>OU015492.1:167393859-167993859 GCA_907164885.2 Dolomedes plantarius
TTCAACTACAGCACGTTCAATACTAACAATTTTTTTCAAATTTGCTTCTTGGTTTACATTCGAAACTAAAAATTATTTCAGAGTTTTTATGCTTTGAATCACTTGATCAGCTGTGGGTACTACATCCTCCGTTATTTCTTCATCACCATTATCATTGGAAGGGGGCATTAAATTAGATATAGAAGGAATTTGTAAAGTGATGAAATGTGCGTCACAGTCGATATAGGCGTTATCGACTTCCGGAAGATTTTCACCTTCAGCCACGCAAACTACTTCTTCCGTTTCATTGTAATCTGAAAGTGAAGGGCTAATTTCCTCGTTGGATTCCGAGAAGCCTGCTTTATTAAACACATTGGTAACGCATTTTTTGTCGACACTGTCCCACGCTGCAGAAATCAAATTCAGAGTTTCCAGAACACTTACCTTTGATGTAGAAGCATCATGCAGGGCACTGGAACCAATAAAAACAAGTGATTTCCTAACCAGTTTTTTCCTGTAATGTGATTTAAATGATCGGATAATTCCTAAATCCAAAGGTTGAAGTTGGCTGGTGTAGTTTGCTGGAAAGAATTCTACTTGAACATTTTTCAATTTAAGATCCAAATGAGAGGCAAAGTTATCAATTAAAAAAATGATTTTTTGATTTTGTAGTCACATTTTTGTTATCCAGTTTTCGAAGAAAATCTTTAAACAGCGATTGAGTCATCCACGCCTTTTTGTTCGAAGTGTAATCCGTAGGCAAACTTTTCACATTATTGAAACACCACGGTTCCTTTGCTCTACCGATCACAAAAGGCGTTAATCTCGCATTAGTACATAATAAAACAAATAAGCGCATTTTTGAAAGCTTTCCCCCGTGGCAATTTTCGCCTTTGACCGTCTGTTCAATGTTTTGTCGGGTAACAAGTTGAAAAATAGTCCCGTCTCATCGGCGTTGAATACGTCTTTTGGATTGTACGCCTTTAATAAATTAAGTGTTCTCTTTCTACTGCTGCACAATTGCAATATCCACACCATCGGAATCTCCGCAGATAGATTTAAAACATAAATTGTTCCTTTTTTTAAAATCTGTCGATCCAGCCATTCGATGCAGAGAAGCCCTGGAGTTTAAGCTTTTCAGCAATTTCAAGCGCCTTTTCTTTAACGATGGATCCGTTTATTGAAATTTTTGATGCCCGGGGTTCCTTGAACCATTCCATTAAAATTTCTTCCAAATCATCATACGGATATGCCTTAAGAGTTTTTCGTTTCTTTGCAGATTTTCCGAGTTTTTCAGCACCTAACTCTATTGAAACTTCTTGCTTTAAAATAGTTTGCAGAGTTGAATATGCAATACCCAATGATTTAGCAAGATCAACTTTAGTGCCATGAAATTATTTAGCTTTTTCGATGATTTCGGCCTTTTTGGCTGGAGAGAAACATTTTCTTTTAGACATCCTTCCTTCAGGTTAAGAACGCTTGACAATGAGAAAAATGGCTACGGTGCTCAAACGAACTCTTACAGACCAGTTGAAATCAGTTCTACCTTTAGTGGGTTGCATGGACTGGTCAGAGTCCCCCCCCCCCACCTTTCCATGTGAAGTGTGGACATTGGACAATCGAATAAAAATCGATCCCTCCCCTCTTTCTCTTTTGTTGACAGAGAGTGATCGAAGAATCGAAAGACATTGCCGTGATTCTCTCCTCATTTTCCGGTGTTCCGTGCTTTGCTCCTTCTCCCACCCTTATGATTTTGACACTGGGAGGAAACCCCTTCTGCCTACCATACTCAGACAAAAGGACAATAAGTCGGAACAGAAAGAATGCCAGAACTGCTTCAAACAGGCAAGACACAAGTTTTTCTTGAAGAAGAACTCAAAAAAGTTTGTGTGAGCCTTGTAGAGGAAAAAAATTTTTGATCTCGTCTTTAGAAAAAAACGTATTAAGCGGGATTTTCTGGAAAGGAGTAACGTAAAATCCGGGATATTTTAACATTATCAGTATAGGCAATTTTCACGGACCGGCAGAAAATGACGTAGGAAGCGGGATAACGTACGAAACGGACAACGTAAAATCGGGGTTCTACTGTATATCTATCTATATATATATATATATATATATATATATATATATATATATACAGTGGAATCTCGATCTATCGTTTTTCAAGGGACCGACAGAAATGAACGATAAATGCGAGAAAACGATAGATGGGGAAACATAACAAAGCAATATGATCGTTGGGACTGGATAAATTGAACGACACATACGGAAAAATTATGGATCCGAAAACGATCGATCGAGATTCCACTGTATATATAAATATATATATATATATATATGTATATATATATATATATATATATATATATATATATATGTGTGTGTGTATGTATATATATATATATATATATATATGTGTGTGTGTGTGTGTGTGTATGCATGTATATACTTATACACATATTCTTCTAAGCACTGAAGAGTTTCGTGACAGCCCCTTTTCTTAACTGTGGCCTCAAGATTCCATAGTTTACCCGACTTAGAGCGATGAAAGACCCTGAACTGCCATCCAATTAAGCGACAGTGACAGCATCATGTAAACAGAATGATATCTAGTGACATTCAATGGACCAAAAATGGTCGGAAGCGGGAGAAATTGAAGCAATTTTGAAACCAGAGTCCGTGACGCTAATGGACTTAATGTTTCGACGAATATACTTCGTTCTAAGAAGATAAGTTTGTTTTAGCATCATTAAAACTTATCTGCGGTTTCCCCGTTCATTTATTAAGCTTAATGTAAAGAAAAACCTCGGGAGAGAAAATTAATAAACAAGAACACAGTGACTGATGTGTAAGTCTCCATTATACTGAGTGGTAATGCCTTGCTTGAAACTTCTTTTACTTTTCATGTTTTAAGTTTAATTTTGATGTTATACTGTACAGTCCATATTAAAAGCATTAACTTTCAAATGAAATTATGTTCCATATAATATCAAAATGTATTTATAGAGCATAGGAATGAAAATATATCTGTTAGAATTATGTCATTTCGCAGAAAGATCGTCCAAGTAAAATAACTGAAAGTGGAAACGAAATTATTGGAGGTTAGTTTTTAGTACATTAAAAGTGTGAAACAAGTAATTGAACCAAGTTTTAAAGCAGTGGTTTCCAACCTTTTTCCTACATCGACCCAGGCCCTGATTTTCCATTAGGCCCGGGCCTAGGGGCCCCCGACTGTTGTGGTCCCCCCCCCCCCCAAAAAAAAAAAAATTACTTTGAAAGAAAGAAATTCCTAATTCAATTTTTTTTTATTTTTAACATTTTTTAATAGCAGTTTTTTTATATATCTTTTCAAATTTGATTGATTGATTGGTTCATCCTATGTTTAGTTATATGTATAGTTTATCATATGTATGTTATAGTCTATATAAAGGATTAATAAGTTTTTCTGGTTGCATTGTATTGGTGTTTTAATGATGAAGTTAATATGTTGTATTGTTTTTTGTTATTTGATAATTTTCTAGACTTTTCAAATAGCCAATTCTTGGTAAAATGGTACTTTCACAATGATTTATGATTATTTTATTGCGTGTCAATTTTGGAAAATTTTAGCCCACATCAGTGTTCGGGGACCCTCATCCCGAGTTGTGCCTATAGTCAAGAATTTTCTAAATCGGGCCCTGCATCGACCCCTTTTAAAAAAATGATTTTCCTCATCGACCCCCTCACATTTTTCTCTATAATATGAAGCATACAACATAATTATAATACTAATAATTGCACATAAATCACTTAAAGATAACAATTTGACTAAGAAGATGAACAAAAAATTAGAAAAAGTCGTTCATTAGGTTTACGTTTTATTATTTTTGTACTATTTTAATTTTTAATTTCACAAATATAAACAAGATTTCAGAAACACAGATTGCAATTGCACAAAAAAAAATCGTTTTCAATTAATGTGGTGGTCGTGCTTGATGCATTGATACATTTTTTTTAATATTTAGCCTAAAATTACTTTTCATAGTATAGTCCCAATAACTAACATAACGAATATAAATATACATTTTATTAAACAATTTTACTGACTTATATGTAACTATAATATAATTTCATTCGACACATATACAAAAGCGTCATGACATTCGACTTTAGATGGTTGGATTGCTCAGCCCTATGCAAACCTATATTTATACATATTAAAACAGATTTTACTATCTAATAATTACATTCCTAAAAAATTAAATCTTAAAACAGAAAAATTTATCATCTACCCCCAATAGACTCCTGGAATACTATAGATCCTTTTTAATTTTCCATTGACAGCCAAGGGGTCCACCTGGACCCCGCTGGAATCCCTGTTTTAAAGGATGGAAGGATCCTGCCCTGTGTATCCTGGAGCACATCTCGGGTACATTAGTGTCAAAATAATGTACCTATTATGCGTGCTTTTTTTAGAAACATAAATCAATAAGATCTTTATATATTTCAGTAAAAGTTATGATCTAAGAAAGACACCATGACTTAAAGAAGATAAAATGGTCTAGAAAAATGACGGAAATGACTTATCTCGGAGAAACTAAGAAATACAGAGTTCGAAGTAAAAGGCAGTAGATTCAATCAGTAGGGTGGGTGTCCCAAATATCGCCCCTGGCCTAATATCACCCACTCTAACCTAATATTACCACACTTGTTTCTAAAGTATGATTCGCGCTATGTATGAGAAAATGCAGTAACTTCTTAGTTCTGGGTTTGTACTAACAGCGGCGATAGCGACAACGCTCTTATCACTGACAACTGAAACTATATGGCGTCTGAAGTTGTTTTGGCTGTTGTCTTCGTAAACTGTGGCTCCAAAGAATTAGAATCCAGTGAATGACCAAGTAGGTGCATCCAAATTCTAATTATGCTGATAACATTTGAAAGAGCATTAAACAGAGACTTAGATAGCAACGCCTTTTAACAGGTGCTTCTAATTTCGCCTGGTAGGCGGTAAGAGGAACAGAGGTAGGCGATATTAGGAACCGCTCTGGAGTTCACTGGAAATTTCAATTTTTCCAATTTAGCTATATAACTTAAACTGACACTGATTTTGGAGCTAGTTGATCTCAGGATACCAAAGGAGATAGTTCTTAGGAATGTTCTTTTGAGTTTCCAGCCTACTCAGAAACTAAAAAGTGGAGGAAACTAAAACGTGGAGTCGAAAAAAAGTTAGGGTAGGTGATATTTGGGACACTTACCCTATATTACCGCTAGAACATAGTATGCACTTGAAATTTATTATTTGCTCATTTGTTTTTTTAAATGTTTTGGCTGATTTCAGGTGACAAATGTTACGTCCTCAATCTAATATGAGAACAATATGGTTGCAAGGGAAGCTGTCTAATTTACTTACTTTTAGAGATCAGAAATATACAAATATGATGGGAAGACTAATAATAAAAGCTTATAACTAATAACCTTATTTAAAGATATAATTCATCAACCAAAATTATAATTACAATACAATGTAACCATGTAATACCATATCCGAACAGATTTAAATAGCTCTTTGGGTTCTTTTTCTAAAAAAGTTCCGAATTCATTTGTACTGCACATAACAAATAAATAATTCAACAATATAAATAGTTTTATTTCACTAGCAATGGTAACTGACTGTCTCTGGGTCTCATATAACACGGTTTCACACAACACGGCATTTTCTAGGAACCTATCTGCCGTGTTATAGGAGGGTTACCTGAATATGACTTTTTCGTTAGTTATATGCTAACTGAACATTTAAGATTCACAGCATTAGTGATAAATTAGTAATAGTAAACAAAACTAAATAAAACGAAATTAAATGCTACCTTGATTTAGAAGTATTCACTATTATCAATCATGCAAAAATCAAAATGGTTGTTTTACTACGTTGTACTGAAGAAATGCAGAAGTGTTGAACTACATTTTTTCCGTCGATTAATTTTTTAACATTTTTCACGCATCAGCTTTTAACACGCCTTCTAAATAACTTCTAAAGAAATCTCAGACAAAAGTATATGGTGTCTACATTTCAGAATTTGGTTTTCTTCTTTTCATACAAACACATCCATCACGGTTTTCACAGGTTATTAAGATCTTCACACTAAATTATACGGCCAATCATCATTTGTAAAACTCCTCCGCCATTGTCATCCATCATGTCACACTTCCCCCAAGACAAAAGCCAAGGGCCACATCCAAACGCACCCTTCTTTCTGAAAAACACCACTAATGTTTTTGTAACCATATTTTTGGACTGGGGGATACCGGGTCTCCGTCAAGGAATGAATCAAGGAGAGGGAGCGACAATGACTGGCATTGTGTGCGCCGGAATGAACGACACATTCCGCTATCCGCTTTTGTTACAAGCAGAGGTGTGAGAGGTGTAACAGACGCAATGACTTACAAATGGAAAAAGGCTCTGTCTCTGCTGACAGAAGAACAAAACGCTTAACATTCCGCCGTATTTATCTTGATAGGCTTTTAAGTGGCTTATTTGTAAAGGACGTATCATATTTTTTCTAGGAATTTTTTTTCCCTTTTCTTTCTTATTTTCTACGAAAAGTTTGGAAATTTCTTTTTTAGTTTGTGATTAGATATTAATCAAATTTTCTCTCTTCGATTCGTATGTTATCGCTGACATATAATATTTCAGTCATATTTCTCTTTGTCTAAATATTTGGCCTCATATAATTTAAGATTACAATCCTATACGGAAATTTTTGCCTTCGTCCATTTGCAGTTAAGATGTTGAAGAGCCGAGATATCTGTATGTTCTGAAAGTTCATTTATTTACAAACTTAGGCTCAGCTTTACATGATCATCAGGACCATCAGAATGGTGAAGATACCTACGCTCTGTGGTCCACGCCCTCCAAAGCAGGTATGCATATGAGCGAACTTTGGCGAAAGATGAAAAGAGATTGGTTAGTGGATAGATGAGAGATAGTGTTTGGGATCCAAGAGTCCTAACTAAACGGCGTAGCTACTATTTAACTGTGTAGCTACTATGTAGCTACTATTAAACTGTGTAGCTACGAAGATAAGAAACATCTTTTTACACAAAAAAAATCGACATAAAATTGGTGTGCGTCTTATGGTCCAAAATAAGATTAAAATAAAATGAATATTTTATTATATATATTATATATATTTATTAGCCTCCCACATAGTGTAGTGGTTAGCGTTCTGAGCTGTCCCCTCCCCACAGTGGGCTTAAGTTCAAATCCCGAATAAGGCAGGGTTGTTTCTGTGTCGTCCCCCTCATAGGGAGTAATGCTGGCTCACCTATATGGTGCTCCCATAATAAAGAGCCAGTAAAATAGCATTGAATATTAAAAAGTAAATGTCTTAACGCCAAGTGCCTCCGCATTAGACTATATATCTATATCTATATATATATATATATATATTATATTATATGGGACAGGGAGTAGTCAGTGAAATCTCTGAATAATTCAAGAAGTGAAACTTTGAGCTTTAACTGCTTAGAGTAGTTCTGGGAGCTAGTAAATTAATGGATTAAATTGATCAGTACAAAATAGGAATGTCGTTAATTACCCAAAATCTAAATATCTAGAAAATGAAAATAACTAGACGGAGGTAAAATATTGGCATGAAATAAATATGTTAGTGTCAAATAATGTAATTAAGCGTCAACTAAAGGGTAATCCAGATAATTCAAGTAGGAGGAATTTGGAAACATATTAATTAAGGCAATATATACATAAATAATAAGTTCTTTCCGGGTTACATGCATGTAGAAAACTATTAAAGAAATTCCATTATTCAAAACCAGATTTTAGAATGAAACGTAACGTAAAAATATCTATACTGGCCAAATGCCGATAATAAGTATTGAACTGAATTTCTTTTATATATATATATATATATATATATATATATATATATATATATATATATGAAGGGCTCAGAGTTAAGGGGACTTGGTACCCTTATATTGATGAAAATATCGATTTTTCAATTTTTTGTTAAAAAAATACTTTTGACACCTCTAGTATATTGGTACAAAGTTTTGAGATGATCTGACGATTGTAAGTGTATCAAAAATACCTTGCATTATCTCATCAGCCCTTTAAATGCCACTCCCACTTTAGTATTTACATTCCTTTTACTCTAAAATGTCCTCCCTAAATTACAAATAACACCGGGGATAACCCAAATAGTCACAAAATAAGAGTAGGGACCTCAATAAATGAAGTATTTCTTCCAAAAATTCTACCAGTATGTCAACGGCTTGCATCTAGCGAACTTCTGGAAATATGTGTACGTTGTGGAACTCAAAATACTGATGACAGTTTGCACAGTGTGATTTGGGCAAAGTTCCCTACAGAAATATTTGCTAATAAACAACGTGTAATACTCTGTAACAACAGCAGTTTGCGAATTTAATACGGGTACAATGCATACAATAAGAGAAGTACAAAAGACACTAGAAATGAATACAGGTCATTCCAAGAAAAATTTGGTGTTGTATTGCATTCACGAAAATTTTTGTTTCGGAAAAGGCATAATAATGCAAAGTACCAACTTACCCGTAAATTATAAAAAATGCTATTCGTAAAAGAGAACAGCTATCCAGAA
Source organism: Dolomedes plantarius (assembly GCA_907164885.2). Classification (NCBI taxonomy): domain Eukaryota; kingdom Metazoa; phylum Arthropoda; class Arachnida; order Araneae; family Dolomedidae; genus Dolomedes; species Dolomedes plantarius. The sequence continues at coordinate 167,402,463 of OU015492.1, forward strand.
AGAGAGAAGGCGTTATATAATCAACAGGATGTTTTTAAAATCGTCAAGTGTTATGACCGAGGTTTGTGTACTCTGTTGATGAACCATTGCAACTTAAATTTTAAAATTCTTAGCGAAACTATTAATTTATACTATAAATCTTTATTACAAATGTCTTGTAATAATATTTATAAATATTTAAAAGCACTCTAAGAAAGATATTTAAATTGTTATTCCCATTTTTCACCAGTTCTCTCATTATTTCTGTTTGGATAAGTTTTTAATAAAAGCTTCTAATTATAACTAGATGTTCACCTATTCAAAGAAAATGGATATAATTTTAAAGATATATAAGTAGCAACATAACGACATTAGTATTACGAAAACTGGAATAGGTATATACAGTTTTTTCAGTGCTTAAATCTTTAAATGGATTTTTCTCAGTTTGCTGATTTTGACGTTTTACTGTGTTTAAAACATGATTACGTCTACAAATATATGTCAAATGACTCCATTATTTTTTTGTATGTTTAATATGATGTATTTAATAAAACTAGGGAAGTATTTTACAATATAATTAAAAGAAAAAAAAAGAAAAATCGAAATGTTGAGGAAACCATGTTTTTTGCCTACACTTGTACATTTTATTATTTTTTTTCAGAAACTGATTCATTATATGTAAAATCGATCCTTAAAACTATAAAGTATAATGTCATAAACATCTAATAAAAAAATCATGTTAGAATTTTGAGAACTAAAGGAGAAAAACAATTTTTAAAATTCTTTAATTTTTTTAAAAAAATTTAAATTACTCAATTTTTACCCACAAAATAATTTTTATTCTTGTTAAAATCAGTTTGTTTAAGTATTACCTATACTAATATGTGTATACTATAGGTAAATATACTTCTGCAAAAATATTCCTTCAAAGGGTACCGAGTCCCCAGTTAAAGGGATCCAAGTCCAGTTTTTGGTAATTTCGTACTAACACTGTCATGAAACAGTAAAAATATCCTATTTTACAATGCAATAATGAACCAAGTCCAAGTCTTACGTCATTGAAGTTGGAAACACAAGAAAAACCCAGTGGTTGATCAATACAGTTGTTCAACTTAAAAGATCAGTTTCTCCGAATTGAATCTCATAGAGTTGGTTCACTTTAATTCTCACTCACTTTAGCCCTCCATATATGAACGTTTACATATTGTTTGGTCGAGTGAATCATGCAATGAAACTATACAGAAAAAACCCATCAGTTAGTGAATAAAGATATAAAGGGAAAAGAAGAAACCAATTCATCATCTCACGAGGTAATAAAATAAGTTCGAATTTCGAAGCCAATAAGAACGGACCCCTTCGTTGGGAGTCAAAAGCAGTAACATTACCACCCAGAAACTGGAGCGTCATATGACTGCTATTCCGATCATTTTGAATTAAAGCTTAATATAACACTAATACTTTTTGTAGTATTATATTACTGTATTGGCCAACTTTCTTCCTTATGAGTTATTACTGTCTAGGCAATTTTCGCTGTGCTATAAAATGGATTAATTAAATCTCTACAACGTCCTAGCATAGGCCTTAATCTTAACTTTGGAATACTAGCATTCAAAATGTTCTTTTTGTATGTTTTAAAGTTAGAGTATTTTAAGAAATATTAAGAGATATAGAAGTATGTCCTCGAAAATCCTCGCAAGATACAAAACTGCTGCGAACAAGTGTGTAAGCGGAATATTTTGTGAGATTTTCAGTCTCGTTTCAAACAGAACCTATGAATAATCATCGAACTCAGAGATATTTTGGTTACAAGAAGCATGACACTTTTCGTTTCGATTTTGAAAAGTATTTTTCTTTTGTGGTATTTCAAGGTAAATTACATCAGCATTGATGTTCAGTAAAAATGTTATTGTCACTATGAAAAACAGTCCGTGTTTTGTTCACAAAGAACCAGTTCGACAAGGATTTAAAAAAATTTATTCTATCTCTCTCACACGTCAATATAAAAAAATTTAATTTTTCATAAGTTATTCACTGTCTCAAAAGTATAATAATTTTCGCAGGTTCAAGCGCTATTATTAGTAAAGGGTAATCCAGATAATTCAAGGAGGATGAATTTGGAAACATATTAATTAAGGCAATATATACATAAATAATAAGTTCTTTCCGGGTTACATGCATGTAGAAAACTATTAAAGAAATTCCATTATTTAAAACCAGATTTGAGAATGAAACGTAACGTAAAAATATCTATACTGGCCAAATGCCGATAATAAGTATTGAACTGAATTTCTTTTATATATATATATATGAAGGGCTCAGAGTTAAAGGGATCCAAGTCCAGTTTTTGGTAATTTCGTACTAACACTGTCATGAAACAGTAAAAATATCCTATTTTACAATGCAATAATGAACCAAGTCCGTAGTATAAATCTTACGTCATTGAAGTTGGAAACACAAGAAAAAGCCAGTGGTTGATCAATACAGTTGTTCAACTTAAAAGATCTACAACAACTATTTATTTACATTTTTAGCATGAATAGCAAGTTATATCTGCCTCAATGGTAAAACTGTAGGGTCTAAGAATTTTACATTAGACGTACAATAAACAAATAACCCTCTTTTTTTTTCTTTCCTTTTTTACTTTCTTTGTTTTCCTTCTGAAAAGGGGGAAAAATGGCAGAAATAATTCATTTCCCATGCTGCACTTCCGTCAACCACCCCGTTTCCACAACAATTTAGCCCTACATTTCTCAACTCGGTAAACTTCTTCTCATCCTCGCTCTGTTTGCCTGTTATCCCGTTTTCGGCAAGAACAACTAATTGATTGTGAAAGGGCCCAGTTATTTTTGGGGAAAGGACCCTCCCGAAGCGCAAGACGCTCCTCAACCTCCCTGACCCCAGTTTCTGAAAAGTCCCGCTCCAAAATCGGGGGTGTCGGGGATGATTCTTCGCCGGATATTCGATAAGCATCTGCTCTTTCTCCCGACGGTCCCGGCGGATTTGGTTACAATCGCGCTGACAGAAACAGGCCTGGAGACGTCTCATTTACCATGTCCTCTTGCGGAGTGCATGTCAGGCTCTTAATAAGGTGAAACTTGAAGCGTGAATATGCAAGATTTTGGTGATCGTCCGGATTCTTCCGCTCAAAGCGATTCGGCTGTGGATGCCGTCGTGTTTTTCATGCGAATAGACAACTGGAAGACATGATTAGTCAACTATGAACTAGAAATATAGCACAGAGAAGAGAACTGATGCTTTAGAGCAGGGGTTCTCAGCGAGGGAGAAATCTTCCCTGGGGCTAGTGGGACTACTATTCAGAAAATAGATTGCCCTCTAGATCAGTGGTTCATAACCTTCTTAATAGTTAACACTCCCTTGAATCTAAAAATAAGCTCTCGCACCCCCTTGAAAAATGTTTCTTTTTTTTATTTAGTAAAAGACATTTATTGAAGATAATTTATTTATTCCATAAAAAATAATACATTTACAATACATCCTATATTACGACATATAAAACAATATCTACATTTTTATTGGCTACGTTGTTGTTTGTTCATATTTATCCTTTTTAAACGAGACTCTTTTTTTTTCAAAGAGCCACACGTCATCAGGTCCATTTAAGAGGTTTCTGGCTTTTGTTTTGATGTGCAAAAGTGAGGAAAAATTCATTTCACAAAGGAAAATGGTGACAAATGGTAAAAGTCTCTCTAATGCTGCTTTTGCCAATTCTGGATAAAGTTCTAACTGCGTACACCAGAACTGTTCTAAGACAAATTTTACAAATTCCATTTCATCACGTGTATTAGCTCGTATTACGATGAGATCGTCTTTTTATAAAACGTTGTCGTCCATTGAATTCAGGTCAAACAAAAATGGATCCATCTATAAATTCTGTACATCAGAGGTAAACCATCATATGTGAATTTTCTTGATTTTCGATATTTGTGTTTCTAAGTGACTCTTTTTGGATGGAGTTTCTTTGAGGAAAACTGCCCTATATGCAAAACGAGATGGTGGGTGAAATATAGACTTATAAACTTTCGCATATGTAAATCCTGCTGAGAGGCAAACCATAACAAAGCTCTCCTGAAAAAGGGGAAAATTCACTGAAGAAAATTCACTTACGATGGTTTACCTCTGACGTACAGAATTTTGCTTATACTTCCAGTGGAAAAGTATCCATCAAATGATTCACTCAATTGGCAAAAATTTTCATTCAAAATTTAGAACCTTCTCTAGCACCCCAAGAAATGCTCTCTCGCACTCCAAGAAATGCTCTCTCGCACCCCCAGGGGTTCCCGCACCCTCGGTTAAGAACCTCTGCTCTAGATCAAGGATGATGGTCGAATGGCTAGGGCGCTGGCTTTCGGTTCAGATCCTGTAGGTTCGAGTCCCACTGTTGGCATGGATGTTTGTAGCCGTTAAGAATCGGCTTTAAACTGTAGGTCCCGGTCTAATCAGCCCTCGTGTAGCCAAAAGCTGACCGTAGCGCTCCAAACCGAACTAAATATATATCAACGCTGCGCAAACTGTGGATTGCAACCCACAGGAGGGGTCGTGAAAAAAATGGGAAGAGTCGCGGGCAGTTTGAATTTAGTTTATACCATATTCAATTATTTTATTTAAAAATCGTTTAAAATTTTCTATAATTACAAAATTTTAATGTTTTTATTCATATTTTATATATGTTAAAAAATATGATATGATATTGTTAAATAGGGTGTAAGTCTTACAATAAAAACTCCATCGGCAAAAGGCTATACTTACATTATCTGCATTTGCTTCTATTTATCTGTGTGAGACTGGGTTTTCAAAGACAGAGGCTAGAAAATCCGAACTAGAAAAACAAACAATCAAGATTTAACGCTGGAAAAAAAAAAGAAGATATGACAGTAGCATTCTCAAATATTTCAACAAATAATATCTGAGGTTCAGGGTCACCCTTCTCATTATATTTTTATCTATTTTAGTTTATATAAACAAATGAAGGTTATAAATTTTCAATGGTTTAATAACTTCTGTTAAATATATTTTAATATGCTCATTTTAAAATTTTAATTTTTACCCAAACGATTAATTTTTACCTTGTCATCAAACATTCGCCTATACTACGCCGCAATTTTACTGCCCATTTTATTGTGGGGACACCATATAGGCAGACAGAATTACCCCCTATGAAGGGATGACACGAACGGAGGCATTTTTCGTGGCGCGACGCCAGGATTCGATCCGAGCACCCTCGGCACTGAAAACCAGCGCGCTGTACCACTGGGCCGCCACAAGCCCATTGCTTAAACATGATATTTTAATCACATGAGTTTTGGCAAGAAGTAAGCAAGATTATTTTTTATTGTTATTATGCAAAGTAAACATATACAGAAAATCAACAGTTCATTTATTTTAAAAACAGTTTGTAAGTTTCTTCTTAGTTCTTTTTTCTACATTTTTCCTAACATTTTTCTAATTTTTTAGAAAAATTTGCCATTAGCATTTGATTTCCACTGGGATCGATTGATTTTTTTATTTAAAGAAAGTGGGTCGAAAAAAGTTAATGCACCACTGCTGTAGATTATGTACAATCTGAAAAATTGCTCTCTGTTTTAAAATTTAATCTGCACAGATTAAAATTAGCTCTTTAACACGCAGCATTATTTTTAGTCTATTAACTTTATTTTTAGTTTGTTGTCATTAACTTTAGTCTGTTGAGTAATTGTACATATTTTATTAAGTCTTGAAAACTATCAACATATTACATTGCTATTAAATGTAAAATTCTCTAATGAAAATAATCAAATAAATAAATAAATAAATAAATAAATAAATTATATATATATATATATATATATATATATATATCTTTGAAGCCCGGTTTAAAGGGCTTAAGTCAAGAAAAGTGATTTAAATATACCAACTTATTGGCTTTTATACCAATCGCAGAACTATAATTTCGACTTCAGTCTTTTGTACAAAGAAATGTAATTTTGTATACAAGATTGATAGACTTAAGCCTTTTATACCAGTCAAAAGATTTTTTGTTTTTTTATCAATACTAACAAATATCTAAAAATCACTGTTTTTTACCTAAGCCCTTTATACCGGGCTTCAAAGATATGTACTAATATGGAAAAGATACATATTACTTTCAATATTATAATGCAGGTTATTTGGAATTTACCTTTTGAGTTAGATAGTCATGGGGAGGGGGGGATGATATTCTGAACTATGATGAAAGGGAGGAATGAAGCAAAAAAGGTTGAGAATCACTGCCTTAGAGTTTAGTTTTAAAATTTGCACCGCCTTCTAATTACTTTTGTGTTATAATGTATACTGATCTTTTTTTTTTGCCAACATATAGTAACTGAGAGTAATGTAATAACAGGATTGACTAAAGAAATTAAAAAGATTTATTACACAGCATTCATGTAGCAGCTGGGTTCGTCACTTTTGTATTATAAATTTACCTTATATTTTTAATTTGAACAATACAGGAAATGAACAAGATCCATAACAGTAATAGCTTTTGTTCCACGCATTTTATATGCTGGACAAAATGCTTGTTTAATTTTTAACATAGGAATACGTTTCTCCATAACGGTCCTCCGGAAAGCCAAATTTCAGATGTCCTGCGTCGCGAGTTATAATTTTGGCAGCGCGCCAAACCCAGTCTATATCTCTTGGGTAAGCAATAAACAGTTAAACAAAAAAATACCAAAATGCGTCAAAATTTTGACATATGAGGCGGTGAAAGGCAAAGTGGTGTAAGTCAGTAAGTCAAGTGGTGTAAGTCAAAAGAGTTTAACTGCAAAAACTACAAAAAATTCCACCATAAATTGAACAAATTGTAATTCATAACAATTATTACAATAATGAAAATAATAAATATTTACAATTCCACTGTAAATTGAACGTGGAGATTACATATTTGCCCCCAAATGAAAAAAGTTGAAAATGTGACTTACACCACTTTGCCTTTCAACGCCTCATATATATATATATATATATATATATATATATATATATATATATATATATATATATATATATATATATATATATATATATATATATATATATATATATATATATATATATATATATATATATATATATATATATATATATACATACGTACATATATATAGATACATATATACATAACACATACATACATATATACATACAAAAGAGGTAAGCAACGATAAGTAATCCTACGTTAATAACACGCGGTAGTTTCGTTAGAGGAGACTACCTGATTTTTTTTAATGTTACGTAAGGTTTTCAAAAGTTCTGTTTATTTAAAGAAGTACATATTCCTCAACCTTTTAATGGTAGGAAAGCACAAACTGGAACAGCTGAAAATTTAATTTTTAATATTTCCCAAATTCAATGAGTTTTTGCCTGTACGTCCATTCATCGGTTTTAGTAAAGAGATAATACGGTGAGCAAGTAAGCTAATAAATTGAACTAGATGCAAGTTAAGCGGTACGAAGTAATACTGCGAAAATGCTCACACCTCAGTTAATTCGGATCCATTCAATTACACATCGCAAGGGTGAATTTTACCCGCATTTAGTTCTTCAAGCAAAAGCGTGTATGAGTACATACAAATCTTAAAATGAGTATACAGTGAAACTTGTTTATGGACGGTCAGTAAGGGTTCCGGAAAAAAGTGGCCGTTTTGAGGGGTGGCCGGCAACAGAAGTTTCACTGTATATGACTAAGAATATCTCAAATATGATTAAGAAGCGAAAAATTTTAGTTGAATATTAAAGTTTTGAAGGTTATTAATGACTCATATAATTTTGTAAATATTATTCATAATATATTTTATGAAATGATAAATACTGTATAATCATCACTCATTTTCAAGGGCTCTTTCTTGTTTCTCAATGGCAAACTTCTATTTTGCTACAATATTTAACCTTAGGATTAACTTTAGGATTAACTTAACCTTAGGATAAGATCGGATTGTATACCGATCTTAAAAAAATTAGGGAAGAAGTTTCTGACTTTTATTGCCAAATATTAAACCTCAAGCGGTACGGTGGGGTTTGGGATCCGACCCAAGGATTTGTTTTCCACCTCCCGTACTCTCCCCTCTCATTGCAAGAGATCGAGTTGCATAGATTAGGAACCCTACCTGCCAGTCTTGCAACAGTTATACGTTTGCAGTAAATACAACGTGCTACAATATAAACCTTCTATTTTGCTACAATATTTTTAAAATCTATTTGTTAGTTTCCTTCGCGCTCGTTAAAAGATAAATAAATATATCTAGAGTGTTCCACAGAATGGGGAATATAAGTTTATATACGTTTATACACATTCTATAAGCGTTTACTTTATCTACGTGTTTCAGCATTAAATATAAATTTGGTACAAATAAACATAATTTTGTCCCGATTTCGTTGCTTTAATTATACCTAATAAAATTTATTTATAAAATTCCGATTCCTTTTAAAAATTAAATAGATTTGTATAATTTTTAAATTTTGTCTTAAATTCTCTTTTAAATTTTTTGTTTCAAGTTTGTTGAATAATTCGCTACGGTTTCGCTATGTTTAGTATCAGCGCATCCAGAAGGTAAGAACCGACTATGTCTAAAAAAAAATTAGGGAAGAAGTTTCTGACTTTTATTGCCAAATATTAAACCTCAAGCGGTACGGTGGGGTTTGGGATCCGACCCAAGGATTTGTTTTCCCCCTCCCGTACTCTCCACTCTCATTGCAAGAGATCGAGTTGCATAGATTAGGAACCCTACCTGCCAGTCTTGCAACAGTTATACGTTTGCAGTAAATACAAGTGTCATTGTTGAAAAACGTTATTGATGGTCACTAGTCATTTTTTTTTTTTAGATTTTTAAATTTTTTATTTCGATTTTGAAGGCCCAAAATGTCAGTATATATTATTTTTTTACATTTTTGTGCTAGGAAATTTGGTTTAGTAACTTCTAAAACTATGTACAAGACTAAATTACATATTAGATCTAATATATACAACATTCTATGTAAATCCCAGAGAGATTTTCTTTGTTTACCAAAATTATAATTCAATGGTCATTTTTTCTACAAAAAGGGTTTTATTTCATGTAAAATATTATCAATAAATGTTATTACACAACAAAAAGGCTTATTGTGTGCTTATTTCTACCAAAAACCTCATCAAAACCCTACCGTACCATCTATTTTGTCTCAAACCACTGTACTATTTGAGGGTTAAAACGTAAATTACACTAGCTGAATACCCGTGCTTTGCTACGGAGTACTTTCAAATTTAATACAACGGTCAATGTATGCAATTAATTTGTATGTTTAACATCCATAAAACATACTAATTTGAATTAAATTCTTAAAAAACTTCCATCTCAATTCGTCTAGTGGTTAAATTTTGTCTTCTACCGTATTTTAATATTTCTTTTGTCAATTTATTTAATTGTTATGCACGTGACACAAAATAAATTTAAAGTATCACAAAAAGAAAAGAAACCACGTGATCAGGATTTAATAAATTAAATTATAAAAAGTAATTTTTAAAAATTCACCAAAAATAGGAAAATGGAGGTAAAGATTCGAAAAAGATTGCATTTTTGCTCACAGTGTTTTACTTATTTCCTGTTTCATCATCGCAAAATATATTTTTCGCTTACAATTTTATCTTTTGCATATTTTCTCATAATTATTTTCATATTATAACACGTTTTGTTCCTTACTATTTTTCACTCAGGAGTCGCGACCCCTTTCAATGATTTCCAAACATCCTGAGCCCCCTCCCCTCGACACACACACACCTTACAATGCGGCATATTTTCATTAAAGAGGCCTTATAATTAGGGATACGTAATTTTTGTATTTACAAAATAGATGAGAATAAATGCGAAATTTACCGATATGAGGGAATAAATACGAAAAGTATTTCTTTACTACTTTTCGGCGAACACTCGGTGATAAAAGGATTTTTAAGCGAAATTAGGTAATAATACTAATAATTAATTAACATATTTGCTTATCTAAGACCATCCACAGTCTTTAACTGAGAGATCTGACTCTCGAAATTTACTTATTACTTATTGAAGAGAAAGTGGCGACTACTACAACGTTAGCTTTTAACTAAGAATTTTGATACTTACCTAACCAAATAAGAAAATTGTGACTTTTTTAATAAATGCGAAATATTTTAAATTTATATATATATATATATATATATATATATATATATATATATATATATATATATATATATATATATATATATATATATATATATATATATATATATATATATATATATATATATATATGTTGCGAATAAATGCGAAATTTCGATTATTTTTTATGCGAAATTTAAGTACCCCTACTTAAAAGACATGTAGAAAAAAACACTAAAATTCATTTTTCCATAATTCAGTTCCAACTAAATGTTTAATTTAACAAAAATAAAATTTGTAAAAAATGGAGAACTTTAAGAAACGTTCATCCCTAAGTCTAAAGTGAGTAAAAGCAAGAACAGAACAGCAATGGCGTAGCTAGGGGGGGTGCGGTCATCACAGGGCGGCACATATTTTGGGGCGGCATATTTTTATTTAGTATTAGTTGTAAAAAACCACTTGTTCAATTCATAATTTTTTTATAATTTTTTTTTTATAAATTAGGTATATGTTTTGTCTCATAGGTGGGGAAACTGTGACCTCCGTAAGTTTCTTGTGGTCTTTATAAAAGTTGCATTTATAGGTATATCAATTTAAGCGGCCTCCTTTATTACTGCCAGATTTAAATATGGCATCCAATGGTAAAAAAGTTCCCCACCTACAGCTTGTCACAATTACAATTATTTATTTATGTTTATTAATTTATAAAAACCACCAATTGATTGACTTAGAAAGGGCGGCAAATTGGAGACCGCACCGGGCAGCGAAAGTTCTAGCTACGCCACTGCAGAACAGAACCTCAAGGAAAATAATGCACCTACCGTATTGTTTCAGAATTATAGAACAATAAAAATGGAAATAATCTTACCTAAATAAAATGGATTTTTTCCGAAAGAGAAACTAAAACATTCCAAAAGTAAGATGAAAGTAAGCCACACTGATGAAAGGCAAGCTGATGTTTAGAATTCATGACCGCTAAAGTACAGTAGAGTCCCGATAATCCGAACTTCGGTAATCCGAAAGTCCACTTAAACCGAAACCAAAAGTCAAAAAGAACAAAGGTTACAGTAAAACCACAGTGATACTAAGTAATATAAAGTATGTTTCTGAAAATCACAATAAAATTGAAAGTTAGACAATGTACTGAACTAAGTATTTCTGAACTACATGGATTTGAAGAAATCTGTTAAATTTTTTTGGCGAAGAGAAGAATGCCTCTCCTTTGAAGCCAAATTACGCCAACTCGTCAGAAAAATGGTGTCCGCTCAGGTCGTGGCGGAGTGTTGCTCTACGTAGCATAGCACTACATCCAATGCAGCCGCGGCGTCTGAGTGGGATACCCTCTGCTCGCTGTCACCGTCTGCTCCAACTTCACTCTCATCTGACAGGTTCTTTCTAATACATTTCAACAATCTACTGATCATCTAAAATCTTACACTCTACTGAACGAACAACTTACACTCTACTGTACTATACTAGGCAGCGTTCCGCTCTCGTATCACCCATTTCGTCCGGAGATTTGGTAATGTTTAGACCAGGGGTAGCCAACCCGCGGCACGCGTGCCACAGTGTGGCACGGCGGTGTTTTAACAGTGGCACACGGAGACTTATTGAAAAATTAAGAAATTTGAAAAAATAATAATTTGTCAAAATCTGTAAAAACCCTACTCATACGCTACTGAAATTAACAGCGCAGGAATATATGCACCTTTTAGCCTATAACAGCTACCCTATAACAGCGCACCATTTTATATTTTTTGTATGCCGGAAAAGTTGGAAGTGGCACGCATAATATTTTTTTTGCAGATAGTGGCACTCTTCCCAAAAAGGTTGGCTACCCCTGGTTTAGACAGACCTTATAAAATAAACTGTGTAATCACACGTAATATGTGTAATCACGCTTATTTATGTAATCAAGTTCTATTATACAATTTAAGCATATATTAAGAATGATTTCACTTAATCCGAAAAATTCGTTAATCCGAAAAGGATCAGGTCCCAATCAATTTTGATTATCGGGACTCTACTGTAGTAAGTAACCGCGATTTTCATTTGACTGAATAAAGGCGGTAGATTTCTAACAAATCGAGTTTGCATTTTGAACGAGGTTTTTTCCTTTAAAAAACTTCACTGCCCTACAGTCTCATGGTGATTAAATATCGACAAATTTTTTCGGAGAAATTCACTGAAAAAATTATTTTAGCTGAATAAAATCTGTGGTGCCCCCCCCCCGCCCACACCCCTAAAACACATCTCGAACACCAAGGGGGTCGCGACCCACTGGTTGGGAAACCCTGTTCTAGCTATTACTGCTACAATTCTTTTTGTATTTTTATTCTGTTCATACGACATATTAGCGTGTGCTTCAGCGACGTTAGACACTACAAAAAATTTCTAGTATATGATATCTCGTATTTATTGGAAACTTTTGAACGGTTATTCCAAAAACGGTCTAAAAGGATTTAAAAAGATACTAGCTTAAAAAAAAATGGGAGTTAGTCTTAAGTGTAAGCAGAAAAGGTTTTTATCACTGTGACAAATGTCTTGAAGTCTGAAAGACGTTTACTGAGATAGGAGAGTTACGTATCATGTTACTGGTAGGAGCTATATCGTGTTGCGCAGTCCAGGAATGAAATGTTAAATCATTTTACTTTTTCCCTATTTTTTTTACACTTTCAAAGAAATGTTTTCATTAGTTATAAATAATCCGCTGGCCGGATATGATTATGCTTGCATATATGATGTTATCTTTAGTGATCTTATTTTTTAAAAATTTAAAAGGTCAGTGACTTACGGATGCAACAGAATTTAAAACAAACTGCTTAAGGGTTGTGTTGAAAACATTTTATTACATAAATTAAATTACTTTAAAAGTGTTCTACTGAGATTTTAAACCGATTGACTTTTATATCCTATTCATGTAAAGCGATATTGTCATACGGCGTTTCAGTCGGTGTTCATTACGTCTTCATCCATTAAGAATGGAAAATCATTAAAAACTTACAAGTTTCAATATGATAGCTTGAAGTTAAGTAAAACTATTGATGTATTTTATTTCACAAGATGTGGGCTTGTGGTGGCCCAGTTGTACAGCGCGCTGGTTTTTGGTGCTGAGGGTGCTCGGATCGAATCCTGGCGTCGCGCCACGAAAAATCCCTCCGTTCGTGTCGTCCCTTCATAGGGGGTAATGCTGTCCGCCTATATGGTGCCCCCACAATAAAATGTGCAGTAAAATTTCGGCGTAGTATAGGCGAATGTTTGACGACAAGTGCCTCCGCATTGGAAAAAAATATTTCACAAGATGTTATTTTTATGATACAATAAATTCCCTTAAACTTAGAAAAGTCTGTTTCTCTTGATAGGAACTACAATTTGAGGATACGTTTAGATTCAACACTTACATTAGCATGAACTTTAATATGTTCAGTGACGTTTTAATGAAACAAATATTTTGAACTTAGCTCCAAGTTGTCAAACTTTACTTGCTTTACTTGGGATTAAGTTATCGACTTTTACCTTTCAGCATCTAAAAACAGTAATAATTACTTATGGAGTGACAGATCCCCTACCTCAAAGAAGTGAGAAATTTAAGGCTGCTATGTACTAAGAACAAAAAAAGGTATTTCCCTTTTCCTCTTCTCGCAGACTCTTGTGGTGGGAGGAGTCCAGTTGACAGTTCGAGAATTCCACCCCCCCCCCCCTTAGGATTGACATTTTGAGGGATTGTAATGACTCTCTCTCTATAGGGGGGGGGGTTAAGAGCTGCCCCCAAATTTTTTATTTAAAATATATTTTTGTGAACTATTTGCAGGTACATAAATGCTGATTAATCAAACAAAATTGGTATTGTCAGATAGCCTGAACTTTTCTGCAAAGCACTACAGGTTTCATTTTATAAATTTCGTCCGCCGAAGGAATTTATGAACGTTTAAAACACACTATACCAGATTTTTCCCCGAATAATTTAAAATTTAAAATATTAATTGCATTTTTTTTTAAAAAAACGAAAAATGTACACAAATGTAAAATTTCTTTCTCTATGACAGAGTACAATTAAAAAAAATCTTTGAATCCATGTCGGCAATCCGTGGACATTTTTTCTCCATAGGTTAACATTGAGGTGAGCGAATCCAATGGGGTTAGTACATAGCAGCCTTAAGCGGTCAATCACATCCTGTCTTTTAACTTTTATAACAATATTGTTTCACTCATAATTTCGTGAAAATCTGATAACGAAAGAATAGCTGGTTCTGCAGATTGTCTACATTTTTAGAAACCTTGATTGTCCGTTTAGAATTTTCCAAACTTAGATAAGACTGTCTAAGTTTTTAGAATTAGCCTTGAATGTTAACCTATTTGGTTGAAAGTAGTTTATGTAAAACCACCCACAGGATGCACCTTTCTGAAATCTTATAATTTTTTTTAAATAGGGTTTTGTCAAACTCGTCAGTATTTTCCGAAGCAACTGTTTTATCTTCCAGAAATTCTGATCTTTTTATATATCAGATACATTGATGGATGAAATTTGGGGGCAAATTGCAACAATTTTTACTCGATGAAATATTTGCATTAATCGTTGTTTTAATTTTTACATTAGTAGGAATTATGCTTAGTTAATTTCTTCTCTAATTACAGGCTATTAGTAGGAGCACCTAAAGATCAAACTGAACAACCAGGCGTTGTGGAAGGAGGAGCAGTATATAGGTGCAGTATAGACAGTCCTAATATGTGTCAAAGGATACCATTCGACGCGTCAGGTACGTTTATTTCTCTCTTTAAGTGTTCAACAGAATTTTTTTCTAAAGCTTAAATTAATGAATTTCTGTGCACGTAAAAATTAAATTAATTTAACAAAAGTATCGCCAAACTTCAATTTGACATTTTTGCCTAATCATCGGCAGTTATTTTGTTTTCCGACCAGTCATAGGTAATAAAAGTATTCACCAAATGATATTTTTCCTGCATACTTTTTGCACTGAAGAAAATTATTAACCTCACTCGAAATTATTACACTGAAGTGAAGCATTATTTTTCAGTTGCTGTCGAGGGAACTGAAAAAAAAAACGTATTGCAGTGAATAACGTATGCTTTCGACGAAAGTAAAAGAAAACAGAGTAATTGTGAGTAATGAAAAATGGTAATCTAAGTAAATCTAACAAAAAAAATCACTCAAAAGGGATTTCTAAGGCATATAAAAATGATATCTATGCGAATAAAGAAAACTTAAAAACTATAAATAACAGAGAAAGGATAGTTAAGCAGGACCAAGGAAAAAATAATATCAAAATGGTTTCTACATAAAAATATATAAAAAACAAATATAAAAGCTACTTGGCACTGATTGAGCGTATTTCATTTTGATTTTGACTTATTTTTCTAATTATTGACTTTGAGAAAGATAAGCCATGAGTTAATTTCCCTTTAAAGACAAAAATAAATTTTGTACTTATCTGGATTAATATATATATATATATCTGAAATACTTTCAATAACTTGGTTAAAATAGTATTTTACAGACTTGAAAATTGTGCATTCTTAACTATCCTGAAAGTAGTTTGTTGTGTAGATTTGTGGGGTTCTCAAGAATGTTCTGATAACATTTCATTTTTCCGTATTATATGAGCTGTTTCTAAATTCGCTTCCAAATTATTCTGAGTTAAAAATGATTTTACAGAGAAAGTGGCACATGCATTCCTAAGATTCGACTGAAGGAGAGATAGAAGGATTTCCTCTTCACTACTGCTCACTGACACCCTTGTCTCCTCTATTCCTTCATTTCCATTTACTTGCAATGGTGTCGGGTTGTGTAAATTTCTTTCAGCATAATTCTTCATCATCTGCCATCATCCAGCGGAAGATTATAGGGTAGGTGGGGGCAAAGGTTTGCAGTTTTCAGTTTTGGGTTTCTTACGGGCCTCCGTTAGATCCTATCGCCCCAAAAAGTCACTTGTATTGTAGTTGGGTATCCCCTCTACCTTCTATA
Source organism: Dolomedes plantarius (assembly GCA_907164885.2). NCBI lineage: Eukaryota > Metazoa > Arthropoda > Arachnida > Araneae > Dolomedidae > Dolomedes > Dolomedes plantarius. The sequence continues at coordinate 167,418,569 of OU015492.1, forward strand.
AAATAATGAATTTTTTCCCGACATATTTAGTCACCGAATTTTTAATTTTACCAAAAGACCTGTTTGCGAACCTTTGCCCCAATCGGTGGGGCAAAGGTTCGCACTGCAAACCTTTACCCCACTCGTTGGTTTCTTACTGGATAGGCATCGAAAATCACAAAAAGAGTTGGCTAAATAATTTTATTTCACATTTTGTAATCTTTTTAAAGGTTTTACATATATAGAAAATCACAAATAGAACAGGTTAATCTCAATAATTTTTTTCTTAAACTAAATAACTTCAAAATGAAATATCAACTATTAACACAGAAGTTGAATCTAACAAAGAAATTCACAAAATGAAAAGGGGTTAATCTCAATAATTTTTTTCTTAAACTAAAGAACTTCCAATTAAAATATCAACAATTAACACTATCGTTATATCATATCTTGGGCTTTACTCATTCTTTTAAAACCCGTAAAAATTAAGCAAATTAAGGGGATGGGGGACATTACAAAGCAATTTTTGAAATTTTTACCTCAGAGATATGAAATTGGGCATAAATATTCATTAAAGTAAAACTATTTCAAACACCTTATAAAATTTTATAAATATTTAAAATTTTATTTTTTATATTTAAAAAATTGAAATTTTTGTTATGTTTTTTAAAATGCTCCTTGCGATCCAATTTTTAACCTTATCCTTAATTTTGCATTTAGATTGCTTATACATTTTGATCAGGGTTATGTTTTGATTTGTGCTTTCGTTGAATAATTAATTTTTAGGAAATATTTTTATGCTTGTACTCTGAATTCTCGTGAAATTTTTGTACTTTTCCACGCTTAAGTTAAACTTTGATAATCTGAATGATGTCTAAACCTGAAATGGATACATAACTTTATTTTAATGTATAAGAGGAGTCTTTGTAATAAATTTTATAAAATTTCGTCAAAAATTGTGACGCAAGGAGCCTTTCAAAGACTTGCAAATCTGGAAATTACTCATTTAGAGTTTTTTTCCCTAACCAGACCTTCGAAGCTTATAATGTCTTGTAACAACATTTAATTCCTTTATCTTGTAAAATAGGTCTTTGTTCAGAGCTATTTTATTTTTGTGTTGTACTAATTTATTTTATTTTTAATTTATGGATTTTCAAGCATTTTACAAAAAAATTTCTGATTAAAAACAGGCAGTTTTTATCAAAAACCATAATTTTTTTTCAAATTACAAAAATGTGAATTCCCATTAATAATAAAAGACATTGTTAATAAGGATTCCTAATGAAAAGAGGACATGAAACAAATGTTAATAGTTAGAGCGGCAAAGGTTTGCACTGCGAACCTTTACCCCATGACTCCTGCAAACCTTTACCCCATTTCGTGCTGGTTCTGTTTCTGCAGAATGGACGCCACTGTATTTGAGTTAACCCAAAACTTAAGGTAGGATTTGAAAGGTTATTTACCACCCTAACATGCGATAATAATCCCAAAACAGTTCGTGAGTTTGAGTGATGCTCAAAATTACTCAAAAGTTGCAAAAAATTACATTAAAAGAGACGAAAATAAACTTACCTCATTTTCTCTGCAAAAGGGGGTCTTAACTCCAACATTTTTTACGAGGCAACTGACTGGAAGTAGAGGAATGCATTGCCTACCCTATTCTTCCTAAAACTCTTCCCGGTCATTTTAAAATGTATGTGCGAACCTTTGCCCCATGCGAACCTTTGCCCCCACCTACCCTACGCTATTTTGTTGCATTAGGCGCGCAGTTTGCAAAAAGGGTTAAATTTGCAAAACCATTAATCCGTAGAAAAGTCTTTCCATGGCCACGTAAACTGCGTATGGATGAAATTAGATCGAGTTCATGGTGTATAACTGAAGTTGTTTAATATCTTTTTTTCAAAATAAAGCATCCTGAAGATATTACGTGTAACTAAGAAAAGCATATAATGGAGAAAACCATGGAAGACTTTCGACTGTAACTGAAAACGTGATTCTTATATTTAACCATTTGTGGCAATTTTATTTGATTTCACTACTGAATTCCAGTTATTTTCTGTACAGGTTTATTTTAAAAGAATTCTCTGAGTTTTGTTACGCATCAGAGCCACCCATACGGGGGGGGGGGGGGCAACTGGGGTACTTTGCCCCCAAATGCCAGAGGGGACCCAAAATTTTTTTTAAAATTTATTTATTAGATTTCCTCCGAAAGAAAATTCTGAAACTTGTACCGTACTTCAAAATTCAAAATAATCTCCTGAAAAAAGGGCCCCCCCCAAAAAAAAAATCGATTAATCAGATTTCTTGGGGCCCCCAACAGAAGTTTGCCCCAGGCCCCGTAAAGTCTGTGGGCGGCCCTGTTACTCATACACAATAACTGCCGATTCTTGATATTCTAGGCAACGATACTATCCTTCAGTATACTGAATTATACTAACCTCTTTTTGCCTGTATCCGCTGTTCATTGGAAATATCTTTATTGCGATATAATACTTTTTTAGGTCATGCAACGGCTCTTTTTTTCCCTCCTGAGATTTTAAAAATATTAATTTCCCTTAATTTTTGTGCCATCTAATTCATCGAAATTATTTACGTATATTCGTGGGCGTATCATCAGTGTCTCACGAAAGAAAAAGGTTAGACATAAACTGCAAATTATTTTTAAAGTATCAGCATAGCTTCCAATTATCAGACTTTTTCCAAAAGAAGAAGGTGAAAATAAATGAAAGACTTCATTATAATTTCAATTACATCCTAATTTAAACTACTACTTGTGATTCACTTCAAAAATCTGAATAGTTCATTTTATTTACGGCGGACGAGGCCTTATTTTGTATTCCATTATCTCCCGTGCCTCTTGCCCTAATTAGCACGAGTAATCCAGATTTTGCAATACACTTTTAATTTCGGATATTTTTTACATCAGTTTAGTAATCCTATAAACCAGCGTTTCTCAACCTTTTTAGCCCTCGGACCGGTAAAATTTGCGAAAAAATTTCGTGGACCGGTGGGTTTGAAAAAAACTTTACTAGGTATTAAAAAATACTTTACTACGTATTAAAGAACTACTGCATAAGTTAATTGTAACATTTTTATTATCATATACTTCCAATAATATTCAAATGTGAAGATAAGTAGTTATTGTAATTATTATATGTAAGAAAATAAACCTTTGAGAAAAATCATAGAAAATTATAAAAAAAATAATCACAATATCTTCTATACTAATAAAGAGACAAATGGAAGTCGAGAGATCACGTGACCGTAACTCATCCGGGTGGGCCAATCTTCGAAAAAAAAATGGCCAACAAATATACAGGAAACGGTGTAATTTTTTTTTCTCATGAAAGTTCATAAATGTTACATATTTGGAAAGAGCTTCGAAAACTGATAATTTTTTCTGCGTACACTGATTCTGTTAATTCAATAGTTTTAGAGATATTTTTATTCTAAAATCACTCACTGCTGAGAAACCAAATCATCTGGTGCAGTGGTGCTGCCATCTGTCTGCAGAGACGGGAATGAAAATTGAAAGGAATTTATTCACTTGAATTTAATACATTTGTAGGCTTTTTTTTCTTTTGTGGGGCCCGAAGTACATAAATATGTTACACGGATGGCTTGAGCGTAGCTAGGCGAAGCCCGAGCCTAGCCGGGCGAAGCCTTACATATAGAAACCTTGCATATAGTCCTTGCATATAGAAACAAAACAAAAAAATTAGTTATCTGATTACAACAAAATTAAATATCTATAATTTTCGTTTACTTGGCATATTATTTTAATGAGAAGATTGCTTCTGGTCTTCTTCAATAAACTTTTCAATTGTGGATGCTAAATTAGTCAAGCTAAGTCGGAGCGGTGAAACAACAGAAAGCCGATTTTTAATTTTATTTTTTATTACCGTCATATTGTTATTGCAACCCTTTCTCTGTTGTGAGCACACTCCGCCCAGTTTTAAAAAAATGCGAGACGTAACAAGTGACAAATGTGAGCACACTTACAGTGTTGGCAACCTACAAAGACAAAATAATAGATCCTAGATCCTAAAATTATGGCATTAACGTAAAAAATATCGTACAAAAATTTATTATTATTATTATTTAATGCGAATTTTTTTTAACACAAACATGCAAAAATCTCCGAGGACCGGTCAAATTTTTTAGCGGACCGGTGCCGGTCCGCCGGACCACCGGTTGAGAATCATTGCTATAAACCTTTTATCATTTAAAAATATGAAAAAGTTTCAATTTTTTCTATTAATCTTTACTAACCTCTACTTTAATGTTCTTTTTTACCTTGCTTTATAGCTATCCAAACTTTCTTCGGATTTTTTTATACATATATCTTCTTTCAAATTTTAAGAAAGTGGTTGTCAAGACAACTGCTGTTTTATATGTAAATGAAGATATTTCGAATATAAAATTTTTCTTTTGCTTGAGTAAATTGTGAATATTTTCAGGTCCTAATAAAATTATACTTAGAGGGATACCAGGAAACACTGATGATAAGTCTTATCAGTGGTTCGGTTCAACTGTTTACAGCTCTGGTGAAAATGGCGTCATTGTGGTGAGTTTTGAATATTAAGTTATTTTTATGTACTTAAGTTATTAAGTTATTTATGTATTAAGTTATTGTTACATAAGTCTTGTGTGTTACAAATTCATCAAAAAATTATAAGAAAAATTTCATTAATCAATAATTTGTTTTGCACTAATTTTTTGAAGAATACTTTGTATTTTCAATGTATAACACTGTAATAATATAAAACGCATTAATTACAATATTCAAATTCATATTATTTCCTTAATTAACCAAGAATCTCTTAAATCGATCATTTTTCTTAATCCATTTGTACTATCTTCATGTTATTTGGCATGTGTTTCAGATTTTGATAGTTAAAAAGTTAAACTTTCATTAAAACGCTTTAAAAAATTTTTCTTTTAAATCGAAAAACCATTTTATCTAACTGTAGCATCCGCAAATAATTTGTTGGCGATAAAAAAGAATTAATGTTTCATCAATGGATGATTTAGAAGAAAAACACATCTTTTAATGTTGAAACTTATATATACAACACCATAACATTCTTCAGAAATCCTCAGAAACAATCGTCTCGGAGAATATTGAGATCCTAAGATTAAAATAGACGGTGAAAATGAACAGATTCAGCAAATTACAACAAAAATTTCCTCCATAAATAATTTGTTTCTGTACTAATTATTTGGGAAAACCTTTGCATTTTCAACGTATAACATTGTAATAATTAACACATGAATTACAATATTTAAATTCATATTATTTCCTTAATTAATCAAGAATCTTTTGTACCACTCACTTTTCTCAATCCATTTGTACTATCTTCATGCCATTTGGCATGTGCTTCAGATTTTGAGAGGTAAAAGGTAAATCTTTCATTAAAATTCTGTTAAAAAAAAAATCACCCAAAAGAATTTCGAAAAAACCATTTTATCTAACTGTAGCATTCACAAATAATTTGTTGGCGATAAAAAGGAATTAATGTTTTACCAATGGATGATTTAGAAAGAAAACACATCTTTTAATGGTGCAACTTGTATATACAATAATATTCTACATAAATCTTCAGATACAATCGTCTCGGAGAATATTGAGATCCAAAGATTAAAATAAAGAAGAATTTCGAAAAAACCATTTTATCTAACTGTAGCATTCACAAATAATTTGTTGGCGATAAAAAGGAATTAATGTTTTACCAATGGATGATTTAGAAGAAAAACACATCTTTTAATGGTGCAACTTGTATATACAATAATATTCTACATAAATCTTCAGATACAATCGTGTCGGAGAATATTGAGATCCTAAGATTAAAATAAACGGTGAAAATGAACAGATTCTTACTGTCGTATATTCTGTTGCAAAGAGAATTGCCCGAAATGAAATCAAGATTGTGCTGATAATGTATACTTTGAAAGCGATTTGCTTGGAGATTAACATCAACCGCGCCGTATAAGTAGAAGATATCACTTTTCGCAAAGCTTTACACGGTACAGAAGCAGACATTCCTGTTATATCGTGCACTTGCTCTCCATGACCTTCTCACGAAAAGTTAAAAAGAGTATTGCGTACGCAGCATATTTTAACGATAATGTCTAACTGCTCTTTCATTTGAAATTCATTGAAAAAACTTGAAAGTATCTACATCCGTAGCACTTATTACGAAATAGCCTATTAACTTAAATTACATTATCTCATTTTATTTTATGTTTGTATTTAAGGGGACAATGGATTTGCAAAATTGTGAAATTTGTCCAAAAATTCGATTTTTTTTTATTTTATTGAATTGTGAAACTACTCACGAATAGGAATGTGTCGCAATAAGAATTTTTAATTTCTGTGATTACTTTCATTTAATTCAGATTTGCATTTAATTCAGATATTATGTGGTTACTAATAGCAATAACTTTAAATGTGTTTTTATCAAAATAAAAATTTTCGTGTCGTACGAATATTCAAACTGCTCCGGGCGCATTTCTAATGATCGTATTGCTTTGAAATGTAAGTTTTATATACTTAACTGTATATCAAATAAATCTTATGGAAAATAATTATGCTTCGTAGCTCAGAATTTCTAAATTTTGTACTGGAAAAGACGATTTATAGGTATTTTGCGTCATAAAAAGGGTGTTTTCCCTATTACTACTTTTTTCTCTTTATATTTTTAATAAATGCTTAAAATAAGCAATAAGTTTCATTGTTAGTTCTATAAGGTATCCCGTAAATAAAAATTTCCAAATTCTATGCAAAAGAAATGCGCATGGAACATTTTTAATGAGGCCAATTATTGATATAATTAATAATTCATAATTCATAAATTATTAATATTTCCTTATTAAATTTTAACCACTTTTACATATCTATGGTACTAATCACATATTCAAGTTTAAAGCAAATCCATTCAAAACAAAAAAAGATAGGTTTGAAGGTCCACTGTCCCCTTAACCCTCAAACGGTACAGTGGTTTGAGACGAAATAGATGGTACTGTCGGGTCGGATCCGACCCGATCTCTTTTTTGAGGAGGTTTTTGGTAGAAATAACTACACAATAAGCAGTTTTGTTGTATAATAACATTTATTGATAATATTTTACATGAAATGAAAACCTTTTTGTAGAAAAAAAAATGACCAACGAATTGTAATTTTGCTAAACAAAGAAAATCTCTTTGGTATTTGCACAGAATGTTGTGTATATTAGGTCTAATATGTAATTTAGTCTTCCTAGTTTTAGAAGTTAGTGAAACCAACTTTCCGAGCACAAAAATGTAAAAAAATAATATATACTGACATTTTTGGCCTTCAAAATCGAAATTAAAATTTAAAAATCTAAAATCAAAAAATTAAAAAATGACTAGTGATCATGAATGATGTTTTTCAACAAAGACTCGTATTTGCTTATTCCTATATCTAGTAGGGTGGTCTAGTAGGTCTATCTGGTAGGGTTCATTGTCAACTCGATCTCTTTCAATGAGAGGGGAGAGTACGGGAGGGGAAAGACACACCCTTGGGTAGGATCCAAGCCGCAAACGTACCGTTAGAAGGTTAAATTTGGTAAGCAATGTTGAAATTTAGTATAATTTCTTACACAAAAATCGGAACATTTTGTTTCTTTTTTTAACCGTGTCACTCAGTTAATGGATAAAAAATCCCAAAAACACATTTTCACTTTATATAACAAACAAAAAATCGAAAAGATTTTAATTAACTTAAAAACATTCTCAGTGAATAGAAATTGTTTACAACGCAAAAGGGAAAGCTGGCTGGTTTTTAATATTATTTTTACATTATTTAGAAAGTGTTAAACAAATAAAGTTATAAATATATGGTCAAATTAGCTGTAAAAGTTCTTCACAATTCAATATTTTTGCCCGTATAATATCAGTTCTTGAGTTATTACTTCTCGTTTATATTGAAAGGATTTTCATCCGAATATTCAGTGATGCCTCAAATTTGTTTTACCCTTCAGCGGGCGCGCCATTTTTCGGAACACCAGTAGGCGCGCGTGGCACAAAGTGCAACGTCTCTTTCAACCTTGATTATTCCTTTTGTAATAAACTTTTCTTTTAAAATTGAAAAAATAATTCCAAGTTTTCTGACAAGGTATAAAATGGTTATAATATTGAGATATATTTATAATTAAAGACAAAAGAATACAGATGCAATCGCCTTATTTCAAAACTGTCCGGTTTATTGGGTCTAAGGACAACTTGCGAATTGATTCCTGTTATGCCCAAAAACCTAAAAAAACAATGAGATTGTCCATCTTCGTTATATGCGGGATACCGTGTAATAGCTGCACATTGTATCGACTACATCAACTCCTGCTTTTGTCGCATCGTAATCCAGTATAATCGCTGGTTTACCACGGTTAAATCACGACTAACAACGAATGGAAAGGAATACAAGGGTCAGAAAATCATACCTGCATTAGAAAGGGTGTAGCTGTAAATAGAAACTGCTTAGAATATTCATACCTTACATGTAAAAAAAACCATTCAAAATTACGAAAATGTTGCACTTTGTACACGGGCGCAACCGCTGAAGGGTTAAAGAGCAACGCCATAAATATTATGAATAGATTCATTTTAAATTTTCTTCTTTTTCTATTTAACCTGAACACTTGTGAATTCCGACAGTAAATTCTTCAAGTAACTATGAACGCTTTTTATTTTACACTAGCGGCCCGTCCCGACTTTGTCCGGGTGGAACAAAATATGATACCAATAAATTTCTAGTTGATAGCCAATAAATTGTAAATCTTTTTTTTACCTTAATAATAACCTAAATAATACCTTAAATTAATTTTATGTTAGTTAATAATTAAAATAAATTTTTGAAAAGAAAAAGGCGTGCCGGAGAACGGCTAGGTTCGAACCGCTAGCGTCAGAACAGAAGCCCACCGCGATAGCACCACGATAAGGATCGTTGAAATCTTCGGAACAAAAAGCGGTAGAAGACAGTAGCGGAAAAATGGAAATTGTTAGGATTAAGCCCCTAACTTCATTTCTACTGATTAGATATACATAATATATAGCCTATGTCCATCTGGAATAATGTACCTTTCAAACAGTGAAAGAATTTTTCAAATAGGTACAGTGGTTCTGAAGATTACCCTCCACGTACAAAATCGCTCTCTCTTTATATATAAGTATAGATAGCACCACGCTAAGGATCGTTGAAGACTTCGGCACAAAAAGAGGTAGAGGACAGTAGCAGTAACAATGGAAATTGTTAGGATTAAGCCCCTAACTTCATTTCTACTGATTAGATATAATAATATATAGCCTATGTCCATCTGGAATAATGTACCTTTCAAACAGTGAAAGAATTTTTCAAATAGGTACAGTGGTTCTGAAGATTACCCTCCACGTACAAAATCGCTCTCTCTTTATATAGATAATCTTTATCTGCATTTTAAAATTATTTTGGTGATTGCCAAAGATACGTGAATTAACGCGCTTGCAATCCATGCGTGAGAAAAAGGGGAAGTTATCAAAATTTATTTCTGGGTGCAGATAAGCCTTGTCTCCGATAAATAATCTGGTTAGTTTATTTTAAGCGAAGATTTTTCTCTTGAAAACTATTTCGAAATTAGTCACGTTATATAAACATCCATGTATTCTATATTTGTTTCAAATTGGTAACCGTGAAAAATCATGATAGCTTGTTACAAAACATTCTTCTTAAATAGTATATTACAAGTAAAAATTGACTGGTTGAAAAGTGTAAAAAAGTTCTTTTAAGATAATAATGAAATTAAATATCTTTAAAAAAAATGTTTAACTCTTGTGTAATCTAGACATCCATCTTTTCTTAATGAAAAATTCTATTGTCAGTTATTTCGATGATTTGTATCGGAATTACACATCCAGTATTTTTTACCTTTTCAATAATATGAACAAAATCTATATATATAAAACAGTTCCGTAACTGACTCATTCACTGACTGACTGACTGACTGACATACAACGCACAGACCAAACCGCTGGACCTAAAGGGCTGAAATTTTGCATGGCGATTCTTCTAATAGTGTAGGGGTGCACTAAGAAAGATTTTTCAAAAATTCTTCTTAGATTTTTTTAAATTAAATTTTTAAAGAGAAGAAAGAATCATAAAAATTCCTTCAAAATGAAATTTTTTTTCGAATTTTTACCTCCATTTCCTGATTTTTGGTGAATTTTTAAAGATTAATTTTTAGAATTTAATTTATTAAATTCTGATCACGTGATTTCTTTTTCTGGTACTTTAAATAAATTTATCGTCACGTGCGTAACAACTAAATAGACAAAAAAAAAAAATTTTTTTCTTTCTAATGCAGCAGACTATTGGATATTATCCAAAAAAATATCCCTTACGATTTTTTTCTAAATATATATATATATATTTTTTACATCAACTGTATACATTGATCGTCGCATTTATTATAAATATATATATTTGTTTTTTTTTTGGCATTAATTGCATACATTGACCGTTGTATTTAATTTGAATGTACTCCGTAGCGAAGCGCGGGTTTTCAGCTAGTATATCTATAAACAGAAAATTTTCTGCCATAGATTCGCTGCAGAATTTGAATGGAAATAAAGCTACTTCCATTTAACGTTCAATACAGCAAAACGGTTTGAATGTTCGAGTTTCTTATTGTTAACCTCAGCCTGAAGATCCGCCGCTTTGTAAGGCAATATCATCATTTTAAGCGAATGGCACGAATTTGCCAGACTGCAAGTTCTGTAACCACTAGTTGTTTTGACTGAGCCGATCTCTGTAGACCACAGCAGCTGATAGCAAGTAGCTGCTTCTATCAAAAAAATTACAATAACCACAATGTATAATGAATTTTATTGATGAGGTAGGGATAGTAAAGACTGAATTTCCCTGTTTGCTATTTCCCGCCATCAGTTCAGTTACTTTGCAAATATCCACGTCTTATCTAAGGCCTATATTACACTATCAAAGTTCTTTGGCAAAGATCTTTTATAATAGAAGTTTCACGAGAAATATGACAGTGTAATACCTCAACTTTGATAAAAGATAATTTTTATGAAAGTTCTTTTATAAAAGTTGGGTTCTTCGTCAAAGTTTTATAAAAGATTTCGGTGCCCGGATGTTATAAAGAACATTTCGAGCATTAGCATGTTAAAAAAATACAAATGTGTGGAAAATGCGGCAGATTAAGAGCAAGATTTCGATTCGAAATAATTTTAGCTCTAATTAAAATTTGCGCACTAATGACAAAACAGAAATACAGGAAAAATATTCTGAATGAGTATGGTAAAAGAAACGCAAATCTTTCGAAGCAAAAGTCTTAGAATGCTGAAATTTTGCATGGTGGTTACTCCTAAGCTCTACATGCCCACTGAGGAATATATTTTAAAAATACATAATTTTAAGGGGGTTAAAAGGGTCTTAACCCCCTTCGGCCTCTAAAAAACACCCCCTGTATCTTTGGAACCATAGGACCTAGGAAGCTGAAATTTCGTATGGTGGTTACCCGTAAACCCTAGGTGCCTACTAAAAAATCTTTTTGAAAAATACAAATTTTAAGGGGGTTAAAAAGGGCTTAGCCCCCTCCTCCTCTAAAAATTACTCATTGTATCTCTAGAACCATAGGGCCCAGGAAGCTGAAATTTTGTATGGTGGTTCTCTTTAAGCCCTAAGTACACACCAATAAATCTTTTTTTAAGAGCTTGAATTTTAAGGGGTTTAGCCCCTCCTCCCAAAAAAATCCCACCGGATCTCTGGAACCATAGGGCCTAGGAAGCTGAAATTTTGTATGGTGGTTACTCCTAAACTCTACATGCCCACTGAGGAATATTTTTAAAAAATACATAATTTTAAGTGGGTTAAAAGGGGCTTAACCCCCTCCCCCTCTAAAAATCACTCATTATATCTTTGGAACCATAGGGCCTAGGAAGCTGAAATTTCGTATGGTGGTTCCCCTTAAGCCCTAAGTACACACCAATAAATCATTTTTAAGAGCTTGAATTTTAAGGGGTTTAGCCCCCTCCTCCCAAGAAAATCCGACTGGATCTCTGGAACCATAGGACCTAGGAAGCTGAAATTTTGTATGGTGGTTACCCTTAAGTCATAAGTACACACCAATAAATATTTTTTAAGAGCTCGAATTTTAAGGGGTTTAGCCCCCTTAGATAGAAATAGCTTTTACAAAAGATCTTTGCCAAAGAACTTTAATAGTGTAATATAGGCCTTAGCAATGATACTGGCATGAATGCGTCAAATCAAAATTTTCTACCTCCACAAATCATGAAAATTGCTTCTCCAGTACTAATATGTTTTAGCTTTTTCTTTCATAGAGTATTTTTTTGCTGTTTCATTCATAGAGTAAAAAAATATGAATCTAACAAAAAAGGATGTAGCTAAAATTGTTCTATCGCTCATGAACCTGATAATAAATTTTGAACAAAAAAAAAGGGACAATTTTTTTTTAAATGTTACAAAAGATTATGCTAAAAAACTGTATTGTTTCATTGTTCTAAAGGAGTGTGAATGTAGTGAGTATCTCCGAATCTGTAATACATACACATTTTCAAAAATAAAACAAAATACGAACCTGATTTGAATTAAAAAATATCAATCCGAAAATTAATATGAAAAGAAATGTTCTTTTCTATTATTCTTAACCTAAAAGAATATGCATTAAATATTGTTCAAAAACATAGTTCTAAAAATTGTTCTGCTTCATACTTCTACAAAGTATGATTCAAAAATAGGAACATAATTTAGTGCCTCCAAGTTTGTAGATTATAGTAGTTTAAAATTTAAATAATAATAAAAATCTGAACCTGATTCGAATAGAAGATATTGCATCATTTTAAAAAAATAAACCTTGAAACTATGTTTTGAACAAAAGGAATAATCTAAAAATAGGGAAAAAAAAATGCTGTTCAAAATGATCGGTCTTAAAATTATTCCATATCTTTGTTCTAAAACAGTAGGAACCTTATTTTGCTGCCTCCAAATATTTAACGTTCACAAACTTAAAATTATTTCAGTTTTTATCATAGTTTAATTATTCCAGGCTTGTGCTCCTCGGTACGTGTACTTCTCACTTAATCTAAAGAGAAGAGATCCAGTTGGAACCTGTTGGGTTGTCAGAGGATCATTCCAGCAATTTCAAGAATATTCACCTTGCCGAACACGTAAGCGACCGTTGTCTTTATCATTATTTTCTTCCTTCATCTCTAAATTTTGTTACCTCTTCTGATATTGTTTTTGCTAGCGCTTGTGATATGATTTAGCGGCCACATTTATTCAGCTGTATGTATATATATATATATATATATATATATATATATATATATATATATATATATATATATATATATATATATGTGTGTGTGTGTGTGTGTGTGTGTGTGTGTGTGTGTGTTAGTTAAGCTTTATAGTTATACATTTATTAATTAAAACGACACAAAAGGCAAATCTAGTAACATTTTCACATAGAATAAATACACAACAAAATCAATGCTTTTAATGGGAGGGATGAGCCTGATGCTTTGATAGCAAAATTTCAGTATTCGGCTTCAATTTAGTCAGGTTTAACCTTAAATCTCCTCGGCGAGTGATTTCCAATCTGTTTCTCTTTTTTTTGTAAGGAGATTGACAACCGCGCTGAAACTCCTTTCCACGAGTTATGAAGATGGAAAAGCTATCAAAAACTTTCTCGCGATAGTTCATAATGCAGGATATGTAACAGGTATGTCTCTCCAGAATTGTTGATATCCCTTTCTAAACTGCCCCTTAAGTTCTTCGATGGTTATTATACCGATGAGTTCTTCTTGTAACATGACATCCGTTTCTTCAATGTCACCGTATGGATTGATAATCCACTGTGGTATTACCATAGTCAATACCACAGTGGATTATCAATCCATACGGTGACAATCTTCAAACCTAATTTCAAATTTTGTGTAAAGGACATTTAAATCTTGAACGTAGGCTGAAAGGCCATCATCCTGGCAGTTTGTCTGGGCCAAATTGGGAAACTGGCAAGTTCAATATAACGGCTACCTGCTGGTCCTCGCTCTAACCGTTCCAGTTCAAAAGTCCATGACGTCGCAACACAAGTTACACGTACTGCGGCCGAAAAGTGAATAGATTTCTTACTCAATTTTATGAAATATACATATAATTAGGAAACGTATCTATCTATTATAAGAAAGTACTCATATTACGTAAATAACCCCATAGGTACTATCTGTGTTAGGCGGATCATTACATTTACGGGATGCCAAAATTTTAGTAGCGGCCTGTCTAACTCGTGGGCTCCCATTTACATCTCATACACCCCCAATTTTCTTTTTCACTGACATGGGCCTCTTGCAGGTCTATATCGACCCCTAGGGTTCGATATAGACCACTTTGGGAATAACTGTTTTAAACTCTCCCAGCTGCGAAACTCATATGCGCATAGCGCGCTTACCCTTGTCTCATTGCCGTCGAAATTTTAATCATTTGCATATTTCTTACCAGACTACATTCCTGCCAAGTTTCGTGATAGTAGCTCGATTTCTTCTGGGTGCATATATTTTTTTTGTGACGGATCGTATTAAGGTGATAACCTAAAATTTCTCAAATCGGTGTTTTCTGCGTGGCAACTGTTTGTGAGCTATGGCGACGAGAGCAAGCTGATGGGCCAATCACAGCGTACCACCTTTAGTATCCTTGGTACTAGGTTTTATGATTGGCTAATCACAGCCTGCCACCTTTAACATCCTTGGTACTAGGCTTTGGGATTGGATAAAGTTTTGCGCAGGCTCTGAGCTACGTGAGAGAGTCAGAACGGCTTAGGCCCGTATGCAGAACAAACGCTGGAGCTTTGTGTCTCTCGTTTCGCAAACGGGGGGTTGTTGCGAGAGTAGGGGGTGAGCACTCTTTTTAGCTATGCTGATCAAACAATTTGCGCTTCCGCAAATGATGACGTCAAGATGTGTAAGGAAACCTTATATGGTCAAGCCACGCCCTTTTTCTCCTCCCTTTTGCGGGAGCTGGGGTCCCTCGTGAACCCTAAGGCCCGTTGCACACACGGCGTAGGCGGAGATTTTCCATCGGACGTCGTTCTGAAAGTAGAGCTTACACACACGGCGAAAAACTCCGTCGAAGGGGAGAAAGGCCCACCCCTCCTTTTGGAATCCTGCACGTGTCCAAGAAACCAGAGGGGTCGCATCAACGCCACCCTCCCCCCAGCCGGGATCGGAGGAGCCCTCCTTTTCGAATCCCCTTTACGATTCCAAGAAAACCAGCGCGCCTCCCCCCCAGCAAACCCCCAACCACACCCTCGCAAAAGACCCTACGACGGTAGAGTCCGCTGTGTGTGTAAGCGTGCATAGGGTCACATGGATAACTACTTCAATCTGGCGTCAACGAATCCGCCGGCACACAGTGGCACCCGACAGCTGCACAGGCTACCGTCGAAGAAAAATTTCATTTTCCGCTGTGTGTGCAAGCTCCAATTGACTTCTGTGGTCTACTGTTGGAACGACGTCCGATAGAAAATTTCCGCTAGAGATAAAAACGCTGTGTGTGCAACGGGCCTAACCTGCGGGGGGGATTCGACGGTCAATTTAGCGAAACCGTCCGACTGAACTGCCTCAAACACGGCATTTTAATTGCTTCCTTGCGTTGGGGTTCAAGAAAAAGTATACAGTATAGGAAAAAACCCGCGCTTTGACTTCGATCAACGTGGCTGTTTATTTTACATTTTGTAGATAAAATTGTCTCAAAGGACATCAAATTTTTCAGTAGAGGAGATCGAGAAAAAAGTGCAGTGAAGGCATCACTGATGAGTCATTCTATTCATCTGCATTGGTAAGTAATTTCAGTTGTATTTGAAAAGAAAAAAATGTAATTTGACTTTAGCAATATCCTAATATTTTATTATTATTTTTTTACTTGTAGGCTGTTTTAAAACAGAAAAAAATGGATGGTAAGTAAACTATTAATTTTGTATTTAATTACCTGTTTATTAGAATTTCTTTTAATCATTTTCAATGCTATTTATAATATATCATATTTTTACATTGCAAGATATTTATCATAAATAAATTTAATTAAAGCAAAATTTTAAAATGTCGTAATGCTTATTTAAGGGACAATTAAGTACTAAAAATGTTCTGTTAGACTTTTCTGGCATTTGTGTACAAGAATATCATATTTCTATTTTTGTTTATAAATCTTATTATAAATTTTTAAAAATGCTGTTAGTTAATCATTAAACAAAGATCAAAATATTTTGTTGCAGGAGGCTTTGTTACCAGGTAAAGATCACCGCATTATTAATATTTGAGGGTGGGGATTGAGACCATGACATTGTACACTTAAATAGCAAATATAAATTTAATAATTGTGCTTCAAAAGATTACTGCCAATGCTCAGTCATATATCAGAATTATGTTTAGCTTTGTGATTGTTAAATGCAACTATGTATTTAATAATCATAAAGCTAAGAAAAATCCCAGAGAAAAAAATAGCTATTGTAACTAACAAAATGAATGTTTGTTTCATAATGCTTTTGGAAAATTTGAATATTTTAAATAAATTTAAAGTAAAATTATTTGCTATTTATACTAATTAATTCCCCCCCTCCCCCAGAAAGTTGTTGTTATTCAAAGTGAATTACAATACCTAAGATTGTAACTACCACTAAAACAGCAGAAACAAAGTCTTGACATATTGCTCAATCATCAAGTATTTGGATTTTGATAAATTTAAATCAAATTTTTGTAACAAGTTTTAAAATATAAATTTCAGACTGAAATTGTTGGAGATAATTAAAATTTTTTTAGTACCATATTTTATAGAAATTAAACAATTGTATGTTTTACGTAACATACATAGTTTTATGTAAATGCCTGCATAGAACTATTCTTCATAATTATTTGCAGTTTTACTATATAATCTGTGACAATAACTTCTATGAAATAACATATGTTGATTTTTATGTATGACATAATAGCTCTGTTCCATGTGCTATCTCATTTACTATGTATTTTTTATTATTTTCTAGACAGTTCAACAGTACGTGGCAGGAAGCATCTAGCATTAAAAGAAAAAGAGAAGCAGCAAATTTGAAGCTGAGGCTCTTCAAACCCAAAAAACTATGGTGCAAGAAATCGAAACAACATCCCGGCAAGGAATTCTGCTAAAAATTAATCAAAATTTAGAAACATTAATTAAAATAATGGAAGACAAAAATAGTTGTTAGTCAGAAATAAAAAGCTTTTAGAGCTCATAAATGCTGAAGATGTTGTAGAAAAAATGTAATAAACACATAAATTCATGTTTGCACAGTCTAAATTTTTGTAATAAAAACTTCATCTTCCATCTCAAGTGGATTATCCGTATCTTGTAATATCCATTCCCTGCTTAAAGAAAGGGATAACATCCTTCTCCTTCGCAAAGCGAATGACTATTCCGGCTTTGCGAGAGAAAAGACGAGTCTTACGAGAGCTCCCTACTAGCCGCAAGTTTTGATCACGTGACGTTCGTATTTACGAGAGAAAAAGGTTTCGCTGTTTGATCTGCATCGCGTTTGCGACCCCTCTGCGGAAGGGAGGGGCTTTGCGAGAGCTTTGCTCTCGTAAGTGTTTGATCGGCATACGGGCCTTAGTACGATATAAGTGTTGGATGCACTTGTTTCCCGCTTGGAATTTTGTAAATAGGGTAGGTGGGGGCAAAGGTTCGCATGGGGCAAAGGTTCGCACATACATTTTAAAATGACCGGGAAGAGTTTTAGGAAGAATAGGGTAGGCAATGCATTCCTCTACTTGCAGTCAGTTGCCTCGTAAAAAATGTTGGAGTTAAGACCCCCTTTTGCAGAGAAAATGACGTAAGTTTATTTTCGTCTCTTTTAATATAATATTTTGCAACTTTTGAGTAATTTTGAGCATCACTCAAACTCACGAACTGTTTTGGGCTTATTTTCGCATGTTAGGGTGGTAAATAACCGTTCAAATCCTTCCTTAAGTTTTGGGTTAACTCAAATACAGTGGCGTCCATTCTGAAGAAACAGAACCAGCACGAAATGGGGTAAAGGTTTGCAGGAGTCATGGGGTAAAGGTTCGCAGTGCAAACCTTTGCCCCATCTGCAAACCTTTGCCGCTCTAACTATTAACATTTGTTTCATGTCCTCTTTTCATTAGGAATCCTTATTAACAACGTCTTTTATTATTAATGGGAATTCACATTTTTGTAATTTGAAAAAATATTATGGTTTTTGATAAAAACTGCCTGTTTTTAATCAGAAAATTTTTTGTAAAATGCTTGAAAATCCATAAATTAAAAATAAAATAAATTAGTACAACACAAAAATAAAATAGCTCTGAACAAAGACCTATTTTACAAGATAAAGGAATTAAATGTTGTTACAAGACATTATAAGCTTCGAAGGTCTGGTTAGGGAAAAAAACTCTAAATGAGTAATTTCCAGATTTGCAAGTCTTTGAAAGGCTCCTTGCGTCACAATTTTTGACGACATTTTATAAAATTTATTACAAAGACTCCTCTTATACATTAAAATAAAGTTATGTATCCATTTCAGGTTTCGACATCATTCAGATTATCAAAGTTTAACTTAAGCGTGGAAAAGTACAAAAATTTCACGAGAATTCAGAGTACAAGCATAAAAATATTTCCTAAAAATTAATTATTCAACGAAAGCACAAATCAAAACATAACCCTGATCAAAATGTATAAGCAATCTAAATGCAAAATTAAGGATAAGGTTAAAAATTGGATCGCAAGGAGCATTTTAAAAAACATAATAAAAATTTCAATTTTTTAAATATAAAAAATAAAATTTTAAATATTTATAAAATTTTATAAGGTGTTTGAAATAGTTTTACTTTAATGAATATTTATGCCCAATTTCATATCTCTGAGGTAAAAATTTCAAAATTTGCTTTGTAATGTCCCCCATCCCCTTAATTTGCTTAATTTTTACGGGTTTTAAAAGAATGAGTAAAGCCTAAGATATAATGTAGCGATAGTGTTAATAGTTGATATTTTAATTGGAAGTTCTTTAGTTTAAGAAAAAAATTATTGAGATTAACCCCTTTTCATTTTGTGAATTTCTTTGTTAGTTTCAACTTTCTGTGTTAATAGTTGATATTTAATTTTGAAGTTATTTAGTTTAAGAAAAAATTTATTGAGATTAACCTGTTCAATTTGTGATTTTCTATATATGTAACACCTTTAAAAAGATTACAAAATGTGAAATAAAATTATTTAGACAACTCTTTTTGTGATTTTCGATGCCTATCCAGTAAGAAACCAACGAGTGGGGTAAAGGTTTGCAGTGCGAACCTTTGCCCCACCAATTGGGGTAAAGGTTCGCAAACAGGTCTTTTGGTAAAATTAAAAATTTGGTGACTAAATATTTCGGGAAAAAATTCATTATTTTATAGAAGGTAGAGGGGATACCCAACTACAATACAAGTGACTTTTTGGGGCGATAGGATCTAACGGAGGCACGTAAGAAACCCAAAACTCAAAACTGCAAACCTTTGCCCCCACCTACCCTATGTACATAGCTATGCTGAATCAAAAAATAATAAGCGTTTCATTAAAGACATTACTTGTGGTGTTAATGCCGCATTCTGATTTAAGAGCAAGTTAACCTAATAGCACCATATATATATCGAAATCCCTCCTCTCTTGGTGTAAAAAGAAGGAAGACCACCACAAGACAAGAGGCAGACTACTAGAACCCCGCTGGCCAATACCTTTTTATCTGATTGGATGTTATATCCTCTCTGCTTTCTGTAGTAGAACGGAGCTGATAACATTCGTTAGAGAACTTTCGTTAGCTTTAAACGGTACAAATACGGCGTCAAAAAGAAAGTGATTTTCTTTGCTAGAAAAAGTGGAAAGCCAAAGATTACAATGGCAGTGAAGCTTATTTTGCAAATTTAATTGAAATTCCATAGTCAACTTTGCAAGCAATTTTAAATAAAGCAGATTTAATGGAGCGAAATGGGAAAAATTGAGAAAATTGGCTAAAAAAAAAGAAAAAAATGGGAAATTGTCACCATTTGAGGAATTCATTTTTCAATGGTTAAGCAAAGTTCAACAAAGTTCGTGCAACAAGCATATCCATAAATGTCCCTATTTAGTAATTGAACTTGCTTCTCAGCTTGGAATTTAAATATTCACAGCTGTGAATACTTAAAT
The DNA here is from genome assembly GCA_907164885.2 of Dolomedes plantarius. Taxonomy (NCBI): domain Eukaryota; kingdom Metazoa; phylum Arthropoda; class Arachnida; order Araneae; family Dolomedidae; genus Dolomedes; species Dolomedes plantarius. Next base: position 167,438,775 of record OU015492.1, read on the forward strand.
GGTTAGATATAGAATGGTTGGATAGACAGGTTTAGAAAAAACACGCAATTTATTCTACAAGTCTATTTGTGGGGGTCTGCTGGAATCGATGATTTTTCACAAATTGAACAGACAAATGCGCTTACTGAAACTTAAGATTATTTTGTTTGTTGATCAATGTACAATACATGTTGTACATTTAAAATTACAAAATGTGCGAATGGATATTTTCCCTGCCAATTGTAAAAGCAAAGTTCAAACTTGGTATTTGGGGATCATACGATAGTTCAAAGTAAACTACAGAAACCAAGTTTTGAAAAAATCTCTTAGTATAGAAATTGGAGAGAGGAAAAAAATCGGATAAACGTTCTAGAAGATCTTCATGTGATTTCTTCAGCATGGGAAAATGTGTCTCAAGTCTTTTTGCAAAAGCTGGTTTTCCGGAGGACAGAGGTATTAAATTTAAGTACGAGGAGATAGAAAATGAACCCTCTAATGAAATGGGTGATTTCTCTTCTTGCTCTTATATATATCTCGAGAATTATCTACATTGCGATTCAAATATCATGACATCAGCGATTCTGACTCTATGTGATTTAATACACCTAGAGTTGCATATTTTGGCTAATGATGAAGATGAGGAACATGGAATTCCTTCTGTGGCAGGAGCCATTCAAGCTTTGAAAACAGTGGAAGCGTTCCTTTCAAATAGGGAAGGCAAAAAAAAAAAAACGCTTACAAAACTCTTGTTGAGAATGTGATTTGTGCTATAAACAGGACGCAAACTAAAATAACCGATTTATTTAAAGCATAATTTAGAAAACTGGTGTCTAAACCATTGTAAATGAAGAAGTAAAAGGTATGTTATCTAAATGAGTTTTTATTTTATGCTCAGTGTTTTGCTTTTGGTCTTATCCCGATTTAACGTTTTCCCGCATATAGCGTCATTTCTTTATGGTTCCTTGAATGACGTTAAATTGGGGTTTCACTGTATGTATATATATTTATATATATATATATATATATATATATATATATATATTTATATATAATGAAATATTCATTTTATTTTAATGTTACCTTCAGACTATAAGACGCACCCCAATTTTAAGTCGATTTTTTATGCAAAAAGGTGTGTATTATGGTTCAAAAAATACGGTAATTACACTTTGAAAGGCTTTTATCCCAATATCATTCAAATCCTGCTGTATTACACACCCAAATATTCTAATTCCGAAAAAAGGATCGTTTACCATTACCTGTATTCACAGATATTTTCTCACCTATTCTATTCCTATATTAACACGAATCTTCTGGCTTACTCGTTCCGATTGATTAAGCATTTTTCTTCTTTCTAAAGAAAACAACGAGTTTCCTAGGGTATGTTTCCCAAAAATATGTTCTACATATAACTACGAGAGCGCTTTCCTTATATTTTTAGGATAAATTATATTCAAGGTAGGAAAAAATGATTGCCTAAAGTATAATCTGCGATAAAAGTGGGACTCACATATAAAAGTTTAATGTCCTCTTCTTTTCTTTAATTTATGAGTGAATTAACTATTTAATTGGGTGAACATTATTAGTTAAATAAACCCACAAAGCTTAGAAGAATGTAATTTTGATGATTCCATCTGAATGATATTTGTTCCTGCAGTAGAGATGCAATTTACAATAAATTCAAATATTATTGAAAAGTATTGTTTTTGAGTAATTTGAATCAACGGCATCAACTTTCTTTGTGGGGATGGGTGTAAAGAGTTATAATCTACTTAACATTTTTCTCGCAATCATTCAGATGTGCGATCCTCCTTCTATATCTAAGAATTTTACAGATTCATTAGATGTTATAAGTTCATTTTTTAATACAATTTCGTTCTGTACGAAAAACTGTATAAATGTTTTTTTTTCTTTTCTTCAAAATTCTTTATTCCGTCGTCTTCACTATTGAACTAATTTTTTATGTGCTTTCTGACTCTTTTACACAATGTGTTTGTAGTCCAAATTTATTCATTCAATGTTTAAGCCACACACACTAAACAAATACTGGATATAGTGTAAGGTTTATTGGGAGAATAAAACGTCTAAGACTCTTTTTTTTAAAACTCCGCGTTATCTAGGAAACGACCCATCCATCAAGCGCAATCTCTTTTCCTCTATCAACTTTTTAGTTTCACAGAAGTGTTGCCTAGATGGAGATAGGGGTTGGGTACTTTTATAAAAGTGGTTTTAGGGATATCCAAAGTGGTTTTCTTGTAGCGAACGCGTTTTTGAATGCCATACAAGATTGTAAATTTCAAGAGATATTTTTTTTTTCCAAAGTAAGGTGGTAAAGATAGCATTTTATTTGAAAATATCCCATATATATCTAAAAGTTACATTACGTAAAAAAAAAAGTTACATACTATAAAAAATAAATACTCAAATTTAAATTAGCTGCTCTTACTCATCAGCATGTAAACTCCTGATAAATGATATATAGAATAGCTTACTTCTTCCCAGACTTGGGTGTATATAATTTGAAGTGGCACTCTAAATGAATTGGATACAAACACAGTTTATACATGAAACAATGTTTATTGAATTCGTTGCACATATAGAATTTGCTTTTACAGCAATAAGCATACGTACTACTTGTACGGAATATATATTAGCATTCAATAAAAATACACTTTGCAATACTCACAAACTAGAGAGTCAAACCAGCAGTTCTGCCACGTAAACTTTGGGCCCCCTAAGCACTAGAGCAGGATAGCACCTGGAGCTGCTTACCTCGTAGCTCCCTTAACTCGCTTATCTATGAAACTTAACAACCTCGCTCTATTAATCAAGCTGCATAGTATTTATACCAAGCGCGTATGCCGAAATTAGCATATCTCAAGCAGCTTCTTTAATTTATTCACTCAAAAGTTCGATTCTTGTGAATCGAATCTTATGTATACCTTACAATGAGTAATTTGACTAATTTTAGTTTAAAAAAAAAGGCTTACACATGCTTTCCTAGGTTTACACGGATACAGAATGTGGAATAAAATAGTTTTATGACTATAAAAAACTATAAAAGTACACAGAAAAGTATAACTTCATATTCAAAAGCAACAATCAACTTTACAGAGGCGAAACAAACTGTTTTATTGTCCTTTGTTTTTTTCTATCATACCTCCTTGTAAGAGGGGGATTTTGATTCAAAGCTTTATCTTTTCTCTTTATAAAAGAATGGATTCCGCCATACCTTTCAAAATAGATTAGATAATAATTATACCGGATGACTGGTGTATTATTTCTACTGGAGGTACACTATACAATTTCGTAGCACAGAAAAATATTTATCGGTTGTGAATTATCTTTAAAAAATATTTTGTAGAAACGAAATATGACTTTATAGATTTTTAAAATTAAAGAAGATAAGATTCCATTGAAGGGTGACGTGTACTATTTGTCGTCACGAATGCGTTTCCCGCAATTTGTACGATCTACCCTTTTCCCATTCATTACTCGCTCACTCAACATATAATAATATGATCGTGAAAACAACAATTAACCCCTTGTGTTCCTACTGATCTTAGAGGCTTTTTTTCTGTGTCTGCTAAATGAGTAGTAGCACGTGCTGGTAAGTAAGTCAAGACTGACAAAGAAGTTCAAATGATGAATTATCATACGTACATAGCGTATGAAATGAAAATTTTGACACTTTTTTATATTAGCAAACCCCGGAAACGGATTACGACTCTTATGAGAGCAGTTAAAGTTGCCTTAGGATATTTATCTTATAGTTTTAAGGATATTTAATAGTTAAAAAGTTTCTTTTCAAGGAAGTTTTGTATTATTTTAATAAATAAAATTAAATAAATTTTTAGCAGAGACCATTATGATACGGTTAAGAGAGACAATATGAAACGGAAATGAGATTATATGAAATCTTAATATATAATAACTAATTTTAATCAGAGTATGTATTAAGAAACAAGAACAGATCAAAAGATTTCATTTTACTGGACTTAGTAATTTCCGTTTAAATTCTGTTGAATAAAATTCTGAGTTCAGATAATATTAAAGCCAAACAAATATTTTTACTTATGAAAACACTAAAACTGAAACCTAAAAATCTTATTAAGAGAATATGTTAACATTTTATTGTTTACCTAACCTTTAGAGCAAAGTTTTAAAGTTAATGTTAGAAAGAGTTCAACTAAGACATGGAGAAATCTAAATGAAACGAGTTGCATTTATTTTTTCTAGGATGCAATAAACTTAGAACCCAACTTCCCTTCAAGTACCGATACTTGCATTTTTACACCACACATTCTGTCAATGTAAGTCCCTCTACATCTTTTATTAGCACGAGTAGCGTTTGAACTAAAAATGCTTCATAAAAACTGTTGCAGGAGGCTGGTCCAAGAGCTACAAATACCAGCTGATCCTCTAACGGTGAAATAAAAATCCTTTTCCAAACATCTTTTGTTTTTCTATCGGGAGAACACATCACCCCTACGTGAAACTGTAAAACACAGCAGCAGCATACAAACATCTAAATCTGACGGAGAACGATTTCCGCCCCATACGATAACAAACATAGTAGAGAGGGCTAAGGACCTTTTAAGTTCCCGCTTTACTCAAAGCTCCATTCATGTTGGGTATTTTGCCAGCTTCCCAATAGAGAAGTCATTCCACCCTCCATTAGATATAATGGTAGGGATTCGCCGATACGAGTTCTAGATAAGGCCATCTCTGTAAGCGAGTGTGTAAATAAACCAATCATAGAGAAATAAAGCGTATTTTGTATTAGAGAGCGATTTTTTTCCCACTTGATTATAATTGATTGCAATCTTGTTCAGAAATAGCGATTTATCCGAGAATAAGCTTCTTTTAATCCGATTCAGAAATTGAGATTCCCTTTTTTATGAACGTCCTTTCCAAAACATTTTATACCATAAACATCAGTACAAAAACATACAAAGCCGAGTTTATTTAACTAAGAAAATTCGTCATTTAAACTTGTAGTGCGAAAACTTCTAACTTGAGTACTGTTGAAAAAAACTAAACTCAACTGCTATTTATAGTATCTAACACATCAGATGTTAAATAAATTTATTTCACAAGTAAATTTGTTTCGCAAGTAAATTTATTTCGCGTTAAGTAAATTTATTTCGCCCTGCAGAAAACTAATTTATCCCTAACAATACAAAACAAAATAACGAATATTTTGAGTAAAGCATCATTTTATAAAATAGGCATATAAGATATATCATTTGAGTTCTCTTATAAAGTTTTCCCCTCCTTTTAAGTAACACTTCATTTTTGCGTTTTTCTATCTTCCTTAATGGTTTCCATTTTGACAACTGTAAATTTTTACAGGGCATTTAAATAACTGATGTCTATTAAGCATTGTTAAATATTTAATTATAATACATGATATTCTAAAACTAAGCGCATTACGTTTAAAAGTATATTTTCAAGTGCAGAAAAATTTAAAAATATGCATCTGCAAATCTGTGATTAGAAAAACACCGTGCGGAAAATTTCCAGTAGGTAATTTACCCACGGAGATAGAAAATATGCGATGTCAACGAATGTACCCCCTTAACGGGAGAATGTACAAACTCAACGCAAATGACAAATAACAGATAAAGAATTATTCACCTAAAAAAGCTTAGGATAAACTATCTTTTACCGAAACTTGACTAAATATTCAAAATGAATAATCTGTTTCAAAGACACGTATATTTTACACAGCATGGGAGAGCTTGCTACTTCACATGTATTTAATTTACAAAGATTTTATCTCAGGCTCAGATATTACTAGTGAAGTAATATTAACTAACTAACCAATGGCGCAGCAGTACATTGTGGACCAAAGCCTATGGTACCCATCTCAGCTTTCTTGACCGTGGACTTGGGGTGCCATGCAGCATATGTCTCGGTCAGGTGGTCTACCAGATGCGGAACCCCCAGAATTAGTACCCAAGCATGCTTAGTCCTTATTTTATCTACCCACTCAAGGGATGAATGACCTTGCCCAGTCGCAGGGTCGAACCCTGGACCTGTGGTGTGGCAGCTTGAAGTTTTTAACCACTACGCTACCGGGTGTTAGTGAAGTAATATTATACCTCTAAAATATTGTTGTCTAATAGGTCATCTGAATGCGTTTAATAATTCCTTCATTAAGTTTCAGACTGGAAAGAAAATACAATACTCAGTGTGAGAAGGCGCTAGCGGGAACATGAAAAAAATTTACTGCGACTAATTAGCCTTCCTCTACACAGTTATCAAAAAATTAATTTCCAGTACCCGTTACTGCCAGAAAAAATGCTATGTTTCTTTTTTTTTTTTTGTCCTGCTATGAAATATTGCACGTTTCATTATTTTTGTAAAATGAGGCTGAATATTTTTTTTAACTACATACATATAGCATAAAAGAAAGTGCGAAGAATTTTCACTTTTTTCTTTTTGCATTTGTTACTCGACACTCGACATTAGCAATTTCTTTTACTATAGGCGCGACTACCATCTTAAATGCCCGTCATACCATAACAGTTCACACGGTGAGATAACTTTCAACCATGTGGAAAAATTCCTATAGAAGATACATTATAGATAAATCTGGCTTTGAAAATATATTTCCAATGCATAAATATATTTCCACTACTCACGTAATAGCTGCAAGACCTCTCAAAGTATCATAATAGCATGTGCTGAGTTTTTCTGTAGCTATTAGGGTTTTTGACCCGGGTTTCCCCGAACCCGAAAACCCGGGTTTTTCAAAGATTTTACGAACCCGAAACCCGGGGAATTTTTAATGTAAACCCGGGGAATTAGTTATTTATCTGATACAATAGAATACCAGTTAAATTCCTATTCACCGTAAATGATAATGGCTCAGATTCTGAACCAGAAGTAGCAGTTGAGGTGAGAGTTAAAAGATGGAATTGAAGGTGATTCTACGAGTAATGGTGCTTGTACTAAACAGATGTCCCTATCTGACGAGCTTAGTATGTTTCTGCAGGAGAATGATAATAAGGAAAATCATAAAAAATCAAAATCTGGTGCATATATCATAAGAAAAGAAATTGAGTTGTTTCGAGTAACAAAAAGCCGACCCGAAATGCTAGATAAACTTTACAGGTCTTTAACAGCGATTCGACCAACTTCGGTGGAAGCAGAACGAGCATTTTCTGTAATGGGTCTCTTTGCTAATAAACTCAGAAGCCAAGTCAATGATGATACGTTGAGTGCAATGATTGTTTTAAGGCAGTTTTATAAAAAATGAGGTATTTGTACCACTTTTATTTATGTTATACATATATGTATATGTTAATTAACATCAAATTTATTTACTGTTATTTTTTATATTTGAAATTCCGAAATAAATTAAATGCCTCTATTAAACTATTTATTATTTTAGTTCTTTGCTATTGACCCCCTGGAACCAACTAAGTAAACCCGGAAAACCCGGGTTTTAAATAAAAAAACCCGGTCAAACCCGAAACCCGGGTTTTAAAAAAATTGCTCAAAATCGAAAACCCTAGTAGCTATATACGTGAAATACCTCTTAATTTGTCTCTAATATAAGTAATAATTATTATATAAATATAAATTATTTTATTATTACGGACATAAAATGCTTATACTATAATGAACCTTCACGATAGATTTGTAATAGGCTTTTACACGATTTTGTGTTTTATACCGTCTTTTTTTTTTGTTTGCTTTCTAGTTTCTAGTTAAGTCGTTTTCCTATAGCTACAGTCTCCCGGTATCAACTTCTCCTTAAATTGTGTACTCCTCTAAATAACAGCCATTTTTTTAATTAAAAAATATTGCGTAAACATTGAGCGAAATTTTTATGCTGAATGTTACTTACGAACCTAGGAAGCAATGGTGATCGAGTTTGATTTACGAAGCTGATTATAATCTTATCAACTCCACTGCACAAGCCAAAAAAGAGAGAGTAAGTTTAGAAGAACAGGTGCCGGTATAAAAATAACAAATTCATTTAAAATCAACATGAAATTATAGCGTCTTTCACGTAATTTACTCGTTCTGTTCATGCCTGTATAGCAGCGGATACCAACCTTTATGCTACTACGCCTCCCTAAAAAAAAATTTTTTTTTTAATTCCGCGCGTCCCTAAAAAAAATTTTTCTTCTGCGCCTCCCTATCTTTTAATAGATATAATAATATAGACACGTTTTAAATAATAATAACTTTATTACAAAAAATGAAAACTACAATGAACAGAATAATAACAAGATTTTGCTATAACAATACGAACATGCACATTTATTTTTATATTAAATTACTAACTAAACTACATCTAACGGATCAAAATTTAATGCGAGGTTTGTTGATATTTATTGGCACAAGGTTTATCAAATCTTGGGGGTAACGTGGAGAGTGCCGCTCGAAACTCTTTTTCGACTATTAACCTGGTTCTATATTTGGTTTTCATTGCAGCCAGTGTCGAAAAGCCCGTTTCGCATAAATAAGACGTTACAAACGGTAGAAGCATAGATATAGCTTCATAATAAAGATTCATACTCTCCACTAAGATTCATCCAAAATTGAATCTTGATTTCATTTTGAAACTTTTGTTTTAGTAAGCTGTCGCATGACAATTCTATCAAATTTCTTTTTCGGTGGTTGTCAACTCAAATGCGTCTATTCATAGATATTATGGTTTATTCGTTTATTTATAGCTATTATGGTATAAACATTGATTTTTTATTAAAAAGTTTTCCCCTGGCAATAGTCCGCGCCTCCCAGGTTGGTCCGCGGCTTTATACTAGTATAAAGAAAATCCTTCTGAAGGTAGACTATGAACGGAAATAATTTTTTTCAGGAAGGAATGTAATTAAGCAAAAATAATGTTGAGCTAAATCAGAATGCTGATAAAGCTTTTTTTCCATGTCCACGAGCCGTTTAAGAAAGAAAACCTTTTCGTAACTCCCAAAGGACGCAATTATAGTCACACACTGAAGAGGGGGATGTATACGATCTTAATAAAAACCTTTTCCTACTTGAAGCCGTTTATTCCCAATGGTTTGATTACGCGACAAAAAGAAGAATTGAATAAGAGAAAAATTGAATAAGAGAAGAATTGAATAAAAAAAGAACTTGAATAAAATAAAATAAAAACTGCTGAAAAAAAAGAAAGACGATCGTTACAAAAATTAAACAATTACTAAAAAAGATAAGTTTGTTTCCCCACTTGGCCTCTTGTTTCCTTACGCTCTATGGTCAGGGAAGAACTTCTCCAGCAGAGGATGTTCATATCAGTGCATCGGTGAAGGAGACATTCAGTCAGGACTTGGCAGTTCAATAGATATCTCAATCAGATAAAAGTTCATGGCAAGACAATAACGTTCATTCAACTGAAGAAAAAAATTAGTTCGAGTTTTGATTTTGAAAGTCGAAAGAGTATTAAGAATGCACTTATCAATTTACGACGAGGCAGGAATTTTCACTGCCTACGAAGACAGTAAAACAGCAGTTATTAAAAATATTTTTTTCATCTAAATATTTATAAACGCTTTTGTTATTTTTTACGTGCTTGTTAGAGTTTTTATTACCAATTTTCGACGCTTTGGATAAATAAGAATACAGAGGCTGTTCGCACATTTTTTAGACGATTTTGGTAAGCGGTAATAAAAAATCATTTGCTGCAAAAGAAATAATTGAAATTGTACTATGTTTTTAAAAGTCAAAATTGTCGTCTGCGGCTTGAAAGTTTTTTTTTTTTTCAAAATGGCGTTTTTAACAAAGCAGTGGTTCGAAGGCTACATTTATGCTCTTTCCGAAGAAAAATATGCATACTCCGTTATCCAAAAACGATGTGAGAGTCATGGTTTTGTGATATCTAAAGCGTCGATAGGTAATATCGTCAACAATAAAGAAAAAAACGTCAAATTGGAGCCTACAATGGGACAAAAATTCCAAACAAGAATCCAAGGAAAAAACGGACATCTTCGACTATTGCAAAGGTATGTTGTTTAACGTTAAAAGAAAATCTCCCTAGTCAAAGGACAGTTGCAAAATCATTAAAATGCTCGGTGTCCACAGTAAACATAATGATAAATGTTGATTTAAATCTTAAGAAAGCGAAAAAACGCAATGTGCATCATCTTCTTCCAAATCATATCGCTGAACGCAGGACAAGCTGCAGAATTCTATATGAGAAACACTTATCCAAAGAAAAATGGAAACAATTGTCACAATAGATGAATCATGGGTGTATTTAAAAGATTGCAACAAAAAAAGAGCCATTAATTATCATAAAAGGGGAGAAAAATTTAAGTACATGGTTCAAAGAATCGAAAGAAAGTTTTTCTAAGGGATTCATGATTGTTGCTGGTTTTTCTTATAATGGCAAGTTAAAAATAAAGAGAGTGGAAACAAATGTCAAGATTAATTCCAAATACTATCAGGAACATATTTTATCGCCAATTTTTCTGAATGAAATACCATCGCTTTACCCACAGTGCCATCAATCTGTGAGACTCCATCAGGACAAAGCTAGCAGTCACGCATCAAAATCCACTGTAAATTTCCTAAAAGTAATGGAACAAAAAACTGGTATCAAGGCCATACCCTTCACTAATATCCCTACTAAATCTCCCGATGTATCACCTATGGATTTTTGTGCTTTCGGACTTTTAAAATCTGTGTTATCCAAACGTCGTCCCAAAACCCTTACAGGACTCTGGAAAGCTGTTCAGGAGTAATGGGATAGAATACCTCTTCTGACATCTCAAAAGGCATTATTATCCTGGAAATTGCGGTGTCGAAAGATAGTTCAGAATAAGGGATGTCAAATAGAACATTTAAAACACAAGAATTTTATGTAATTTAGTTTTGTGAATACAATATACATCGTCTAAAAAATGTGTGAACAGCCTCTGTATTATAATTCCAAGCTTTTCTATTTGTTCCTTAACCTTTTCCTTACGGGTCAGAATAGCACGTATCCAAGGAATGCGGACCCAAAAATGACTATATATATATATATATATATATATATAATATATATATATATATATATATATATATATATATATATATATATATATATATATATATATATACATATACTGTGGAATCTCGATCGATCGTTTTCAGATCCATTGTTTTTCCGTATGTACCGTTCACTTTATCCAATCCCAACGATCATATTTCTTTGTTATGTTTCCGCATCTATCGTTATCCCACATTTATCGTCCATTTCAACCGGTCCCTTGAAAAACGATAGTCTATCGATTTTCAAGGGACCGACTGAATTGAACGATAAATGCGGGAAAATGATAGATGTGAGAGCATAACAAAGCAATATGACCGTCGGGACTGGGTGAGATAAACGACATATACGGGAAAACGATGATTCTGAGAACGATCGGTCGAGATTCCACTGAATATATATATATATATATATATATATATATATATATATATATATATATATATATATATATATATATATATATATATATATATATATATATATATATATATATATATATATATATATATATATAATGGCCCCTTAATGGCAAGTCTTACAAAGGGGGTATGAAATTTCCCATTCTAAAGAGGGAATCGTAAAAATGGGTCCCTTAAGCTAAAGGTCAAAGGATATAGTCATTTACTGCCAGAAGAAAAATGTGTATTGTTTTTTATTATTCAAAACCATGCAAGCAGCAGTTATTAAAATATTTTCCATCACGGAATTTGTCAAGGGTCCCACCAAGTAAAAAGGAAGTTATTTTTCGTTTGCTCGTTCTCATTTTATCTTAATTTTTTAAATATTAGATGAGTGTGAGCAATATGTATCATTATATTTTCTAAATCTGTTTCGTAAAGGATAGATTTATCTAACATAAAAAAATGAATATGTTTTAATTTTTTATTACAAATAACTTCAGGAAGTCTATGAATGGTCAAATTAGAGCAAAATAATATTATTTTTCCAATGCTTTGTATCGATTGTTTTATCATTTTTTAAGCATTAGATACGGAAGAACAATATAAAATATATCGTCTCTGAATCTATTTCCGAAAGCAATTCATCTGCTAAAAGGAAACACTAAAGAGTTTTTTTTCTGTCTTTTCCGTTGTGTATATAAGCTAAAGTTATTAAAATATTTCCCTTTGATAAGTCTATTAAAGTTCCTATTGAGACAAAAGAAAATTATTATTTTAATGCTTGTTACAGTTTTTATTTTATTTTTGAAGTGAGAACAATATATAATATAAAATTCTGTATTTATATCCTAAACACTTTATTTAATCATCAGTCAGTAAAGAATTTTTATCTCTCAAAATGAAATTAGTTGTAATTATTGAAATATTTTTATTATAATATGGTTAAATGCTCCCAGCATGTTTAAACATTCTATTTTCTGTGCGATTGTAATCGTGTTTTTATTAGTGACATTTTCAGAAGTATTTTATTACTTAGAATTGCATGTACGTACGATTTTAAGTGTCCTTCCTTAAAAATAGCAAAATAATATTATTAAAGCAAAATATCCATACAAAGATTAAATGAAAAAAATTGCTAGCGATTTTTATCGATGCAAAAGTATTATATATATTATTCAAAACGTGACATCTTTCATCTTGACTGCAAAAAAAAAAAAAATGTTATCTTATAAACGCTTCTGACAGCCGTAAAAACTTCCTATTGTTTTCCATCACTGCACGAGCGTTTAACGTCAGTCTCTGTTTATAAATATGCCCCAGTCCTGACTTCATTTTTCTATACAACCGGAAGTCAAACTTATCCGCCACAGTCCGCACTAAAGCTGTTTATAAAAGCAACTAGCGGAAGACCTTAAACGTCTCAACAGATGTGGCCAGATGTCTTTTATACATCAAATCTGACTTCGGTGTTTAGCTTTTTATAGGATATATGGGCATTATTATAACATGGTATAAAGATTCAGCATTCTGCGTAATTGAGTATTCCCAGTTTGTAGAGCTCAGAAACTGTTTTTGCGTGTTTGTTTGTGAAAACTAAAACTAATATATCTGATATACGAGTTTGTAAAATGAAAAAAAAAAAAAAAAAAAAAAAATATATATATATATATATATATATATATATATATATATATATATATATATATATATATAAAAATATATATATATATATATATATATATATATATATTTATATATATATATATATATATATATATATATATATATATATATATATATATATATATATATTATCAAATTACGATATTTTGTTAAGTCTGTAATCACAAATTTATGTAAAAATTTCGGTTAAAAAGTGTTCCGTTCTGTTGCAACAATAGCTTAAAAAATGAAGAAACATATTTTGTAAAATTTATGTTACATAATTACATCTTTCAAGGCGGTTGACGTTGAGCACTGAATGCTTACGATATCTCGACTTTTAAGTTTTATCATCTGTCCTTTATCTTTTTTCCACTGTCTTGTTTAAATATAAACTAGACTGCAGTGCTATCAGACCCGAAATTTCATAGGCATGTCGCGAGATAAATGGATGCTCTGGGGAAAATACTTTCTTTCGTAAATTCCTTGCTTAAACGTTTATTTACATTAAGAAGCATCAGCCATCAGTTTAATTTTCTAAATATTACATGGAAAACGTTATAAAGAATCCATGGTCTATGTAACTCGTTGACTTCTTAAGGTTTTGCCTTAAAAAATTCAAACTCAATTCTAAGTAACAAGCAGAGGTTTTATTCTCATCACTATTCGAGCTTACAAACTGAAGGTCATCTTATAAAGAAATAATTACAATTACAACTTGGTGCATGAGTCCGGGGTGACAGCACCGATTTCACGGTGTCAACATGAAAAGCAATTGACAATATAACATGAAAAGCAATTGACATAAAAGAGGGATTTGTAATGACAGAAGCAACTGTAAATGAAACACAAATTTTAGTCAAAGTTTCTGTAAAAAAGTTCTCTCCAGTACAGAAGAACAAGATGTTCCCCAGAGTCTCTTTTCTTCCAAAAACTAAACTAGACAATTATCTGTATCCACAAGGTGAAATCTGAACGGATACCCCTGGGTGACAATATGTCAAATTCTTTCTTTGGCTTTTAAGCTGGCAACCATTCTGGAAACCCTACTGAAATTTCAAACATAATTTGGTTTTCTCCGATAACAAAAGAGTTGTCTATGTACGCCAGTACTATTATAAGATTTGCACCAAAATAAATAAATAATATCAATATAATAACTTATAACTTCATAAATTTAATTAGCTGTTCAAAATCGACAAAGACGAATAGGCAAAACTGCATAGGATACCTCAATATGCAAAAGAAAAGAAAGCATAAAAAACTTTTCAAAGTGTTGATGTAGTTTTTTTCTTTTTCTCATCCGTCTAAAATATCTTCCTTTAACTTTAGAGCGGGTTTCAGATTTAGCGTAAGTTAAAACCTGGTACTAAACTCCCCCCACCCCCTAGTTAAAGGTAATTTACAGCCAATTTCTCTCAGTTTCTCAAACTGTTTGTTGAAGGGAAACAGGCGAATCTTCTGTTGATTTGCGATGTCATCACCGGAAAGAAGGGGCCACATGCTTGGCACGTGCAGTCCTTTTTTGCTCCTTTCTTTACGGTTTAAACTTTGAGTAAAAGCGGAGGATAACAGTTAATCAAGCTATCCCATCCCACTTACGAAAAGTCCTTATTTAACTGACGCCGTCACTCTTATATATAGCCCCAATTATTTTTTAGCAATGAAATCTGAGTCGTCGTTCTTTGGGGCAGAAATTTGTTCACTGGCTGACTAAGTTACCGAGCGAGCCATGGCAGAGTTTATGTTTGTTGCTTTAAGCGATAATAATAGCCTTCAAAAAAGCGCCAAGTTACGAGGTCCTTCTCCTGATGTTCTTGGGGTATCGGCATTTTTACAGTGTTGTGATAGGTGCGAAAGAAGTGTAGTATGCCCTTTTTTAATTTTAATTTATGTCTATCGTTTACAGTCCTCCTTTTTTGTGTACTGACAAGCCAGCGGGAAGAAGTAAGGCTTGTAAATTTAAACTATAAACAATCCTTAGAATAACCAAAGAAACGTGTCGTAACAAAATGCATGCTTCACTGATCTTTTCACAAGTGTAATCGGCCAACAGTGACGCTGGCTAATATATACCGTAAAATCTCGAGTATAATAAGCACTTTTTTTTTCACATTTTAGTCCCCAAAAATGAGGGTGCGTATTATACTCGCGTACACCCCCCCCCCCCCCAAAAAAAAAAGAAGTAGATTTAAACATTGGATAAACGAACGTACAGCAGCTGTAAGACATTGTCGCAACACGGGTGCGTGTGCATCTGCATTCCGTGATTCATCCACCCGTTTACTAAGCAGGTATTTCTTTTAAACAAACAATGTCTTCACAAACAGTGGAAGAAAGAGTGTTGGAGTCATTTGATGTATTGGACAAAGAAATTCATAACATGTTTTTTGAAATCTGCATCACGTCAGCAGAAGATCGCCGATTATTTCTGTATCAAAACAGTGACTCATTAATAATCATTTTTAATAGATTTTATCATTTTTTCAATACATCATTATTGAATACACTTAACAACTAATGAGTTATACATTTTGTGAACTCTAACATTTTTCTTAACGGTTCGGATATTATATAGCGAACAACGGGATATAGCGAATAAAACATTTGGTCCCCTGAAGTTCGTTATAACGGGGTACGACTGTATTTAAGATCAGTCGTTTGTTTGTTTTTCCCCCCTAAAACTATGGTTATTTTATAGTAACCTTGCTTCACCTTGAATGTCCTTTCTTCAAACCTATTTTTGCTATGGACAAAATGAAAAAAAAAAATTGAAAGAGAAAACCATTCCAACTCTGTGCTTAAAAAATGACAAAACATGACTGCCGTGGTATGCTTGAACATTATTCAACAAGTGTGAATTGTATACTGAATTCCATTGATCTCTTAAGCCAGTGATGTGCAAACTTTTTTCGACCGCCATTCCTTCTTTAAATAAAAAAAAACCTCGACTCCCAATGAAACTGTCTTGATAGAAGCACAAATTTTTAAAGAAATTATGGAAGTGTTAACCAAAAAAAAATAGAAAAAATAGTAAACTCTACATTTTCGGTATACAGTAAAACCTCGTTTATCCGTCCCTCGTTGATCCGGATCTTCGGATAATCCGGATCAGATTTGTAGATTTTGTCAGATTTTATTTAATGTTCACATTAGATAATAATTTTGAACTATGATAGCAAGAACGTTACTACAAGTGCGCCAAATATTCGCCTTTTAGTTTGATTCAATGTACAGTTCCTGCATAGATTGTGCAGTAAATTATGGTAATAAAATGCTTTTTGTTGAGTTCAAGAAAGCTTTACTAGACTAACCAATTCTTTGTTAAGAAATGGGGTGAAAAGTTATTTTTATATTTTTTAATGTCTTATAAACAATATTATGTAATATTGTTACAAAACATAATTTTTCATCGTAATAAACGGTCTGCTTAGTTAAGGATTTTGTTTTGCTTATTACCCATATTACCTGGATTATCAGGATTTTCGATTGTCCGGTTTCCTATGGTCCCAGTTAGTCCGGATAAACGAGTTTTTACTGTATATTTATTTTATATAATAACAATAAAATAATATCTTGCTTACCATCTGCACTTTTTTTTCGTAAAACCGTTTGACACTTTAGTTAACAATGTCATATCACTTTTTAACATATCAAAAATATAATTTAAATATAATTAAATTTTTTATTTTACCTTTTAAACGCTAAGATACTCGACAAAGATATCCCTATTTTAAATTATCAGTAGTTATGAAAATCTTTTATACAGGAATATGAAAATTTTACTGCGAGTTAAACACACTTCTTTATAAATATGGCTCTTAATTTTTTTCTAGCTTGAAGTCAAATTTTTAATTTTTTTTAATTCCAACCATTGTTTTTTTCAATGTTATGTTATTGCGCGCAGACTTGCGTCCGTATATTAATGAATATACATATTTTTTTAATTTTAAAATTAAGTTGCATAATATATCTTTAAAATGAGGAACGTTGAAATCAAAATTCTTAGTTTCTTCATAGAAAAAAAAATTATTTCAGAAATTTTTTTGATAAATTTTATTGTAATTAAAATTTTTATGGTGGAAATGACATAATTGTTCGACATTTTAAGGATACATTTTTATATTGAACGTGTATAAAATTTCATGGTATTCTAGCCAATTGTTCTGGTGATATCATGCGCGCAATCCCATAACAATGAAAAAAAACAATGGTTAAAATTTTAAAAAATTGAAAAATTTCTCTTACAGCTAGAAAAAATTGAGTGCAATATTTATGAATAAGAAAGAGTGTTTAACTCACAGTAAAATTTTTATATTTCTTAATAAATTATTTTAGAAACTACTGGTGATTGGATATAGGATATGTTTGTCGAGTCTCTTGGTCTTTATAAGGTACCTGACCCCTTAACAGGGCCTTTTTATCCCATGGGCAAATCGGGACTTTGCCCAGGGCCCCCTGATGCTAGGGGCCCCCAAAACCCCCTTGGTGTATGCACCTAGAACTTCTAATAGTATGTATTTTTATAAATGTCCGTAAGGGGGGCCCCCAAATAGCATCTGCCCAGGGGCCCACAGTGTTCATAATCGGGCCCTGCCCCTTAAGGGAACAGTAGACTTTCAAAATTGTGAAAATTGTCCAAAAATTCAATTTTTTTTTATTTATTGAACTGTGAAACTACGGACGAGTAGGAATGTGTTGCAAAAAGAATTTTTAATTTCTGTGATTGCTTTACTAGTTATAGGCATTTATATTTAATTTAGATATTATGTGGTTACTAATAGCAATAACTTTAAATAGGTTTTTCTCAAAATAAAAATGTTCATGTCTTTCGAATATTCAAACTGCTCCAGACGCATTTCTAATTATCGTATTATTTTGAAATTTAAGTTTTATATACTTAACTATATATCAAATAAATCTTATTGAAAAAAATTATGCTTCGTAGCTCAGAATTTCTAAATTTTGTACTTTAAAAGATGATTTATAGGTATTTTGCTTAATAAAAAGGGTGTTTTCACTATTATTATTTTTTCTCTTTATATTTTTAATGAATGCTTAAAATAAGCAAAAAGTTTCATTGTCAGTTCTATAAGGTATCCTGTAAATAAAAATTACCATATTATAGGCAAAAGAAATGCGGATGGAACATTTTTAATTAGGCCAATTTTTGATAAAATTAATAATTAATAATTCATAAATTATTAATATTTCATCTTTAAATTTCAACCACTTTTACATATCTATGGTACTAATCACATATTCAAATTTCAAGCAAATCCATTCAAAACAAAAAAAAAAGTTAGGTTTGACGGTCCACTATCCCTTTGAAAAACTAAAAATTTATAATTTTAGAAAATTTAAATCATTTTTTAACAATAATTGATTCAATATGACATAAATTTACCTCAAACTATCCGCGACCCCTCCAATTTCTTACACAACCTGCCAGTGGATTGCGACCTGCAGTTTGCACATCACTGTCTTAAGCGATGCTAGAATTAACACTAAAGCAAAAACTTTCCCTATACAGACATGCATAACTTCGTTCTGTTTACAACACCGAACGACTAACGAGATTTGTTTGTCATGAACACGCACACCGTTATTTCCTAAAGGATTTTAATTATACAATGAATGGGGAAATAAGGGCAATTTCAATGTAAGATGCTCTTTCTATTTTCAAGCCATTTGTTTATAATTCCCCGGAAAACAAATGTTGGTCTCGTTGAGAACTCCAAACCTTTTTTTTTTCCAAAGAGGCCTCAAGTGGGAACTAACGACATCATGACAGACATGATGCAGAGCTCAGAAATACTGAAATGCTGAAATAGTTCAATCGAGAAGAATCTGATTTTAAAATTGAGATTTCGCAGATAAATGCTTAACTAACATAAAAATATTTTAAGAGCAATTTAGTTTAAATTTTTTACACGAATGAAACTGAGCACATTAGGTTACATTATTCGAGTGTTAAAATGCAAAATTTGTTTCGTATAAAAGAATATTAAGATTATTTATTCGAACTACTCTTTTTCTTTTTCGAAATAAGCCAGAAAATTACGATTGAGATAAAAATTATTCAGTTTCATAAAATTTTTACTGGGGTTTAAAATTGTTTAGTTCCTAAGTTTTCAAACGATATCAAAAATATTTTTATTGGCTTATAACATTGTTTATATTTTATCCAACTGGACCTGAAAATTTCTGACCGCACTAGACTGAGTCTAGCTCATAACTTTTCAAGAAAAATGAAACAATTTGGGGTTAAACTTATGTTAAAAAATATTTGTCATCCATATTCGGATTTTTATCAAAACTGAGTTAACTTCTAATATATTTTTGCGTCATTCTGATCTTTAAATATTTAAAACGACATAAAACATGTAAACGTTGCTATTCAACGTCAAAATAATTTAACCAAAAACTCAAATCTTCAGAACAAAATCAAAATTTTACGATAAAACTCCTAAAATCTTAACTGAACCTAACGTTTTCCTCTAAACACCCAAAGTTTGGAACTAAACTTAACATTTTCTGATTAAACACCTGAATTTTCGATTAAACGGACCATTTTCTTGTTGAACTTCTAAATTTTGAAACTGGAGCTTAAATTTTTCAACTAAGCATTCACCTTAAAAGCCTAAAGTTTTGTACCAAGCCTAACTTTTTTTTTAATTAGCTGGAAAATTCCACAAATTTTCCATCAACTTTCCTACAACTTTCTTCCAAAAGCCTCCAATTTTCCTGACTATGCCTAAAGTTTTCCATCAAAACCCACATTTTTTTTCCTGTGAACCCAAAACTTTCTGACTTGAAACTTTCTTTCTTTAATAATACCAATTTTAAACATCCCCCCCCCCCCCCTTCTTTTGAATTTCAAGTCTCAGATGATTAAATAGAGCAATAGATTTTTTTTTGTTTTATTACCCAGATATAGATGGCGACACCACCGAACCATCTCTACACAGCTGTATATTTACTACAATAATATTCTTTACTATTAATGAAATATTTCATAAGGTATTTCGCACTTCTGTATCACACAAAGAGCGTCAAGTAATGACATCCTTAGTATTTAATCTTTTAGAGAATTTAAAAGCCGCATTTTTCAATTAATGTTAAACCTCCCTCCAAATCAAATAGTTTTGTATGAACTCTACTATGAATCTTTTACGTGGTTGAAATCGTAAAATAAAGACACATAATGAAGGGGAAATCTTTCGTAATCACAGATTTTCTTGACAACCAATACATATTTTCTGGCTATGCATTATCAGTATTTCACTCTGGTGCAGGTTCAAAATGATAAAGATTTTAAGTATTGTCAGAAAGGACTAGAATGCATACATGTTACACTCTTGCCATTCCAAGATCAGAGTCTCGTTTAGCGCATACTATGACTTTTGTTTGTTTGTTTTTTTAAAATATGTGCATTATAAGCATTTGCATATCCTTAACTTCGAAACATCAGACCAAATATTTTGAAAGCAAACCAAGTTAGTGACATAATTGTCTATAGTAAATTAAAAGAATTTTTGTTGGCTTTTGAAGTCAAATACTCTTTCAATATGATATTGCGTATATTTGTTGCAAAGCCTGCATACTAGCTCCACCTAAATGATGGAAAATTTTGTGGTATTTGGGCTTAATCTAACGGGAGTTTCCAACAAAATTTATAATAAAGAATTATTTCTTTTAGGTAAAATTAAATCTAACGATATTTAAATTAAAACCCCATTACAAAGTTACTTTACTATCCTAGAATCAAATTTAACTAAAGTTTTTCAAAATTTATTTATGTACCACAAATATGATTAGGGTTTACTTCATGTATGTCCTTTTCAAATGTTCAACCCTCTTGAAAGAGGTCTCTTGAAAGGGTCAAGACCTGGTTCACTATTACGGTCTGTGGGACCTTGCTTGTATATGCGCATGCGTGCACACACATACACACATTTCTTCAGATATATTGGCTTTTGTTTTATCTACTCATGAAATGACTACTGATGACGACATGAATGAATGAAGATTTTGCACGAGTAGGTTTGCCCTTCTGTAGTGTTAGGCAATTAAGTCAATGGTATCGATGGTATAAAGTGGTTCAGTGTTATTTAGTCTACTAGGGGCTTCACCCCTAGGCTCGCTACGCTCGCTCCTCTGTTATGGCTAACAGCGAGATACATAGGAGTGATAATCAGGCAATGTAACAGCATCCATTTACTGTTGTCACCCTTAATGCGAAGGGCGTTTCATCACTGTTGAATTATTAGCTTTAAAATTCAATTTAAAAATCGAAAATTTAAGATATAGACTTGAAATGAGGTTTATATGAATAAGAAAGCTTTCAGCTTCCAGATGATGTAAATATTTTCTTTGTAGGATAAAAACTCGAGGAGCATCGATATTACATCCACACAAGGGACGATATTTCTTAAAAAACTGTGTTTCATTTTTTGATGAAAATATAAGTCTGTTTTAAAATATTTTTAAACAAATGAGGTCTAGTAAGATATGTCTGTAGTCTTAGATTGTAAAAAGATCAAAATTCTACGATCATTTTTTGGCGAGTTATCGTAATCTGAAGATGAAAAAGTCAACATTTTACCACAAAACATAAAATTTTAAAAAAAAACTTAAAAGTCCGAAGAAGATGAGACTTGTCTTACTTTGGTCCCCCCCCATTTTTCTGCATCCATTGGTATCGCTCTCCACCTCATACCCCCAGCGGTTTCGGAGGAGATAGCGTGACAAGCTTTTGACAGCGGCAGCGGGAGTTACTTTTTATTAGAATAGAGAGACTTGGCATCAGTTCTCCATGGCTTTGCTCGAAGAGACCAACAGCTTTCTTTCTTTTCTATCACTTTCCCGATTATTCGTTCTCTATTTCATTTTAAATAGCATTTTTACATGCACATACTTTTATATATATACTCTATTCTCTTTTTGCTCAGTTTTGAAATAACACGGTCTAAAGAAAAAAAGCTGATTATTTTTTAAACTGTTTTGTTTTCACTTTAACACAGCCAAAAAATCTAAAAAGATTAAAAAATATTGCTTGCAATGTTATCAGAGAGTGCTTCAAAGAATGTAGACGATTCCACGTTAGTTTATAGTAATGATGATGAAGAGGTAGTTCCACTATATCTGCAAATACAATTCTAGAAGGCCTCCAACCCGCCAATAAACTTGGTAATCATTTTCTTACAAATAAATTATGACAACGTCGAACTAGCTGTGCAGTGCCAACGTGATTTAAAAATGACTATGGCACGTTATGAAGAATCGTACAAAGAATTAACAAAAATAATATGTTAATTCTATTCAAGATACATTTATAGTGCTATTGAATATTTATAGTGACGAGAGTGATTTTTCGCCATCGAAAAACAATAGAAAACGGGAAAGTTTATTGTCTAGTAGTAACACTGAATGACAGAATGATTATGCTATATGTATGTATGTATAAATTTAAAAAGAATTCAATTTACTTTTGACCAATTGCGACTGCCGCACTTTTTCAATTTAAAAAATAACCCGTATAAACATAATTTGAAGTTCGTTATAACGGGGTTCGACTGTATATAAGAGAATTAATAATATGTATATAGTAATAGATACCTTTTGTATATGGCTTATGAACAGGGTTTAAACTGAACCACTGACATATTTAAAATTTAGATTCAAGATTCGAGTTCTCAGAATAGCATGATGTTTGGTTTTCTTAATATTTGTGCACTATTAATGCAAAATATTTACATAACCTTAACTTCGAAACATCGAACAAACATTTTGAAAACAATCCATGCCAGTTACAAAGCAAAGATGTCCTTGATAACATTTTTTTACGTCTGTTTTTCTCTTATCAAATCAAAATGCTCCAGAATTAACTGCCTTGCAGTCCGCTGATATCGATATCCGTAAACGTGTCTCGACGTTTCGTTTTCTGTCATCGCTGCTAACCGAATGCAAACAAAAATTAAATAGCGGCATTCTGATGAATAACTTTTTTTCGAAACATTTTCCGGTGATGGCAACTTTATTTCTTTATGACCTTGCCTTAGCTTTTCACGAAGTCGATCCTTGATTTTTCAACAGTGAAATCTCTCTGACAAATTGCAGAGATGCCGAGGGTGAGCGCATTTATTTAATCGGACTTTCAAAGAAGGCTTTGTGGCAAAAATAAACATTGGATATCACATACTTGTTCAGAAATTCAAGATACTACATCATTAGATGGTTCTTGCTGAAAGCTCGTCAACTCTTAATTGTCTGTTTGGATGTTTGTAAATGGCTACTTTTTTTTTGTTGTCGTATTTGGTCCTTGAAAAAAAAATATTTTGGGGCTAAAGTGAAGTCTACTTTTTTATAGTGATCAGAACAAAAAGGAAAAACCGTGAATTATTGAATAGATCAAATGATATAAAAATTGCTTGATAAGATTAATTTAAATATAAAAAATTTACCATTAAATTCTTATTATTTTACATGAATCTATGGCACAGATATTTGTAAAATGTATCATGGGCAGATATGAAAATTCGATGTATTACTTACTCATTTTTAAAAGTTCAGTTTTCCAAATTTTTTTTCATCTTTCAAACTTTTGAGGAACGAAATTATGCCTCTCATCTTCTCTTATGTTCTAAGACTCAGAATACTGGTTACGAAGTCCAGAAGAGCGGGTACTATACCCGCATCTTTTAGACAACTATAATAAAATCAGCGTGAAAGTAAACGGATTTGTAATTAGAAATATGTAAGAAAACAATAAATGAAATACATTTAAAACTCTTGAAGTATGTTGAATCGCGGTTTGAGCAAGTTCTCATATACTATGGAAGTAAAGGATGACACCCATTTCTTAGAAAAAGACATCACTGAAATATATATATTGAAATATATAGAAAATATATATAAACTAAATTATTTAACAGGCGTAATGCGATGATTATAAATTTGTCCGCATGCGTCCAAAGCTAAAAAAAATTACAATATAAAAAGAACTATTTATATACCATGTTTTTAAATTTTCTGATGAATCATATAAACTTGACAATTCTATGTATTACTAAATACTTTTTGGAATTTTTTTTGATGAATTATCACATCAACTTGAAAGAAAATGATCAAATGCGTAATCAATCGTTTAGCTCGATAATTGGAAGTTAACTTGCGTTTAAACTTTTCGTTCCCATCAAGGTCGATAGATGGCTGCACCATTCTACAAAACAAAATAAACTGAAAATGATTTCAATTCTGCTTAAAGATAACTAAAAGTATTAAAATAATGCATTGTCATCGTGTTCTGAGCTATTCTAAAAGTTTCAAATGTCTAGCTAGTCGGGAAGTTAGTTAAAAATCGATTGCAAGATTTGTACTGGACAAACACACACACAAACAAACAAACAAGAAAGCGAGTTAATAAAAACGAGGTAATTAATCTTTGCGTCACTTTTGAAATATTCCCTTATATTTTCTTTGTACGCATTACACGAGTATCAACTCACCAATAAACATAATTAAAAAGCAGATCAAAAACTCATATGTTGTCTTCAGCAATGTCTTCAGAATCTTTTCAACATTTTATACTATGCTTAGTGTTGAGTGAACTGCTTTGATACATTAAAAACTATAAAATACAAAGAAGAACTATTCAAGTTATTTGATGAACCAGTAATTGTTAAACATAAGAAAATCGTCAGATTACGCACTAGCCAAAATACATTCAATTTTGAATTTCTGTGATCAAGATGAGGACGACCTAATCTCTTGTGTTGGATTGTCTCTGTTGTCCTTTGTTGACTCTGTTAAACTTTTGTGCTTTTTAAAAGTGTTTTGCTCTTTTACAGTGAAGAAGTCGCCGTCATTGGCCAACGCTTCGTTAAATGGTTCAACATTGCGTTGACATCAACCGGTGAACAAATAGGAGTGTTCAATCCACAAAGGAAAATTGGGTTTCGTAAATTGAATAATGCGCATTCATTAACCCTTCAGTGGTATCCCTGGGTCTGTGAGGCCCAGTAGACAAAAGTTTTTGTATTATCTGATACATAGAAACTAGTTAACCAGTTCACCAATAGAGTACCTTCATATCAAATCCTTTAGATAGCATTCCTTGATCCTACCTTAATCTAGTTCCAAAATTGAAGCGACAAACAAGTCTCAAAAAGCAGTCTGGGCCTCGTAGACCCAAGGTTATCACTCGTTAGTTTTTTTCACCATGGAAAAGTTAAGTTTTTTTCACCCGTCTACCTCGAAAAAGGTTTTCAATTTACAGTGTCAAGATTATATTCAGTCTGTATCTGCTTAAAACATGCAACAATGATATGTCAAAATTGCAGTTGCAATGTTTAGATTTTTTTAGATTCGAATCAAATTTATTTTTTGAATAGGTTTTCTATAAATTTTATTACGTAATCAGTTTTTAATACGTAAAAATATAAAATAAAATTGATTTCTTTAATTTCAGACTTAGTATGCTTTATTTGATGTCCTAAAACTATTTTCAAAGATTAATTAGCATTTATGTATTTTTGAATTTTTTTTTTATTTCCCTGCACTGGCAGACCCAGAGATACCATTGGCGTCTGATAATTTTCGGGTTACCACTGAAGGGTTAATGAAATGTATATTTCTTATTCTAGCCTTTTCTAACAAAAACTATTCGTGCTTTTTAAAGGTATTTTATCTGCTGTTAAGATTTTTTTACATTCATCAACGCATAATGAGTACAATTAAAAGAAAGCATCATTGATGAATAAAATATCAATTTATTTTGATACACCGCAACCAGGCAAAAGCCTGAATAGTTATTAAGCAATCAAATAAGTTTACTCCTCTACATTTTAAGAGATCATTAACCTATTTCAGTTATCATAACCTAAAATATATTTATACCTCTTTAATTTTTACACCAAATTACCTCGTGCGTATTTAAAACATTATATTCAAAGATGCCGACAATATTTATGATTGTCTCATAATTTTTAACATAATTATTTTATACCAAGTCATGAATAGCATTGAAAGGTATCCTATCTATCTAATATATAAAAATGAATGTTTGTATCTCTGTAATTGTATAGAAACCCACAGTTTAGCAGCAACGATCGTGAAATTTTACATACAGGCGTCTTTAAAAACAGCCGAGGGTCTGAAGAACTTCAAAAATCGAAATTAATTATCGTTGATTTTTAATTAATAAAAAACCAACAATTTGTAAGCTGTTACACTTTGTGGAATCACTTCTCTGAATATGGCGTCCACGTTAGGGTTAGCTGGCAAACAGCGAAACAATGCGAACGAGCGAAAAGATAAAAATAAATAAAATCAAAAAGTTTCAAGTTATATATTAAACCAGAATAATAAATGAAAATAATAATCTTTCAAGTCAGATTTTATACTCTAAAATAAATCGGATCCAACGGCATATTGACACTCTCACACGCGATGGAAAATTCGAATCAACCACGCTAAGTTGTCACGATCTTTTTTAATCGCTATTGCAATCCCCCTAGCTTATGTCTTTGTGTCTATTGAAGAGTTAAAGACTAAGCTTCTATCCTGCTAACTTATTTCTCACTTAAAACTCCTCTTACTCTATAAATGTATGTATATTCACCAATCCATAGCAACAATCCAAAAAACTCATTGCGTATATTTTTTACTTTACTCACCCGTTTTGTGTATAATCGTGGCGTAGTCGTTAAAACGCTTCATTTGGTACCCCGTAAGACTCGGGTTCGAGTATGGGATCGTGCAAATTTTGCTAAACCTGTATTTTCAGCTTTTTTATGAAGGCTTTTTTATTTCAGCTTTTATTTTATTATTTTTTTAATTATTATCTTTATTTTATTTTATTATTTTTTAAATTATTATTTTTATTTTATTTTATTATTTTTTTTAATTATTTTTTTTTATTTTTTTTTCAGCTTTTTCGGTCTTTCTGATGAAAGACCGAATATAGCTGAAATCTGAGGAGTTTATTATACATTTATATATTTTTAATTGGTTTTCATATTATTAATGTGTATAACATTTCGTATGCTTTTTTTTCTATGTTATTTATACTGTGTTTAGTTTTTTAATGGATTTTGGTAGGTTTATTATAAATTTATATATTTTATGTTTTACTTTCCAGGATTTTTTGCTCCAATGATAAAGGCTAAATCTTTTCTATGTTATTTATACTGTGTTTAGTTTTAAAATTGATTTTGGTTAACAAACATTCATCAATAATTTATTTCTGGGCATTGTATTGCTAACAATTAGGATAATCAACAATTTTTTAAGGATGCGATTCTCGATTCACAGATATGCAATAGATGGCGCCACTATTTTAAACTTTTAGTATTCTATAAACCAACACCTCCTAAACGTGTTCCTAAACGAACGGTACATTCAAATTAAATACAATGTCAGTGTATGCAATTAATGCCAATATATATATATATATATATCTATATATATATATATATAATAAATACGACGATCAATGTATACGATGGATGTAAAAAAAAACAAAAAATATATTAATAAAAAAATCGTAAGGGATATTTATATATATATATATATATATAACAGTTCTGTAACTGACCGACTCACTGACTGACATACAACGCACAGACCAAACCGCTGGACCTAAAGGGCTGAAATTTTGCATGGCGATTTTTCTTATAGTGTAATGGTGCACTAAGAAAGATTTTTGAAAAATTCTCCTTAGATTTTTTAAAATTAAATTTTTAAGCTGTTTTAGTAGCTTTTTTAAAATTTGCATTTAAAATAATAATTTGAGGGTTATAAAATTTATATCACGAGAGAAGATGATAAAAATTCCTTTAAAATGAGATCTTTTTCGAATCTTTACTTCCGTTTTCTGATTTTTGGTGAATTTTTAAAGATTAATTTTTAGAATTTAATTTATTAAATGCTGATCACGTGAATTGTTTTTCTGGTACTTTAACTAAATTTATCGTCACGTGCATAACAACTAGACAAAAAAAATATTTTTTTTCTTGCTAATGCGGCAGACGATTGGACATTATCCAAAAAAATATTAAAATACAATAAAAGATATTATGTTCCTCAAACTGTACTATATTAACTGTACTATATTCTTTAGTATGTCCTATTACATTTAATTTGAATATTTTCTTCTACATTATTTTGTCTATAAAATCATCCCTTACGATTTTTTTATAAATATATTCTTTTGTTTTTTTATATCAATTGTATACATTGATCGTCGTATTTATTATAAATAAATATATATATATTTATTTTTTTGGCATTAATTGCATACATTGACCGCTGTATTTAATTTGAATGTTCTCCGTAGCGAAGTGCGGGTTTTCAGCTAGTATATATATAAAACAGTTCCGCAACTGACTGACATACAACGCAGCACAGACCAAACCGCTAGACCTAAAGGGCTGAAATTTTGCGTGGTGATTCTTCTCATACTGTAGGGGTGCACTAAGAAAGATTTTTGAAAAATTCTTCTTAGATTTTTTTAAATTAAATTTTTAAGCTGTTTTAGTAACTTTTTTTAAGTTTGCATTTAAAATAATAATTTGAGTGTTATAAAATTTATATCACAAGAAAGATCATAAAATTTCCTTTAAAATGAAATCTTTTTCAAATCTTTACCTCTATTTTCTGATTTTTGGGGAATTTTTAAAGATAAATTTTTAGACTTTAATCTACTAAATGATGATCACGTGATTTCTTTTTATGGTACTTTAAATTAATTTATCGTCACGTGTATACAACGAAATAGACCCAAAAAATTTTTTTCTTGCTAATGCTGCAGACGATTGGACATTATCCAAAAAAATATTAAAAAGTACAGTAAAATATATGTTCCTCAAACTGTACTGTATAAACTGTACTATATTCTTTAGTAAGTTCTATTAGATTTAATTTGAATATTTTCTCTTACATTATTTGGTCTATAAAAATATCCCTTACGATTTTTTTAGAAATATATATATATATATATATATATATATATATATATATATATATATATATATATATATATATATATATATATTTATTTATTTATTTATTTATTTATTTATTTATCAATTTACATCAATTGCATACATTGACCGTTGAATTTAATTTGAATGTACTCCGTAGCGAAGTGCGGGAATTCAGCTAGTCTGCTCATATGTCAAAAAGGTTCAGGGCTAAATTCCCGTTTATTTCCCCGATGTATTTTAAAAATGGAGGGAAATAACACATATAAGAATGTGTGGCAGTGTTTACCTCCAATAATCTAAGTAAATTTAAAGTACAGTAACAATCTCTCCAATTTTAAAGGTGTGGGTTCATTTTCATGGATGCACTATACACATATGGAGATAAAAATCAGTTACCAGGTATTATAACCTTTTATTTTACAACTATTTATAAGGCACTGATGCTTCTGAATCAACGTTTCAAGAAGAAAAATTGCATTTTAAACTAGGATCACCTACTACTAAAAGAAAATTACGCACGTGCGCCACTTAGGTAAGGGTGGAGAAAAGTCAACCTTGAAAAAGTTCCTGGGAAGAGTGTGGTGCATTCGAACAAATGGAATGCAATTTTCGGGTCACTTTTTGACTCTCAGGTCGAGAGAAATATGAGCCTCATTAGGAAAGGTCACGACTTGTCTTAAAGGTGGTGATGGAACAACATATCATCGCAGAAAATAGAGACTATCCTTTCATAGCCCGTAGAATTTTAAAGGAAAATGTGACACACAGGCCATTTACAAAACTGTGTCTGCTGTGCGATCAAAATATTGTGTTCACATTCATACCGAGAGAAAGACACGTCCTTTATCATCTTCCTTTTGATGTAAGTATTTTCGGGGAAGAAGCAATACCAACATTTTGTTCGATTCAAACAAAATTTTTATATTTTAATTACATTAATATGAAGTATTCCCACAGCTGCTTAGATTATTATTTATTTTGTAAAGCCCATTGGCGACTCCAGTCCAGAGGTTTTTTTTTGATTTTTTTTTTTTTTTTGGGGGGGGGGGACGTCGGCTCTTAGGGTTTTATATATATACAGGGTGTCCGTAATTAAAGTCCCACTTTCAAAAGGCTGCAAAAAAAAGAACCACTGGTCAGAATGACTTCAAATTTGAACTGAATATACTGGAAGAAGGGGGAAACGATTTGGTATAATAAAAAAAGTTCCAAAATGTATCAATAGATGGCGCTGTAACATTTTGGAAACTTTTTTATTATGCCAAATCGTTTCCTCCTTCTTCCAGTATATTCAGTTCAAATTTGAAGTCATTCTGACCACTGGTTCATTTTTTGCAGCCTTTTGAAAGTGAGACTTTAATTATGGAAAACCCAGGGTGTCCATAATTAAAGTACCACTTTCAAAAAAGTTCCAAAAAAAGGTTCCAAAATGTTACAGCGCCATCTATTGATACATTTTGGAACTTTTTTTATTATGCCAAATCGTTGCCCCCTTCTTCCAGTATTTTCAGTTCAAATTTGAAGTCATTCTGACCAGTGGTTATTTTTTTACAGCCTTTTGAAAGTGGGACTTTAATTATGGACACCCTGTATATACAGTCGAACCTCCATATATCGAAGTAGCAAAATGCCGGAAAAAAATTCGATATATAGAATTGATCTTAGTTTTATCATAATACGAAAGTCCATTTCCAATTTATATGTGAATCACATTAAATGAAAGTTAATAACTAAAAAATAAATTAATTTGAAAGATTTTTTGAGTACTATATACCTTTAAAAAACAATAATCCAGTTAGTGGTTAATGTGATCACAGTTACATTCTTTTAAAAAAACTACGAATATTTTGCTGAACATCCAGTTTTGCTGAAAGTTCATAAAAAAAATGCTCGCATTTATTCAGTCCATTAAAAACTTCATCAGGGACGTTTTCCACGAATTGAAGTCCACGAAGTATTGTTTCAAACGCCAAAAATTGGGAGATTTTATTCTAAAGTGGAATAAAATCTCTCAATATGTCGAGAAAAAAATTTCGATATATAGAAACAGTTTTTCTATGTAATGAACCTGGAGATTTGCTAAGAGTTCGATATATAGAACATTTCGATATAGTGAAGTTCGATATATGGAGGTTCGACTGTATATACACTCTGTCGCAAAAAAATATATGCACCCAGAAGGAAACGAGCTACTATCACGAAACTTAACATGTATGTAGTGTATGACGATATAAGCAAATGATTGCAAATTCAGAAGAACAGACTGTTTTATTAAGAGGATATGGATTGAAAAAGGTTACAAATCAGTAAGTAGAAAATCCACCTCTGGCAGCTATAAAAGCCGAAACACGGCATGGCATCAAATCAATGAGGTCACCTATGACCTCCTGCGGAAGATCATGCCATAATCTTTGCAACTGGGCAGTTAATTCACCAGTATTCCGGGACGGCAGCAGTTGCCTTCCAAGCCCGTCCCAGGCGTGCTCTATTGGCGAGAGGTCTGGTGACCTGGCAGGCCATGGGAGAACGTCATATCCTTGAAGACATTGTTGGGAGATTCGCGCAGTATGTGGACGAGCGTTGTCTTGCTGACAAATGGCACCTGGGTGACTTGGTAGCATAGGCAGTACAACTGGCATTAAAATCTCGTCCACATAACTGCGTGCTGTCAAAGTGTGTTGAATGACGACTAGAGGTGATCGTGTGTCCAACCAAATCGCTCCCCCCACTGTCACACATTGTGTAATCGCCGGTATGACTCTCGACAACAAATGCCGGATCGGATGGTGGACTGCCCGACTCCACACACGTATGCGCTAGTGATCAGCATTGAGACTGAATCGGGATTCATCGCTGAAGATCACACTCCAGCTTGCCCGAGGTCGGCAAAAATCCAATCGACATTGCCTATGATGTGGGGTCAGTGGTAGGAGTCTTAATGGACGTCGGCTCCTTATACCTGCGTCGGCCAGTCGTCTCCGAATGCTTTCCCTTGATACCACCGGATGTCTGGAAGGTGGTAAATTGCGTCGAAACGATTCTAGCGACGTTGTTGGTGCGGATGGGGCAGATCTTATGATTGTGCGATCCTCGCGCGCATTTGTGTTCCTGGGACGCCCTGACCCTCCGCGACGGTAGACTATCTATTCCGTGATCCATTGTTGCCAACACCGAGCTACTACCACATCGCTCCAACCGAGGTGGCGGCCGATACGCCTGTTCGACCAACCTGCTTCTCCCTACTGTACGCCCCTGCTCAAAGTCCGACAATTGTTCGTACTGTCGCCGGTTACGTCTCAGAGGCATCTCTACTCACAATACCGTCCATCCAAGACAAATTTGTTTGAATAACCGTATGGCACGAGCAATCATGCTTTTAAACTCTCCCAGCTGCGCATCTCATATGCGCATAGCGCGCTTACCCTTGTCTTATTGGCGTCGAAATTTTAATCATTTGCATATGTCTTACTAGACTACATTCCTGCCAAGTTTCGTGACAGTAGCTCGATTTCTACTGGGTGCATATATTTTTTGTGACAGAGTGTATATATAAGTGATAAACATCCTCTCATTTTAAATTTAAAGTCATTTAGTATTGGTCTACAATTATATAATTTTAGACTATGAAAAAAAATACGCCGTGCTTTTTTGGGTGGGAGGGGGGAATAGCCCCTATGCTCCCCCCTTGGAGCCGCCGTTGGTAAAGCCTCAACTATATCGCAAGTGTAAGAAGTAATATTAGATGGCAAAGATTGAGGAGCGTTTTATGCTTTGAGTGGGCTCTTAATAAAGGAGATAGAAAAATAAAGTCTTGAATACTTCAAAGGCTGATAAATTTTTCAGACTGGAAGAAAAATTCTCCATATTTTTTCAGATTCAGTTTAGAATATGCATGTAACACATTTCCTGATGTCTTGAATAGTGGTTGGCGTGACGGGTGAATGTTCACATTATGATGCCACTTAATGTCAGCACGTAGAAGAAAATTATGAATGGCTAATTGATAACATTTTTCAAGAGGAAATCTCAAGTGGGTTAAGAGGGTCAATGGATAAAGTGGGAAAATGTTAATGTTTGTGACTGATGTTTCGCAAACATTTTTTTAAAGTTTCTTTCAATACACCAAACATTTTTCGTATCGCAGTTGTTTTATCTAACCTTACTGAAAGCTAAAGCATCTAAAATAACACCGAAAATTGGCTTTTAGGCTATTTATAGGATCAAATGGAAGGTTTGAAAGAGCATATGTTTTAAACCCTCAAGTTTGTTTTCCTTTCGCGGATAATATTTCTTTCTTATTGAGTTTGTATCTTGCTTGCTCATGCAAATGCGCATGGGATAATGTACAATTTGGGTTTATATAGAATTTTGCAGTTAAATATATGACCATGATGCAGATGAATACTGATGATCTGGTCAAACTTTGAATAAGAAATAGAAAAGTTTTGGAAATTTTGGAAACAAAAATGATAAATCAGTGGATTTACACAATAAGCTTGATTTGTCCTTCTATACGAAATATAAAATTACTGTATTTTCTGACCATAAGACGCACCTCAAACTTGTGGGAGGATTTTTAGAAAAGAATATTTTGTATTTTGTTAGGTATATAAAGATATTTTCAATTTCTTACTTAATAAAGATAATAATAATAATATATATATATATACATATTATTCATTTTATTTTAATGTTACATTCGGACCATAAGACGCACCCATATTTTTACCATGCTTTTATTAACTTGCTTTCTTGTTTGTTTGTGTGCTTGTTTGCGTGTGTGTTTGTCCAGTACAAATCTTGCAATCGATTTTTAACTAACTTGCCGACTAGCTAGACATTTGAAACTTTTAGAACAGCTCAGAACACGATGACAATGCATTTTTAAATACTTTTAGCCATATTTAAGCAGAATTAAATTAATTTTCAGTTATTTTCAGTTAATTTTGTTTTGTAGGCTGGTGCAGCCATCTATTGGCCAGAACGGGAACGAAAAGTTAAATGCAAGTTAACTTCCAATTAACTTCATTTTCTTTCAAGTTGATGGAATAATTCATCAAAAAAATTTTTAAAAAGTATTTATTAATACATAGAATTATCAAGTTTATATGATTCAACAGAAAATTTAAAAACATGGTATATAAAGAGTTCTTTTTATCTTGTAATTATGAGTCGATTTTTTTATGTAAAGGGTCCGCAAAATACCGAAGTTAAAATTTATGATTACGAGTTATGAAGAACTAAAATTTATGATATACAGAAGTGATCCATTACGTTTTTAATAATCTTTTTTTGTAATCGTTAATAGAGTTATGAAGATATAAGTCAAATGTTGATATATAATACATTGCAATACTTAGGTTTCAGTCAAGTTTCAGTTTTATTTTTAGTTAATTTCCGTATTACGTTCGACGGTTGAATGAACTCGCATTTTTATGCCGAACACTTTTCCTAGACTGGATTTCTAACTTTAACAGAATAAGGTTGGATGCACACGAGCGATCCGGTGTCGTTGCGGCACCGCAGTTGAGAACAGGAGTACATGGAGTTGAACTAACCGAGTCATGGTGCATATACATTGGTACAGAGTTCTCTGCCTGCAGATCCCCGACTCCTGTCATCACATTAGTCACGGTAACATTAGACACGGTATTTAGAACCACCCCCATTCCCGCCCGCAAGATTTCTTTGATGTGGTGTCTCCCCCGACCCCGCTCGACACCATTTGACCCGCTGACCCCCCCACTCTTTCTTTGATGGACCGCCAGAGGAGGCGATCCACGCATAGTACAGAGTACAGAGAGACATAAATCACTGGCAGATGCAGAGAACTCTGTACCAATCTGTATGCGCTATTACACGGATGTAGGCGTCGTCGGTTAGTTCAACTCTATTGTACTCCTGATCGCAACGACACCGGATCGCTGGTGTGCACCGAGCCTAAATTCTACAATGTAGGGGATGAACTACTTATATATTTTATATTGTATTACATTTGTGTGATCAGACGCAATATACAGCCCTCACTAGTTTTAGATTTCCAATTTGCCTTCTTGATAAATTGAAGTGAAATTATTTCATAAAATTCAACAAGATAATTTGTCAAAATATGCGGTAATTTATTTTACGTAGTTCTAATTTTGAGGCATGATAAATTTTGAAAATTTAATTCCTTCTCATCAACAAATCAGTTAATAGTGTAAAATTATTTTCCATATACAGGGTGGTCATAAAAAAACTTTGTCGATATATGGACCTCTAGCGGCCGTTCCGTTCAACCGCTCGAGATTAGATTTCAGATATAGTTATTCAGAGGTATGAGCTGGGGTTTCTGTGAACGGCAACAAAGTGGCACTCACGGTTACGGCTATAAGTAAAGAAACCCGAAATTTTCGAATGGCAACGTCCACTTTTTCCCGTCACAAAATGCTCAGCGCATGCGAAAACCCTAAAGAGGGTTGGAACGGTACGTGTATCACAAAAAAAAAGGACGCGTTATGCACGTAGAAAAAACAGCTCTGCGAACAGCCAACAAAAAGACGATGATGACACCCATGCAGAAAATGTGTAATCTAAATAAAAGTTTTCTTTCGTCGGATCTTTGTTGTCATCAGTGATTGGTGTCTTACCTCTATCATATGCAAATTTCTTCCGTGCGTCCCGTTCGTGTTTTTGTAGGCAGTTCGCAGAGCTGTTTTTAAGGCGTGCATGACGCGTCCGTTTTTTGTGATGCAAGTACCGTTCCAA
The DNA here is from genome assembly GCA_907164885.2 of Dolomedes plantarius. Lineage (NCBI taxonomy): Eukaryota > Metazoa > Arthropoda > Arachnida > Araneae > Dolomedidae > Dolomedes > Dolomedes plantarius. The sequence continues at coordinate 167,474,567 of OU015492.1, forward strand.
CGCTATTTAGGGTTTTAGCATGCGCTGAGCAGTTTGCGATGGAAAAATGTGGGCGTTGCTATTCGAAAATTTCGAGTTTCTGTACCTATAACCGTAACCATGAGAGTCAGTTTTTTTATGATCACCTTGTATTTCTGCTGAATATTTACTCTTGGTGATGCTTTAAATATGGCTAACATTGAAGATTTCAGTAATTGAGCTTCATTAGAAATAATTGGGTGTTATGAATACAATATATGTTATATACATTTTACTAATCAACTCTTGTATACTGTCTTTGGGTTACGAGTTACAAACATGTTCGAAACACAATTAAACTTACAGGTTAGATTTCTGGCCAAGGAGAAAAAATTTCTAAAAATTAAAATAGTGGATGATGTAATTACAACTTTGTACTAACATTATTCTAGCTAATTTCCCTTTTATTATTCTAGTTAATTTCACTTTTATTATTCTAATTAATTCGGTGTTCTTGTAGCTATTACTGACTTTGCTTTCTCTTGCAGACGCATGGGGTTATCACAGACAAGGTTACGGACAAGCGGGATTTTCTGCAGTTGTGACTCAAGTAAGTCAAGATCCAATAAAAACTTTTGTCATTTGCTTGTCTGATAAAAATCAAAGCATTGAATACTCACAGTAACCAAAAAGACTGAATTATAATTAAGAATAAAGCTGAACAACATTTCTTTTAAACTCTTTGTCATTACAAATTCGGAATCTCGGGAAGAAACAGATGTAATTTATCATTGGAGAGCCGATAAATACTACAACTACATGTAAAGGCATGTAGACATGTAAAGGCATATAAAGTCATTTAACAAGCTAACAGCCAATTAAGGCTGCTATGTACTAACCCCATTGGATTCGCTCACCTCAATGTTAACCTATGGAGAAAATATGTCCACGGATTGCCGACTTGGATTCAAAGATTTCTTTTTTAATTGTACGCCCTCATAGAGAAAGAAATTTTACATTTGTGTACATTTTTCGCTCTAAAAACATGCAATTAATATTTTAAAATTTAAATTATTCGGGGAAAAATCTGGTATAGTGGTTTTAAATGCTCATAAATTCCTTCGGTGGACGAAATTTTAAAAATGAATCCTGTAGCGCTTTGTAGAAAAGTTCAGAGTATCTGACAATACCAATTTTATTTGATTATCAGCATTTATGTACCTATAAATAGTTGACAAATATAAATTTTAAATAAAAAATTGGGGGGGCAGCGTTTAACCCCCCTATAGAGAGAGAGCCATTACAATCCCTCAAAATGTCAATCTTAAGGGGGGTGGAATTCTCGAACTGTCAATTGGACTCCTCCCACCACAAGAGTCTGCGAGAAGAGGAAAAGGGAAATACGATTTTTTTTTCTTCGTACATAGCAGCCTTAAGAGAAATTTAGACTTTTTAGTCCTTTTAGAAATTTTTGGTTTCATGGAAATCGTCTAGCCTTGTTAGACAATCTGGGCTTAGTAACAACAACAACAACAACAACAGAGAAATTTAGTTTTAGACATTAAAATCTATACCTTTTCCCCAACAAACGCTATTAGTGGAAAGCACAATTAATGTTTTTGAAGAGGAGAGAGAGGTTTAGGCTAGTCAAACTAAGAATGAAAAGGAGTTCAAAGTTGGGTGGTTAAAGAATATATCGAGTTCTCATATTGAAAGAGTATTGCAATGTATAAATTTATTTATTAATATAGCATTATTATAGGAATACTCATTAATTAGAATTTACTGCGTGGCATATTATTCTGATTATCGATTACAGAACTTGTCACAATGCTTGCATACATTCATTTTGCAGGAGAAATAGATGCATAAATTACTTTAATGGACAGGTAAATTTGGATATTTATTTTAAATGCTCGAAGTGTGTACTTGAGAAAATTATCCCTGATATCATTTTCAGTAGTGTTTGTACGTTATTGGAAGTTGGGGAAAAAATAGCTGATCCATATCAACATTTGTTTGCATGGAAAATATTTTTTCAAATTACTTTTTAATACGAAAATGCGAATGTACATTTCCACTGTACTTCTGTTAAAAACATTAACTCACGAAAGTAGAATGAAACACATTATTTTTTATAATTTTAATGAAATACATCAAGTAAAACCATGGAAGACCTGTATACAATGATTGCAGTGTTTGTTGCCAAGCGAATTTATCACGAATTAAGATGCAGTGAGGCATTGAAAGTCTCAAAGGAGAAGCCATCAGTATTTTTTCTCACTTTATGATATGTTTACACTCTATCCACTTTCCCACTTTCTATATGTAATGTATGTTCTTTATGTTTCTCTGTGTGGATTATACCAAGAATTCCGATTTCTTTTTAATTTGCTCAATAGCTTTTGCAATGCTACCCATTTTCGAAAAATTCAGCAACTTTTCATAATTTTTAATCTCTATTTGCAGGATGGTAGACAACTTTTTATGGGAGCACCTGGTAGCTGGTATTGGCAAGGTATTTATACATAAATCCATATTTATATAAGTTTCAGAAAAGACATTCTCACATTTATATATAATATTCAATAAATATAATCCATGATTAAAACAACATTTTTAAACCTTATTTCCCACTAGCCGGGCTTCGCCTAGCTACGCTCAAGCCATCCGTGTAACATATTTATGTACTTCGGGCCCCACAAAAGAAAAAAAAGCCTACAAATGTATTAAATTCAAGTGAATAAATTCCTTTCAATTTTCATTCCCGTCGCTGCCGACAGATGGCAGCTCCACTGCACCAAATGATTTGGTTTCTCAGTAGTGAGTGATTTTAGAATGAAAATATCTCTAAAACTATTGAATTAACAGAATAAGTGTACGCAGAAAAAATTATCAGTTTTCGAAGCTCTTTCCAAATATGTAACATTTATGTACTTTCATGAGAAAAAAAATTACACCGTTTCCTGTATATTTGTCGGCCATTTTTTTTCGAGGAGTGACCCACCCGGATGAGTTACGGTCACGTGATCTCTCGACATCCACTTGTCCCTTTATTAGTATAGATCATCAAAAGTCTTAAATTTCAAGTCAGTTGGGAAAAAATAGTTTACAAAATATGTGACAAATTTTTCTACTGTTTCCTGCTTGGAGTGAAATAAGAACAGTAAGTTTGAGAGAATTATCTTTGAAATATAAAATAGCAACTTAAAAGAATATGCCATCGTTTTATTCTAATGAAAGTAAGACAAATATTCTTCACAAAAAAATATTGAGCAACTGAAAATTATAGCAAAGCCAAAGTTTTTCCTAGTGTCTTGAAACAGTCTTCATTTGTTGTAAAGATTATATTTCGATTAAAAATCCGAGTAGAACTTTTGATAAGAATACCAGTTACTAAAAAAATTATAAACAAGACAGGCAATTTCATGCAATCTTGTATTCGGGGATGTAAAATTTATTTTGCCATTCTCGCGAGTTCTACAATACGATAATGTAAAGTTATAAAGTTATTCTTTTCTGTTTGCTGACCAGGTCGTATTTAAGTTCGCTTTCTTATCTAACGACTGATTCCGGCCCAATCTCTTCAATAAACCTAGCGCTTTATTCTCGGAATGTAAACAAATTACACGCCTAGATTTTAATTAGGAAGCATCAGGCACTTACAATGAGAACCATTTATAAAAGAAAGCGGTGAGCCAAAGGGTGTAAATATTTACCATACAGTGACTGAGGTAGGAGAGATTCAGGCTTGATTGAGAGAAGGTTACTTTAGTAGCAGCTCTTTTACTTTTTTTTAGTTAACTTAGCCGGCGCAGGAAAAAAGAAGCATTCAGTACAAAGGCCTAGTTCCATGTGTAGGAATTAACCCTAGACATAGGCGTAGCGTGCCTCTTTTTTTTTTTTTTTTTTTTTTTTTTTTTTTTTTTTTTTTTTTTTTTTTTGGGGGGGGGGGGGGGGGATGGGCACGAATTGAATTCAGTTAAGGCCCTCCTCAGCGCATTGACAGCCAGACGGTCCTTTAAATATGAAATATTGTTTTTTTTTTTAAAAATTGAATAGCAATAGAATTGATGTTTAAGTAGTATTCAAAAGTTATACAATGAGAAAAATAAATATAATATAAAGAAAATGAGAAAAAAATATAGCATCGAATTTTTGTTATGGATCATATCATTGTTAAAAACTATGTTAAGTCTAAAGACATAATCGGAATCTTCAGGTTTTTTTTTTTTTTTGGGGAGGGGGGGGGGACGAATTGAATTCATTTAAGGCCCTCCTCAGCGCATTGACTGCCAGACGGTCCTTAAAATACGAAATATTGTGATTTTTTTTTAAATTGAATAGCAATAGAATTGATTTTTAAGTAGTATTCAAAAGTTATACAATGAGAAAAATAAATATAATATAAAGAAAATGAGAAAAAAATATAGTACCGAATTTTTGTTATGGATCATATCATTGTTAAAAACTATGATAAAAGTAGTCTAAAGACATAATCGGAATATTCAGTTTCACAGTTTGAAAAGGTGAAAAAAAAACCAATTTCATAAAAGTTTTCTACAATTTCTGATTTTAACTGAACTTCTATTAACGTTTTAATTTGCTTCAAGTTAAGTTGCCCCCCTCCCCCCACCCAGATAGTTTCTGTAATTAAATAATGTGTACTCCCAGAGAGAGCATGTTTTATAAATCATGGGCATTTGCTATATATTTTGTTCACATTTTCAGCTTTTATCATGTTATGTATAAATAAATACCTTTTGTTATGTAAATACCTTTGAAATCATCAAAGGTTGCTCGGGTCATTTAACAAACAGACATCCGTTTGTTATTGAATTCTAACTAAACTAACCACAAGACTTTGGATAGCCACAAGTTAGCCAGGTTAAAAGAAATAGGTAATTCTTAATTCTTTAAAATTTACGTCAATTAGCGTACAAAAGAGCGGTATATCTTTAATCATTTTCAACTCTAAAAATCGTAAAGTGTGTAAAAGTTGCTCCAAGTAAAATGCTTCTCTGATGAACCTTATGTATGTAACTTTAGGTCTTGTCATTCATTCATCTGTTTACATTTTATAATGCAATTGGAAGAGCTAAAACTATCTTTAATACAGAGGTTGTATAATGACTGAGAAAATTTCTTCATTTACAAAAAATTCAAAGTAATTTTAATTTTGTAACTGTTGTTACAAAATTAATATTACTTTTAATTATATAACACTGATATATGGTATATATATATATATATAAGACTGACAACAACAACGCATATGAAGCCCACTGTTTATATAAATTAAAAAACCCTGTCTATAACGTATTGATGGCAACTGACTTGTAAATCCACATTTACATCCTAAATGTTCAATAGATGGCACCACTACTGTAACAGATGTGCTTTTCAATAGTTTGGTCGTAATGATTCTACCAGTAAATGTGAAGAATGAAATAAATAAATTTGTATGTGTGATTCTATTTTAACAATGTTCATTTATTGTTTCTTACGCCATCATAAGTATACTCACTAAGAAATTTTGAATAAAATTCGTGAAATATTGGCATAAGATAAACGGTTGCTGTAAGAATTTTACACATGTGGCCACTCGTTGAACCAATTGCAAATTATCGCTGAACCTTCTCATGAGCTGCTACATTAAAGATTAAACGTTAATGTGAATCCATTTTTAAGTTACAATATATATTAATAATTCATTTTATTCTTTTAATAGGACAACTTTATTCTCAAGATCTGTTGTCGAAAGAGGGATTGGAAAGCACACCGGAAGGTCCAGCGGAAGAAGATGATAGCTATCTTGGTAAAATCATATATATATATATATATATATATATATATATATATATATATATATATATATATATATATATATAGATATACATATATATATATATATATATATATATATATATATATATATATATATATATATATATATATATATATATATATATATATATATATATATAAGACTGACAACAACAAGCGTTGTTTGGCACGCGATTACACGTGCCATAAAATTTAGATTATTAGAAATTACCAATTTATAATTAAATAACACTCGATTAATGGATGCCAGCGATATAATCACAAATAACAATTTAATTAAATGAATAAGCAGTAAAATTGGTTAAAAAGGAATATAGCCGAAGCTGGAGGCCGGAAATAGCCAGACAGATGCACGGACGAGGGACAGAGCGCAGAGTACTATATGGAGAAAAAGAGTCCACCCGCATAGCTTCGGGTTACCACAACAAAGTTTTTCTCGCCAATTATCGAAGGTAAAAGTTCCTTATCGCTAGAAACAGTTCTTTATCGCTCGGTTGGCGTAGCGATCCGTTGCAGCTATAGAAATACAAAACCCTTTTATTGTCAGTTAAAGAATTTTAGAGATAATATTCCAGTTCTCGGGTACTTATTTGCATCTATCGTTGTATCCATTGCTTTAAATTACGTCAGGAGCTTCAATATATGCAGCACACACAATCACAGTACAGCGTACGTAAAACACTTCTGTTCACGTAATTGTTTTTCAAATAGGGAATAAGGCACAAGATCCGCAGAGAGTAGGAGTTTGTGTCAAAATTGTGATTCCAGAATTGTCAAATGTTTGTTGGGCAAACGGTGCATGCGGAATCGTTGACTATAGATTTATTTTTAGATTATCCACTATTTTGCCTCTACCTTTGCTCACACGAGTAATAACTTACCCATATAAACCGGAGTTAAATGTGCTTCCTGCTAATTGTTCTCATTTAGAATTCCTTATTCAAAGATCACCCCTGAATACAATCTCTTATTTCCAGGTTATTCTATGGCTCTAGGTGAGTTTACTGGCGACAGATCACCAGATGTTGTTGTGGGAGTTCCAAGAGGAAATAAACTCACAGGAAAAGTAAGTCCCGCTAAAACCTTCATGTAAAAATGTTAAAAATTCTTGTATATTGAACCTTATAATACCTAGAAAACTCTGTAATAGATATCCTCTAAGTAAGTGACAATGGCTTGAGGAATTTATATAATTGATATATAAATCGCTGTATAATTGTTTTAAATTTTCTAGGTATCTATGTTCAATTCATCTCTTCATGGCTTGTTAAACATTACAGGAGAACAGCTGGGTTCCTATTTCGGATATTCAGTATGTGTAGCTGATATAAACGGAGACAGGTATGGTATTTTTCTACGTACACGTGTCTCAAAATATTATAAAGTTAATGCAACAAACTGAGATTATTTTGTTACGTATATTACCATTTGCATAAAGATAAATATACATAATTAGAGAAAGTCCAAAAGTTTCAGGACAAAATCCAGTGAAAATTGTGCAACATCCAATAATTTTAATTCTCTTAGAAGATGGAGTTAAAACAAAAATACGAACGCTCTTCATAATTTAGAAATTGACGATAGCAAAGACACATCGGGAAAAAGTCATTTTCTCACACTTTTATTCAGGTTTTAAAATAAGAAGATAATTCTATATTACATAATCATAACGATAATCTCTGTGCGACATAGTAAACCAAATGTGCTTTGAGATGTTTAATTGATGTCTGTTTATTCTCTTAAAGTTTTGTCTCCCGCAATAAGGTATGGACCAATAAGCCTACGTCAAAGTGACTGGAGGATAAATTATTTAATACTTTTGAAAAAAAAAGCAAAAAATTAATTTATTTTAATAAATTTTAATTTATATATAGATTCCCAAGAAACCGAACTGATGGTTGCTGCATTATTCAGAAATTATTCCTTTAAATTTTTGGAAATGCTTTGTAAACACGAAGAATTCACATGTCGAAATAGAAAACTGTTTACCTAAAACAATCTTTGAAAAAAAAATTCTATAACTTGTGAATCGTATTTCTGTATGGAGCTTTTTCCTCATAAATCATATTGAGATGACAAAAGCAAAAATGAACGTGTGTTTAAAACTGCTCTTTAAGTAACATTATTTTTCTGTCACTTATGATAATATATCTTCCAAAACATTGCTTACGCATAATTTTGATTTTTTGTATACTTGCAACTGCTCCATACTTTATTTGTTTATTTATTTATGTAATTTGCCTTTCACATTTTATTTTATGCGAAGAATAAAGGTATGGATCTAAGCAGTATTTATAGCTTAGTATTTTTGGTATTACCAATGCCCATTGTGATCCACTTAGCAAGAGATGAACATGCGAGCCTCAAAAATTCGATCCCAAAAAGACTGCATCATTACTTAACCTTAAGAAAATTATGAAGAAAGTGTCAAATCCGAGTCAAATCGGTCTTTTTTTTACGTTCGCATGTTCAACCTCATGCTCACTAAACCTAAAAATTGTAGGGTTCATGAATAGATTTTTAATTTATATAACAAAATTTTGGAGGAATGGAATTTAATTGAGTTTTTCGCATCGCTTGGATAACTCGGCGCAATTCTAGCTACGGAATTAAGTAACTCGAGTAGAAAACGTGGATAACGTGGCAAATATACTTGTCAAAAAGGTTTGTTTTTTCATTCGTTCAAAAATACATATTCTTATGGAGATGAACGAAGCATTTAATTTTTGAATTCCGCGTTAGCGAAACATTTAATGACAACAGCACAGAATGGCAAAAAGTACAGTGATACTCACTAAGCAACTGTATTGTTCACTGTCACCGGAAAAAAAATTAAGGAGATCTTGTTTAAAAACATACTACAGAATTTTAAGAATGAAATTAAGTACACAAGCCTCATGTTTTCATGATGATTACATTAGCAGTTACAACTTTTCTGTGCTGTACATCTGTATTAAAAGTTATTTATCTTAGAATGGAATTTTTTTATGATTAACCATCTTTAGAGGAATATATCTGAAATTCTTCAGGGCATTTCTAGGAATTTTTATACAGCTTTCCTTTCTCTATTTTCAGTAAATTGTGTTTAAGATTTTTAATTCAAAAGTTCTGAAAATACTTTTCCTGGAGCAACGATTACTCTGAAAAAAAATTATTTTTTCCTCTGTAAAGTGATTAATTTTTTTATATATATAAATACTGAAGACAACTTATTTTTAAACCTCTTGTTGCGATTGATTGTTGGTGCGGTGCTTAGCGTTAAAAAGGAAACTGAGATAAATTACGAAAAGTTATATTTACAAAAAATAATTACAATTTAAGTATTGAGTTTGCGTTAACATAGTAAAAGGTTGCGGTGACAAAATAAGACGCTCCGTATGGAGCGGTGCGAAGTTGCGTCTAGAGACAAAGGAGTCTTCTAGTGAAGTGTTCGAAGGGGACTCAAGTTCAATGACCGGAGCTGGAGATAAGAGTCAGCGAGCGCCTCCTGCTGGAAGCACAGAGGGGTGTGGGTGGAACATTCTCCCACCCTATCAGGACCTTAGTTCTGATATAAAGGAAGAGGAGAAAGTTTGGTGATTGAACGTTTTACAATGTTGTTTTGAGTTTTAACTGTAGCGACTCGAACAAGATTGTCCTTGCCAGGATGAGTTTCTAGGATCCTTCCTAGTTGCCAGGAACCTGGAGGAGCATCATCTTTGATAAGCACGATGTCATCTTCTTTAAGATTCGGCTTCGAGGACTGCCACTTCTTCCGCTGTTGTAGGGAGTGCAAATAAGAATGCCTCCACTGTTTCCAGAAACCTCTTCTCATGTTTTGGACGAGCGTCCATCTTTTAGCTAGTGGAGGAGAAGAGAAGGGTTGATCAGGTACAGAAGTGAGCATATCTCCTGTAAGGAAATGGGATGGAGTAAGTGCGGTAATAGAGTCAATATCCGAGTTCTTAATGTATGTAAGAGGTCGTGAATTTAGTAAAGCTTCTATCTGGCTGAGTAGAGTTGATAATTCTTCAAACGCTAGGAGAGTTTCTCCCATCACTCTTTTAAGGTGAAATTTTATTGAGCGCACTTCTTGCCAAATTCCTCCAAAATGAGGAGAACCAGGTGGAGTGAAATGCCACTCGATAGAAGTGTTGGCTAGGTGGTGAGCAATTGATTCATTTTCAGGCAAAGAGCGCCACATTTGTTGCATTTCGTTGAGTTTTCGTCGAGCACCCACAAAATTGGTAGCATTATCGCTATGAATGTGGCGAGGGGCACCACGACGAGCACTGAAACGGCGAAGAGCAGCTATAAATGATTCAGCTGTTAAATCACTGACTGCTTCAAGATGCACAGCTTTAGTCGATAAACAAATGAATAAAGCTATATATCCCTTGGTAGTTTTAGAACCTCGACCTTTACTAAACTTCATGGAGATTGGACCGGCGTAATCAATGCCGCAGTAGAAAAAAGGTCGTTCCAGAGTTACTCGAGCCTTAGGTAAATTACCCATCAGTTGTGTTTTTGTGGAAGTCTTGAATCTGTGACATTTTAAGCATTTGTTTATACATTTATTAATTAATTTTCCAGCTCTTTGCTCAGTCTTCACTTCATCCTCGATTTCTTTCGAACTTGTTTCATTCTGTTCTTCCGGAGTAAGCATCATATTTTTAGAATTAGGAACATCTTCTAACTCTGGAAATCGTTTAAGCTCCGTTTCAATATTTATTTCGTAAATATGCAAACTAGATATTGAATTGGCATTTGTGCTTGTGTCAGGCAATTTACCAGAAACCAGAAAACCGAAAATTGAATTCTGTGCAATTAAATTACTTTGAGAACAATTTATTTGACCAGGAAGTAACATCGAAAAGAAAATATCTGATCCGAGAATCATATCAATTTTATTAGGCGTGTTAAAATTTGGATCAGATAGTTGAATATTTTTTAAGTGCGTGAAATGTTCGTCTTTTATCTTCGATACAGGCAGAGGTGCCGTTAATTTATCCAAACCATAAGCTGTAACCGTCAGCTTGACCCCAGGTTCATGAATCGAAAGTAAGTCAAGTGCTATACACCCTTTAGTCATGGCAAGGTCCTTTCCAGACAACCCTTTAACAGGAAATCTAGCATTCTTCCTTTTTATTCCTAAAATATTCATGTAAGTTTCACTAATGAACGATGACTCACTACCCGAATCACATAAAGCTCTCAGTGTATGTGCTTCTCCCGTACAATCTTTTACCATGACACATGCTGTGGGTAAAAGTGCGAATGAAGTTTGGGCCGTATTTAACAAAACAGTGTTGGTTTCGTTTGATGTACTTGGATGATCGTCGCTAATATCAGGTGCGTTTTTCTGATTTGCAGAGCCCTTTGAATCGAAAGTGGAAGCAGAAACGGAATAATTCTGCATATTTTCATGCAAGCTAGAATGATGCTTTTCTTTACAGAAATGACATGAATAAGTGGAATTACATTGGTAATCGGTATGCTTGTTTGATAAACAATTAATGCACAGTTTATTTTTGCGAACATATTGCTTTCTATCTTTCACACTCATTTCTTTGAATTTATGGCATTTAAAAAGTAAGTGGAAAGGCATTCTACACAGCATACACTTTGGATTGTTAGATGTAGGTTTAAAAACATTAACCTTTTCTTTTTTATTGTAAGACTCATTTTCGTGGAACAAGTCTAACGAAGCACACTTATTATTAAGGAATTCAAGGAACTCATCGAATGTAGGAAAATCATTGTTAACAGTTTGTTGCGACCATTCTTCGCGTGTTTTCTGATCAACCTTTTGCAACAATATGTAAATTAGCCAGATATCTCTTGAGTTAGCTTTCTCATCGATGGATTTAAGTCCTCGAATGACTTCATCTGAGACATCTGCTATGCTGCGTAAATTGGATGCGTTTGCATGATTGATAGATGGTTGATCAAAAAATGTTTTGACGATAGAAGAAACGATTTGTTTCTTTCTGTCGTATCTAGTAAGCAGTTTTTCCCAAGCTTCTTTGTAACTAGCTTCCGAAATTGGTATGTGTTTAATTATCGCTGCCGGTTCGTCAAGTAATAAACCTTTTAAATACGAAAACTTTTGAATATTGGATAAACTACTATTATTATGAACCAATGATGAATATAGATCTTTAAATGAAGGCCAGTCTTTGTAATTACCACTAAATGACTGAATATTTATTCTAGGCAGCTTAAAATTATTAGCATTAGAAATATTTGTTATAGGTCTCGGATCATTTACATTATCAATGCATAATTTTTCATGAGCTTCTTGAAGTTTGGCTTTGGTTTCATAATATTTATCCTCAAATTCTTCCATTTCGGAGAGCTCAATGGGCAGATCTGAGTCTGCTTTGTCGAAATCAGAATAAATTGTCTCTAATTTTTGTAGTTTGTTATTTAAATCGTATTTGTTGAATGTTTGGTTTTCGTCATTGATATACTTGTGAATTCTAGTTAATGCTGATTTCGCTCTGCCGCGAAGATTAATTGCAATTCTCTCAGCGTTTTTAGCAGCAGTATCATCTGCTGAATCATTTGTTCTCTTTTCCATTACGCTTGTAATGGTGCGGATGCGTAAACAACTTTCGTGAAACCAAAATCAAACTTGATTCAAAAGAAAAAAATGTACTTATCTCAGGCTTCCTTGAGCTGGATCTCGCCGGTGCCTCCAAATGTTGCGATTGATTGTTGGTGCGGTGCTTAGCGTTAAAAAGGAAACTGAGATAAATTACGAAAAGTTATATTTACAAAAAATAATTACAATTTAAGTATTGAGTTTGCGTTAACATAGTAAAAGGTTGCGGTGACAAAATAAGACGCTCCGTATGGAGCGGTGCGAAGTTGCGTCTAGAGACAAAGGAGTCTTCTAGTGAAGTGTTCGAAGGGGACTCAAGTTCAATGACCGGAGCTGGAGATAAGAGTCAGCGAGCGCCTCCTGCTGGAAGCACAGAGGGGTGTGGGTGGAACACCTCTGTTATGCTCAAAGGCGAAAAAGTTATGCAAATAGAGCTATCGGTTTAGCAAATGCATGCAAAATTGAACATACTTTAAATTTTGAATTTAAAATTTTATAACAACAAAATTTCACATTATTCCATTTTTATATATGCATAATAGACTTAATATAAGGACACATTTGAGGTGAAAAATCTTTACGAAATGCATGTGTATGAAAAGAAATACATGTTTTTACTCCCAGGATCCGAAGTACATAATACCGATCCCGAAAACTAAACTAAAATGTAAAAAACTATTTTTTTGTTAAAATTAGTTTGTTTTTAATCTCATTTCTACTTAAACGTGGCAGAATTTGAGAGCAGTATTTTGGAAAATTTAAATCGGAAAACTTGTGAAACTATCGCTTAACACTCATATAAACACACGCATTTGTAAATTCATACATACAAGTGCATAATATTCTAATCATAGATAAAAACAAAGTAACAAAAGCAAATTATATTGAAACTGTAACAACTGCAACGCAAGAGAAAACGCGATATCCTTTGAACTCAGGAGCACAACTGTAAGATTAATTCTTGTGCACACCTGTAAGATTTGACTTTTATTTTTAAGGTTAGATGACGTCATTATTGGAGCTCCCCTCTACTCTGATCTGACTACAAAGGACGGAAGCTATGAAAAAGGAAGAGTTTACATAGCGTATCAAACAAAAAAGGTGAGAGCATGTTGATAAAAAGTAAAAATTATAAGTAAGCTTCTTCTGTTTAATTGACTAACATATATGGCCCATAAAATTAATTCTCTTTTCATAGAAAATCATCCGTGTCATTGTACAGTTTTTGATATACATATATACGGTAGTTCAAAAAGCAAACATTATGAGACTGAGCGAGATTTAAAAGAATTAAAAAATTTACTAATGAATAATTAATAATTTACGATTCGAGAGTTCATCAGGACTATTTTATCTTTTTAAAGTTATTCAGCCTTAAATGATGTAACCCAGAGGTGGTCAGCTCAAAAACGCCGTCTTTTATTATTTTGAGAAAATTATAAAAGACGGCGAACCAAATATAATTTCGGAGGGAATTTTGATATCTGCTGTGCTGGAGGCGAAATTGCCTTCATCAAATATCAGATGTTAGCTTAAAAATAATTTTAAATATTTGAATTATGTAAAATAAATATAAATAAATAGAGGGTCCTCAAAAAGTCCGCATTATAAAAATAGGGGAAAAATATATTATTGATTTTTTTTTAGAAAATTGTATTCTTGATAGAAAAAAAAGTTTGCTTAGTGAAAAGTAAGTTTTGTTTACTATACTAATGTGTATATACGCGTTGCAAAAAAATGCGAAAATTACAAAACACAACTTTGTAAAATCAAATATTTTTGCAACTAATAACAAAGAAACAGTTTGAAACATACTTTTTTTAAATCCTCGTATATATAATAAACACATTCGATTTTTAGAAAATAAAACATTTATTTCAGAAAACTAAACAAAATCAGTTTTTACCACAAAAGGAAATCAAGTTTGATTCACACAAATATGTTTATATAACAAAACAAAACAAAAAATCGGTTTTCTCAATAATCAAGGAGTAGAAAAAATTTAATGAGACCCTTGCAGATGGACACTTGATGCAGTAAAGCCTTTTTCAAACGAGGTGGTTAGTTGATTCAACTATTAGTTGATTCAACTATATTATAGTTGAACGGGCGGCTGTCAAGGTCACGTTAGCGGCACTTGTGCCTGCTGGCAAACTGCCTGGGTGGATGAGTTGACTGCGTGTGAAGGGGTTCTGGCGACCCCCCACCATTTGTTCCTTGACAGCCGCCTGTTCAACTTGTTGAATCAACTAACCACCTCGTCTGAAAAAGTACTAACGGTAGTAAAATCAACGTCGAATGACGAAACACGGTGGAGGTGAGATTAAGGTTCTTCTGTAAGACAGGTATTCCTCGACTTAATTTTTAAATTAAAAATTATTTTCTCCTCAAAAATACTTTCCCTCGGATGTACAGTACACACCTACATGTATTACATAATTATTAAAAAATATGATGCAATATTGCAAAAATTTATGACATAATAATAAAAATGTATGACTCAATAGTTTCGATATTCACACAATAAATGAAATAAACCTTCATGGGCTTCAGAAATGGCTTCAGCTTTTCATTATATTTATAAAGGACTAGAACAATTAGAAGCAGTGGATCCAAATGAAGAAAGATTCACAAGTGTAAATCATCATATTCAGGAAAATCTGACTTGTTACCAGACAATATACAAAGAAATGAAGACGCAAACTGTTCAAACTCCCTTGGATAACTTTGTAAAAGAAAACTTGCAATGTATGTTCTGTCGCAAATTCTGAACCAATGTATTGCGCTAACATAATAAGTAGTGATGACGAAGAATAATTTATGTCTTCTAAATAAAGTACAATGTATTTTAAATTACGTATGCATGTAAGAGAGTATGCATGTATGAGACAATATACAAGGAAAAGAAACCGCAAACTGTTCAAACTACCTTGGATAACTTGGTGAAAAAAACTTTCAACGTATCTTCTGTAGCACTAACATAATAAGTAGTGATGACGAAGAATAATTTGTCTTCTAAATAAAGTACAATGTATTTTAAATTACGTATGCATGTATGAGACAATATACAAGGAAAAGAAACCGCAAACTGTTCAAACAACCTTGGATAACTTGGTGAAAAAAACTTACAACGTATCTTCTGTAGCAAATTCTGAACCACTGGATTGTACTAACATAATAAAAAACGATGACAAAGAATAATTTATGTCTTCTAAAGATAATGTATTTTAAATTACGTGTGAAAGTAAATAATTACAAGATAAAAAGAACTTTTTATGTACCATGTTTTTAAATTTTCTGTTGAATCATATAAACTTGACAATTCTCTATTAATTGCACAAACCTTCACTAACTTTTTAGTCGTTTTTACCATCCACAGACTTTATAAACTTTAATTTTTATATTTTTAAAAAAAGTTTTCGCACAATATTTTTGTAAACAAACTAAATTCACATGTATTCTGTTTTCAAAATCGTCAAACGCCGTTACGCAAAAGTGCAAGCATTGAATTCGATCGAAGCGCCACCCTGCGGATTTTTTCGGCTAAAAGTATTAAAAGAATGCATTGTCATCGTGTTCTGGGTTATTCTAAAAGTTTCAAATGTCTAGGTAGTCGGGAAGTTAGTTAAAAATCGATTCCAAGATTTGTACTGGACAAACACACAAACAAACAAACAAGAAAGCGAGTCAATAAAAACATGGTAATAAAAATATATGTATGTGCATATACAAAAAAAAATTTTTTTGATACTCAACTTACGACGAATGTCTCGGTCCCTATCTCAGTCGAGGAATATCTGTACTTCTTTCCTTGTACTCAATGCTTTCGCACACAAGCGATGCCGAACATGGATTAACTGAGTGAAGTATTTCATTAATAGTATGACAATATATTCTTTCTCAATTGCTTTACTGCCGTGGGCCGGTTAAAAAGTTTTGCCGCTCCGGATACGGCGAGCAAGTTAGTCACACCTAATCTAACCTGTGATTTTGTAAAAATATATTTCATACGAGAGCTAAATGAATGAATTTTGTGTTTTAATCCAAAAAACATGTATTATTAGTGATAAATATTTTCCGATTTCAGCACAATTTCCGGACACGAAGTCAAATCGATGGAATTTACTCTAGAGGAAGATTTGGGTTAGCTTTAGCTTCTCTTTCTGACATCAACAGAGATAATTACGGAGGTAATGATAATTATTTACTTATCTAAGTGTCAGTATTTTTTTTAAATTTTAGTGCTTAATTTCTGGAATATACGTGACAGAAAAGAGCTACATCCATTAATCTGTGCATTTGTCATACCATTTACATTAGAAACACGCTCAGTTTCTGGGGAGAATTTGTTTACGGATGTTGACGAATTTCCGCCAACGAACTCAGATAAACAGGACGCATTTCCGTAGCAATGAATCAAAAACTCTGGAACTACTTCATTTAGAGAAAAAATTTTAGCACAAACTTCTTATTAGGGTCAGTTTCTATTGGTAAATAAAGAATATAAACCTTTAATGAAATATACTCATATACTTACAGATGTCTAACTTATCTGTGATCATTTACTGTTTATGAATGTTTGCTTGGTACATTATACCAAGATTAATGAAACAGATTGCATATACTTTCAAATTATTTTAAGGTTTCACCATTTTAAGGTATCAAGGTCAGACTGAAAAAAAGCGCAGTTTTGTGTCAGATTTAAGTTACGTAACAAAGATGTTTTTTATTTACATTTATACATAAAATAATAAAGTTAATTCCCTCTGTTCAAATTTTCTGTTGCAATACAACTTCTTTTTTTTAATAACGCGGCGGGCACATCCCAGGGGCCGACATCTCAGTGTTCGTACCTTCCACCACCCGATAAGCTCATAGGAGAATTTTCCTGTCTACGTATATCAGTGACATAGCGAGTATAACTGGCGCCCGGGGCACGATACCTTTTTGGCGCCCCCGAAAAACATATAGTAATTTGTTTTTCGGGGGGCGAAAATCTTTCCGAAAAACATATAGTAATGTAATATATAGAATTAAGGAAAGGACTATTTGGCGCCCCTGTGAGAGTGGCGCCCGGGGCATGATAGACCCCCTTGCCCACTTCTCGCAACGCCACTGACGTATATAACGTGTCAATAACCATCCTATACACCAGGGGTGGCCAAAGCGGTGACCGCGGCCGACTGGTCGACCGCGTAACTATTCCTAGTCGACCGCCTGTCTGATATGTAAACATCTCAGTTCCTCGTCTCATATCATGCGAGACAAACCGTCCGACAGAGACGACGTGTCGTCAAAACATTACTCCCGTTTTACAGATGACCATTTGGCAGCATATTTACGAATAGCTATAAGTACACATGAACCACAGCATGAAAAGCTTGCCGAAAATATGCAATGTCATGTTTGCAGAGCGTCCTCTGATACGAAATGAAAATAATAGTTAAAATTAATTTACAATAACATTGTTCGCTTAATAATAAGAAAATAAAAGAACATGTTTTATTTATAAACTAATTAGTTTGTAAGAAGAAAACTTTTTTTGTCTTATTAAAATAACTTGATATTGAATATTAGTAATATCTATGATTATGTTAAATTTAAACTAATTTTCGGCTTTAAATTGCTAATTTTCTTATGATCACTCAACACATACGATGTTGGTAGACCGCCGCCTATAATTTAAATTACAGGTCGCCCTTAGTGATCAAAAGTTCGGCCACCACTGATATACACGAAGGTATTTGATAGCACTCGTCGGGATTCGAACAAAGCGCCTTCCGCCCGAAGCCCAACGAGCTACCTTCAGGCTACCTTGGGCCTTCTAGCAATAAAACTATAATAAACTTTTTTACACCATTAAACTTTGTCTAAATTAATGTAACTTATGAAACTACGAATTTAAAATTCTTTGTAAGGCTTGATTTAACTTTCTAACTAATATCTATTATTTTTCTGCGATGTATTACCGCTATTGTTAATTAATTAACAATAGCACACTCTTTGGAAGTCAAAAATTCTAGATACACATTAAACAGCCGCAATAGAAAAAATCTATTGACGTAAACTAGTTTAAAACTTGACAATAAACTAAACACTATTTTTAACTTCTCACACTTCTTTTGCAATTGACATTACGAAATACATCTGCTGCGGTACAACAGAAACGAAAATAAACAACTATTCGCTTGAACAGCTTTAAAAATATAAATACTGATAATTATATAGTAATAAAGCCTGCAGTGATGACTCATGAGTAATTATTTCACTGAAATTACTCGGCGCTGTTTGTTACGGTAAATGCAATTACAAGTTTTCAAACATATCTTTTCTTTTCGAAATATATCATTTGTATATGTACTCTGCGTGGAACAATATGCGTTGTTAGTGAAGTTCTTTTTTTAGTGCTTATCATAATGAAAAATTGAAACTTTTGCGTTTTACCAGTTCAATTTGCATGTTTCTGACCTGAAGTGTTAATTTGTTGTTGTTGTTGTTGTTTCTAATGTCCCCTGGTTGGAAGTATTCCAGACCAGGTTCAAACAGGCTAACGGGCTGAGAGGTGCGGCTCCGGTTTATAAAGGCACCGCAAGGGTCGGAGTCTGATTTAGCCATGTACCTCCTCAATTTTGACCGAGTACCCCCCCCCCCCCAGGGGTGACATCTGGGGGTATCGTATCCTCTCCCACCCTCTTTGACATCATAGAAGGACATAGAAGGACTTTCCGGTCTACGGTGAAACGTCGAGGGTTACTCTTTCCTGAGAAGTAGTGATGCGACATCGATAACAAAACATCGATGTTTTGAAACATCGATATTCAATATTAAAACATCGATGCTAATAAAACATCGCCCAAAAACCATCGATGTTTTTAAACATCGATGTTTTAGAACATCCATTTTCTAAAACTGGTTTAGTAATCTCTAACATTAATGTTATTTCCGTTAGTCGTGGGGGGAGGGGTGATTTAATTTTACTCTCTGATTGGGCAGACATAAATGGCAAAAACCTGGTTGCTTTGGGTACATTGATGACTCAAAATTCTCGTCGTAAATACCGCCATGTTTTGCCTTCAAATGTCCAGATAAATTCGTGGTATTGCCAGAAGTTTTAAGGGACTTATGGCAAATATTGCATTTCGCCAATTTGTCAGAGGTTTTGTAAAAATATTTCCAAACGGTACTTTTGGGAGGCATCTTACTAATAATATTAACGTCAACTTATATAAAACCAGAACGAAACAAAAACTTAAATGGATGCACTCGTGTATATACTATTTGTAAAATAAAACCCCATGGAAGGTTCTGGAGTGTCAGGAACATTCCTAGCGCTCTGATTGGTTCATTGGTTGTTAATTGCCATTTGTCTGTTAAGTTTGCTAAGGAATCATTCCCCCTTTTGTATTTGTCCTTTTCAGATTTCCGACTTACATTTACTGAGTGTGAAAATTATGCT
This sequence comes from Dolomedes plantarius, assembly GCA_907164885.2. Taxonomy (NCBI): domain Eukaryota; kingdom Metazoa; phylum Arthropoda; class Arachnida; order Araneae; family Dolomedidae; genus Dolomedes; species Dolomedes plantarius. Next base: position 167,494,414 of record OU015492.1, read on the forward strand.
ACGTGGTAATTTTTTTTTATTACGGTACTTTTGCATTAAAAAAAACATCGAGACAACGTAAAACATTGAGCACAAAACATCGATGTTAAAAAAACCCCGGCTTCAATAAATCGATGTTTAAAACATCGATGTTTTTATCAAAGCATCGATGTCGCATCCCTACTGAGAAGATATAGCTCCGAACCAAAGCTCTCTTTTTCTTGGAAGTCCTGTTCTGAGGAGCTGAGGGGGCCACACTTAATTAGCAGGGGAAAAGCAAGCCTCTGGGCTAATGCTGTGTAAGTTGGCTTTCATATATCTAGCTGAAACCAACTGACGCCTCAAGGAGAGAGCGGGGGAAGACACTCTGCCGTGCGGCTCTGCTTATCGAGATGCAGGTCACAAAACGCGAGACTGGCCGACGCTCGCCTCCTAGGTTGCCGGTGAAAACGCGAGACTGGCCGGCGCTCGCTCCATCGATGTGAAGTTGACTCCTGAAAGAGTCTTTGTGAATTTTTGAGAGAAGTCTCTCAGATGCAGACTAGAATAGTCTCTCTGCCAATGTGCAAATTGTAAATATACTGCTGGCCACTGTAAATGCAACACCCTGAAGGAAACATGCAAATAACATGAAATTTACAACATGCATTAGCGGAGGTGAGATATGCAAATGATTAGAATTTCAGCGCAGACGCACATCACGCGCGCCTGTGGCGCCACACAAAGCGATATTTAAGGCTTGGAGATTTCGACGATTTCAAGTTCGGCAATTGTGTTTTTCTTGTGGTTTTTTCAAAAAAGCGATCAATTATGCCTCGTCGAAAACAGCGATCATCTTTTGATCAAGTATCCGAGTTCGACAGAGGTAGGATAGTGGCCTACCGAGATTGTGGATTATCTTTCAGGGAAATCGGTAGTCGTGTTGGACGAAACCAAACAACTGTAATGCGGATATGTGATCGTTGGATGCAGGAGGGTACGACGGACCGGCGTGTTCAATCGCATCCACCTCAGCGCACCACTTCACGTGATGACAGGCAAATTGTGTGTATGGCAGTGACGGATCGCTCAGTCACATCACGAACCATAGCACAGCACATGCAGTCTCTAACGCATCATCCAGTGTCTGCGCATACCATTCGACGCCGTTTACAGCAGAATGGTCTATCCGCAAGACGTCCATTGCTTTGTCTACCCTTGCGCAAAAACCACAGACGTCTCCGCCGCCAATGGTGCGATGACAGAAGGATGTGGACGGCAGAATGGAATGAAATTGTCTTTACTGACGAGTCATGCTTCTGTCTGCAACACCACGATGGTCGCATTCGCGTCTGGAGACACCGTGAAGAGAGGATGCTGAACAGCTGCGTTATGCACCGCCACACCGGTCCTGCACCGGGTATTATGGTATGGGGCGGTTTGGATATCACTCTCGCACACCTCTAGTTCGCATTGCCGGTACTTTAAACAGCCAGCGCTACATCTCCGAGGTGTTGGAGCCAGTTGTCCTTCCTTACCTTCAGTGCTTGCCCATAGCCATATTTCAACAGGATAATGCGCGACCACACGTGGCACGCATTGTCCAACGGTTCTTCGTCAATCGCCAGATTGAATTGCTTCCCTGGCCGCCTCGCTCTCCGGATCTTTCGCCGATAGAAAACATGTGGTCCATGGTTGCTCTACGATTGACCCAGATTCCATCCCCAGCTGCCACAGCAGATCAACTTTGGCAACGTGTGGAAGCTGCTTGGTCTGCTGTACCCCAAGAACTCATCCAAGGTCTCTTTTAATCAATGCCGAGGCGTGTGGCAGCGGTGATCTCCAACAATGGCGGCTACTCTGACTACTGATTTTGGCAGGAACCACACTTCACAGAAGTCTATAAATTTAATCATTTGATACTTGGTCAACATATTATCTACAAAATAAATTTTGTTGTGATATCTCTTGTCTTTCTTGGTGTTGCAATTTGGGTGGCCAGCAGTGTATGTAGATTTTTAGTGCAAGCTGTGTTTTTAAATAATTCTGTCTCTCGTAGGTCTATTTTCAACTACGAGGACGTTATAACGGATTTAACATGCCCAAATGTTAATTTATATTCGACATACACACACACATTTCCTACATTGAGAACAATTTCAGAAATATTAATAAAATTATTTAATTAATGTAATTTTATTTGATTATATAGATATTGCCGTGGGTTGTCCATATGGAGGGGAAAATGGCGAAGGTGTCGTGTTCATCTTTCATGGAGGACATTCTGGAATTAATACTAAGCCATCTCAGGTAAGTTATCCATTTTTTTGTGGATTTTGACTAGATGGTAATATAATATAAAAAATACATCTATAAATCTAAGTAATAAATCTTTATTCGAGAGGAAATTGTTTTTACGCTGACTATTTCATTTATTTTTGAGCATACAAAATTTCATTTTCTTTTTAATACAGGTAATCTTTCCGTCAGATATACCTAATGCAGGCAGACTTACAACTTTTGGGTTTTCTCTTGCTGGTGGTATGGATTTGGACAATAATCAGTATCCAGGTACGAATAATCACAAAATATTCAGATATTTTGTTTGCGAACTGGTATTCCTATTACTAAAAGATATTCTCATATATACATTCATTTGTTTATGTTGGTGTGTATAATATAGATCATGATATAAAGCACAAACCCTAAATGTCAGCTTACCACGGATACTTATTCTTAAGGTTTTAAATTAGTTTCAAGTGTCAAAGAATAATGTTTTAAGCATGATAAAAAAAGAACCTTTAACTGTCTGAATCTGAAATGAAATATTGTACTAGATATGTTATATGTTTTTGTTCCTATACTCCCTGGTCGGAAGTTCCACACCAGGTGTTCGGGCAGAGTAGTGCGGCTCCGGTTTAGAAAAGCACCACGAGGATCGGAGTCCGTCTGGGGCAGGTGCCACCACAATTTTCCTCCACCCTCATTGGCGACATATGGGGGATCATACCTTCCCCACCCATTGACCTCAAAGAAGGACTTTTTGGTCTACGGATTTAACATGCTCATATCCGGCCTAAACAGGAAGGTATTTTTAACGGCGCTTGTCGGGATTCGATCCGAGCACCCTCTGTACAGAAAGCCGATGGGCTACCGATAGGCTACCTCTGGCCATATAGTTCTACGGCCAGTGTTGAAAAAAGGCACTTTTATTATATGCTTTCCCGAAATTCTTTGGTACATAATACTTAGAGAAATATATTATATTAAAATAATGTATTGATTGTATCAACAAATGTTGATACAATGATGTATCAACACTGGATTCTTTTTATTACCATTCGATATTTTTCTATCTTAAAGACTACTTTAAAAGCTTATCAATTAATCTTTATGAATTTAATGGTATATAGATTTTTAGATCTTTTAAAGAGATAGTGTGTAAAAGTACGCTGTATATTTAATTCATATGTTTCCTGCGGGGAAAGAAAAGTCTTATGACTAAGCCATCTGAGAAAAATTACATTCATTCAAATTATGCATAATTTTTCCAATTTCTGTATTTACCAGTTTAAAAATGAAAATCTTAAATTGTATAAAATTCATTTCCACAAATTATTAGTTAGTAAAATTTAAAGGAATATACGAAATTTCTTTCAGATTTAATGATTGGATCGTATGAAGTGGACAAAGCTGTTTTTCTAAGGTAATTTGTTGTTTATCATACGTTTACAAACCATATTACTTTTGTGCATTGTATGTTTTTCATAATTTTCGAATATTTTAATTTCACAACTATTTTAAATCTGATGACTAACGCAATAGAGGCTTGCTGATAGGACTAGGCTTCTTAAACTATCAATTTTTATCATGCATTTCCTGATACATATAAAGTTTAATTTAGTCTGCTTTTGAACTCAGACGAAAAAGAAAAAATAATTTGCGATGAAAGGAAATTCATTTCACAATTATACAGTCTGTCGTAAATAACGTTTTAGTACTATTCGTCAAGCAATTAATGAAGCATAACGTTACGTTAAAGTGAAACTTGAAGTTCAATAGATATGCTGTCTCAAAATGTAATTACTGATTATTCTATATTTGTTATTGTTTTGACTTCCAGTTTGCACTTTCGTTTGGCGGTGCTTGATGTCTTTTCAAAATAATTACGCAGCCACTGAATCATCCATATGGCTAATCGTTAGATCATACATTTTCAACGTTATTCATTGAATGTTGAATAACACTATACTCATAAGAATAAAATAATAAAAAATTATTTCAGTATTGATATATTTTACTATAGGAAGTATCATTAGATTTGTATTCTAAAAAATTGAAATCCATCATGTTTTTTTAAGTGCCTGATTGGTATAATTTCAGATTATGATTATAACAATATCGATTAGGATCTATATAATTTTGTAATGCTAATCAATATATTTAAATAATTGGTAATGTAGTTAAATGATAACTTAAGCTTAAGTAATGTTCATTTTAGGGCTAGCTATTATTTAATGGTTCTCTGTCAAAGGATTTCTATAGACCCTGATATTCTCAATCTACTCGATTAGAATTTTCAGATGGTACTAAAAAATTTATGTTTGCTCCAGGATTAAAATATATGAATTAAACACGCGTTAATTCAATTACACTGTTAAAGATGGGAATCTCCAAACTAGTTTAAATAGTCGTTCATATATTTGGGAATAAATTTGTATTATTAAAACTATAAAACTTGTTTAAATTAAATTGTACTACGTTTACAATTTACTAAAATTCACGATAATATAAATATTAGTACACTTAATTCATATAGTTCAGTTACTTCATTATAGTGTCCGATGAGTTGAATACCCCTCATCCAAAACATTATAAAGACAAATGTTTATTTATGATATCTAACAACTATATTTAGTTTCTTGAGTTAAATGTAATCTCTTAAATCATTAGATTTCGAACTAGAGTAAATTTTGGGTTCTCAATGCTTAAAAGAAATGAGTATTTTAAAAGTATGACTTCGTTTAATTTTTGCAAAGGTGTCTTTTTAATGTCTTGGAAAAGGGAAAGTTGGTTTCTGATATTTTGAAATGAGTCGTTATTAAACCCTCTATTAAAGACAAACATTAACTTTCCGTAAAAAGGATCAAAATAGCTTATATCTGAAATTATTTTAAGAAATATTTTAAGTGGACAGCATTTCTTAAAGTTATGATATCATTTTATTTATCCTTTTTTAGAATAATAATAAAATTAGTAAATGAAAAAATATATATATATAATGTAGGATAACTAAATATAATTTAAAGGTATGCAAAGATTACACACAGTTAGTTATTATTATGTAAGTTGGCAGTGTGTACAAAACAGGTGCCGAGGGAATTTATCAATGTATTGTCTGTGATATTAATTTTACATGATGTATTTTTGAGTAGTAGGAAAAAGTCGACTGGAACCGGAAACGACCAGCTCGAAAATTTAATTTGTTTTAGACCTCCAAGTAGAGAGTCTGTTGCCACGGATATGGCTAGGCAATAACTATGTTATTTTTGAACTTAAGTTGTTTTGTTTAGTTAATGTGACTTATATACATAACCTTGCCGTTTATGCATTCGCAGTGGTCGGCATGATTTACGAATTACCTTAAATTACCTTATCCTTTTTTAGACGCAAACAAGTTTTTATTTCTTAGAAAAATCAAAGTTAAAAAAATCAAATTATTTTTAGATCTCGTCCAGTAGTACAGACCGTTGCAAGCTTAAAAATAAATCCCGAGAAAATAAATTTGGACGATAAAAGCACTACAAGCTGCAAGTTACATGATGGAACTATTGCTTCGTGGTAAGTTGTAATCCTATACATAATTTTTAAAACACTAATTTCGGTAAATATTGAAAACCATATCTTTAAAGACACTAGCCTGGAATTACTGCCATACAATTTTTAGATTTTTTACCTTTAACCAAAAAATGTTAAAACGAAATCATTAAAAATTTTAAAAATAATATCTGTATATTTAAAGGCGTGCACATCGCTATCATACATTTATAGAGCATCGTTTCTTTTTCTAAACAGAAATGTCAGAAATAAGACTGGCGCATATAAATTTAACATGCTTAAAATATTTGCACAGGTTACAAAGCATAAGTTAGAGGATAAATTAAAATTTGGTAATCTTCTGCTTAAATCGTAAACTGGATGCTATTAAGTTAAAGAAGCGTGTGAAACTGGCTATGTACGGAATGTTAGGGTAACAAAATAACATACAGTTAATATCTAGAGCAGTGGTTCGCAACCAGTGGTCCGCAAGAGCCTCGGGAGTGGTCCGGCACCATATATAAAAAAGTTGCCAAATAAATGGGGATTTTGATAGCAATGTTTATTGAACCAGATGTTCATCCAATGACTATCAGGTGTTGAATTAAGATTTCTTAAAAGTTTAACATAATTGTTTTATTATTAGAAAATGATACGTCGTTAGAATGTAAATATGTTAATCCTGTATCACTTTTGCCTGAGCTATATTCTATACCCCCATATCCCTACCCTCAAGTCGGTGGGGGAGGGTGATGGTCCGCACATGGTTCAATTTCTGGCTTAGTTGTCCGCAGACTTCTATGGGTTGGGAACCACTGATCTAGAAAAAAACAATCTTATGGATTAAATTTTTTCCTAGAATTACTGTTGCAGATTTCATTTAAAGAACACCCATTCTCTAAATTAAATAGACTTCCAGGGAGATTTTTTATATATAATGTAGGACTGTCAAGTGACAAATACGTTTCAGCAAAAGCTTTTACTATTCCGGTTTCAAGTTCTAATTCAGAGAAAAAAAAGTTATGATTGTTGCTGAAATTAAGGTTTCTCAAGATATTAAAATAGCTTTGAACAACTATCAGAGTTTTGAATATTTCAGAGTTAGAGGATGCAGAGATAGTAAAACAAATTTATTGCCTGTCTTAAGTTAGTAATACCATGGGAAGATTTTCGAAAGGGATTTTTCGAGGACCTCCTAGCGGAAGCACCGCAGCAAATCTTGTCCTCGACAGCAATCGAGTTTATGATGATGGCCAAGTGTTCTTCAACAGGTCTCAAACACAACACTGACGCCTTCTGGCGATAACAGCTTTGCTTTGTAATATACAACGTCCTCTACTGGCGAAAACACAAAGCTCTATAAGTTTTTAACCCCTGCCGCCAATACCAAAGTCTTACTTTCATTTGGGCTACCCTTATACTACTTAAGTATAGAGAAACTCATCCAAGAGATTCCACGGCATATATATTCTAGAAAAAAACAAATATAAGGCTGAAATACATATTTTATGGGTGTCAAAACTCATTGATGATATTTTATAATTGCTTATTAAATAAATTGAACCATATGAAAATAAAGTGTTTTAAAATAGATACTTGTGCAATAATGTTCTGTTTTTCTTGTAGTGTTGTTGTTTCATTCTGTTTGCAATTTACTGGAACTGGCATCCCACCATCACTAGGTACGTATAGTTCTTTTTTTCTTGTTTGTTTTCATTTATATCATACTGCTTTTTAATATCAAGAAATTCATAATATAGATCAAATTGACTAAAATTTCATTCATTGTCTTTTAGTAGCAGTAAAAAAATTCTGTATGTATTTAAAGAGTATATAATTAAGTTTTATTATCCATTTTCGCACCAGAACTACCAACAGTTATGATAAACCTATTTTTACCAATATTTGTCGTTTAGACGACTTTATGTAGAGTTCTACCTAATTTTCTAGTGTTGTTGTCCATTTCATTTCCACATCACTATGGACTGCATTAAAACTATGCAATCCATCGTGTGAAATAATTTAATACTCATAGAATACTTCTTTTTATTATGGGCATTACAATTTCTTTATTAATTACCTAGGAATGTTAGTTTTCTATGAATCGAATAACAGAAGCTTACGATAGGCCCTAAATTACTCGAATAGGATAAGAGGTAACGTAAAAGATAATTTAACTAAGGCTCAGTTTTATTTTGAAGTACATAGATATTGTCTAACACAATGGTGAGCAAACTTCAGTCGACCGCGACCAATTTTCTTTCATGGGCGCAGTGGCCCAGTTGACCAGGGCAGAGGGCTAGTGATCTGAAACTCACTGGTTCGATGCTCGTCGCTGAAAAATCCACTGCCGTTTACACTAATGGCGGCTGGTGTTCGTAAAATCTGGCCGCAATGTCCTCCAAGTTCTCAAAATTACCTCTGAAGGTGCGGGGTCAAGTGTTCTGGTCTCGTCACTTGACTCGGTTCAAAATTACGGATTCAAAATTACTGGTGCTTCGGCCAAGTCGGACCCCAACCCTGGTGGTGCTAGTGAAAAACAGGAGCCGCCCCTTCATCGCCCATAGCCTTCGGGACATGATCTGATGTTGCTCTTGGTCAAGTGGCGTAAGCAACAACAATAACAACCTTTTTCTTTCAGTGAAAAATCCCGCGACCCCAATGAAAACTGATTGGTAACAGCAATTTGAAAGTAATGATGTAAAATTTAGGAAAATGTTAATAAAAGTATAGGAAAACGCGAAATAGGTAAATTTTGAGAAACCATTTCAAAAATCGATGAAATGTCAATTTTCGGTGCATATTTACATTGCATAATAACAATTTTAAAAAATCTTCCTTACCATCGACAAATGTTTTCTGCCAAATCGCGTCCTATTTAAATTCCTATTTAAATATTAAGATTCATCTGTGTTCCATTTAGGCAAACATTAGCAAAAATTAAAATTAAAAAAGAGAATTATTTTAAAAAGATAAGCTTCCTGTTAAAACACTGAAAATTAGGAACTTCATTTAACTATTTAAATCCCAAACTAGAAAAAAAAAATCAATGAGAAGCATGAACCTGGACCTCATATAGCATTTGTTCAATATTTGGCGAAATATGTGAGAATGCCACTCTCGTATCATCGTTTTAACATAGGATTACGTTCCTCCATAACGGTAATTATAGAAAGTTTAAAGCCTGTATTTAAATGAAATAATTCAGAATAAAAATTTACTTCAGACTATCCGCGACCCCTCCAATTCTTTTTACGACCTGTCTGTGGGTCGATACCCGATAGTTTGCGCGCCACTGGTCTAAAACACTAGCAGGTTTTGCACATGTTTATATATATGTGAATAATGTAAGGGGTTTTAGAATGAGATTCCATAGATTAATAGCTTAATATTTATTTAATGCATGCCTCATATTTCAATTCTATTTCTATAATCGACCAATGCCCCAGACACGCAGTTTAAGCATGCAAGGAAGTAATGAATGCAGCAGACCAGATAATTTAAACGTCTGGTTCTTTCAGGTGATGCGCAGAATTATAATTGTTCTTCTCAGCTAGGAAAAACCGATACCGATTCTCATTTAGTTCAAATACAGTGTGAAAATTCTGCCAAAATTAACCCTCTAACGGCACAGTGGTTTGAAACGAAATAGATGGTGTCCCGTAAAAAATTAGCGACTGAAAAATTAAAAGTTTAAAATACTGCGCCCTCTTCATTTAAACGTATACTTTCATATAGAAAAAAAATTTTCAGGCAGTCTCTTCTAACGAAACTACCGTGGGTTATTAACGTAGGATTACTTATCGTTGCTTACCTCCTTTTTTTCATTTTTTGGACACATTTTCGTACTTTTCTGTTTAACCGTTTGCTGCCACTGGGTTTGGCACGCTGCCAAAATTATAACTCGCGACGCAGGACGGACTCTGAATTTTTTTTCTCCAGAGGACCGTTATTGAGGAACGTAATCCTACGTTAAAAACAAAATGCAATGATGGGCATCTACTAATCTCCGATTAGTAAAATATTGAGATAAAAACTCCCCATCGCTTAACATAGGGATTAAAGATCTGCAATGTCGGCTGATGCACCGCAATGATAAGTTATAGCGTCCGTCTGCAGATTGGAAGGTCCACGATTCCCAAACCTGGTAAAAAAAAAATCATAAAATTGCATGAAAAAGGCTTCCTTTGATAGTTATTAGGATGTCGGTATGTAAAGGTCAGAATGTTTGAAAGTTGGAATAAATTAGTTTAGAGTTGATAATTTATATTTTGAGAAATTGAATGCTGTCTGTACCAAGCTGCCAACACTATAAAACAATCAATTGGATTTCATAAACAAACGTTTTTGCTCTCAGTGTTTGGGCATGTTTTTAAAACTTTTATTAGTGAAGCATTAAATCACTCAAAACACACAGCTTCTTAAAATACACAATCAAAATTAAGGGACAGCAAGTAGTTTCAAAGTAAGTAAAGTTTGCTTATTTTTAACACTTTGCGTGACCAACAAAAATTCAAAAGCCACCATTTGAGTCGATGAAAGATACTTATAAGTCAACAAAAGCTTTGACGAATTATTTGCAATTTTTGTGAATACAGCTGCTCTGAAAATTCGTTTTGTGCTTTTAAAATACAACTAGTTAGTACCCGTCAATACATGACTGCTAGTAAATAAATGTGCTAATACACAAACACAATACATATACTCAAAACAGCATTGCCAAATTTTGAAAATCATAATAATGCGCAGAAACAAATTAATGTGTTTAAGCGGCCTTGTGCTTAGTGAGTATCTAAAGCCAGATTTAAAAATTTCACTGAGCATGCGCAGAAAGCAATATTTTAATCGCAAATTATCGCTAATTAAACAGCGCTTTATCGCTAAATAAACAATTTCCATCAGGTTTAATCTTATATTTCACAAACATAATTATCATAAAAATGAAAATGGCGGAGAGAGATCTTGAATGACTCCTCGGAATAAACATGTTTATCATTAAAACATGTCACTGAGCATGCGCAGAAACAGTGAGTTTCTACAGCCAGATTTAAACATGCTACTGAGCATGCGCAGAAATCAATTTTTTCCAATTGTAAATTATCACTAATTAATAGAAATTGCGGTTACGCAAACCAAATTTGATAAATCTACAGATTACAATCCTTCGTTTAAGACCAAAATGATGCAAAGCAAATTGATGCAGTAGTTTTCTCCCACGGACTGCCCAGAAAGTCGGCTTAACAACTTAAATATATAGATTATAAAATTTAAATTAACATTCATGAACTCACCTCCTGATAGCTAGTACATCTCAAGACATGCGCGTTAAAACAATTTTTAATTTACTTACAATCCAATTTTTTGAATTAAAAGAAACGAAAGCTAATGAAGTACCTGTAAAAATGATATCCATATTTCTACTGAATGATCTTTCATATGTTATATAAATTTAACTATTCTTATTCATTATATTTTAATAACAAATATGCAATTGCTATATTTTACTAACAAATCACAGTTGTTATAATTTAGGAGTTACTTCACAAAAACAAAACTATAAACTATTTTCTATTTTTCTCAGTTTTCGTGTATAGAATGAGGCTGGACGCGGATAACCAAGCTTCGCGGGTCTTCTTTCTGACCGATGAAAATCAAAATGAACAAAATATTTCGGTAAACTTGAGAAAAGCTTCAAAGTATTGCAAAAGCATTTATGTTTACCTCCAGGTAAGTAAAAAATATTCTAATTCTTCTAAGATTTTTGCTCATGTTTTTTTTCCTTAAGGCTGCTCTGTGCTAACCCTATTGGATTCGCTCACCTCAGCGTTAACCTATGGAGAAAATATGTCTACTATTTACAACTACATGTATGCTGATAATCCAATAAAAATCGTATTTTCGCATAGCTTGAACTTTTCTATTCATTTTATAAATTTCGTCCAAAGCTGTTAATGAGCATTTCAAACACACTATACCGCATTTTTATCCGAATAATTTAAATTTCAAATTATTATTTGCATTTTTTTTAAAGTGAAAAATGTCACAAGGTGTAAAATTTCTTTCTCTATTACGGAGTACAATGTAAAAAAAGATCTTTCGATCCATTTCGGCAATCCTTTGACACATTTTCTCCATAGGTTAACATTGAGGCGAGCGAATCCAATAGGGTAAGTGCGCTGCAGCCTTAAGGTTATACTTGTATATTCTTAAGGCTATATAAATAACTTAAGTAAAATAGGAGCTGCTACATTTAGCGCCACAAAAACAATTCATGTAGTAGTACAATATAGTTTAGATTTCCATTATTGTGCCTGCTTTCTGAATAAATTGCACCCATACCTTGCTTTACGGCCTAGATACGTTCCGGAAAATTTGGCCGTAAAGCAAAAAGCCGTATAACGAATCAATTATTTTGGTACAAACCCACACAAATTAAATTCGATCTGTTCTAATGTTTTACAAATAATACAGTTTTTACTAAAGCATTTTATTCTTTTTATTTCCTTTAAAAATGCTTACAAAAAAATTAAAGTACAAAACAATGTAACAAACAGAAATTCAATAAATAAACATATAAACTAAAAACAAAAGAAATCATATATATATATATATATATATATATATATATATATATATATATATATATATATATATATATATTTATATATATATATATATATATATATATATATATATATATATATATATATATATATATATATTTATATATATATATATATATATATATATATATATATATACATATATTTCTATATATATATATATATATATATATATATATATTTATATATATATATATATATATATATATATATATATATATATATATATATATATAATAAACATAAAATGTTTAAAAACTGTTTTAATGTGACGCCGAACATTAACATGAAGAATCACTAAGCTATAATATTATGCTGCCATCATCACTTTCCGCTGTTGTGGCCATATAACGAGACATTGTGGGCCGTAAATCGGAAAAATGTCATAATTAAAAAAGGCCGTTATAGCGAAATGCCGTCAAAAGAGCGGCCGTATAGCGAGGTATAGTATTTACATCAGTGGTTTTTAACCAGTGGGCCGTGAAGTCATCAATCATAAAAAAATATTGGTTTCACCGTTTCCAAATGACTCCAAATGTAAAAATTTTATAAAACTGGTGACTAAATTTCTTTGGGGGCTCCGAATTCCTTGATTGCATAACTTTGAGGAAAATTAAGCCATGAATTTTACAGCAAATGAAAACTTAAAACTCTTATTCCCGTTCCATAGGCTTTTATGTTTGCGTTTTAAGTTTACTTTTACTTTTAATTTCTTCTTGTTATGAAGTTTATTTGTAACTTTTTGTAAAAGTTGCTAGCCACAAATAGTGTGTTTCTTCAAAAAATTAAACCCATTTTTGCCTGTTAAAGGATTAGTTGAATGAGGGTCCTCGACGATTTTTTTTTTCTGTCTTTTGACAAGTGGTCCCTGATCAACAAAGGTTTGAGAACCATAGATTTATATCAATTGCATTGTTTAAATCAACTATATTATTAAATTTAGATATTCTTTCATGTGCATCGGCATGAACGATATCTAAAGATAATACAAATATTTTATGTAACAGTTGGGTTTTCTTATAAAACTATTATAATTTGTTAAATAATTCTCTTGAATATTTAATTATTCTGAAATCTTTCCCATTTTTAATGTAGTATATTTGTTCGACTTATTCATACTCCACTTTAAACTTATTATTCACAAACAGTAGGAGAATCTTTAATCTCTCGCAAAGGGGATAACAGAGGTAAGCTGGCCGAGATGGGTATACATATTTAAGGCTGCTATGTACTAACCCCATTGGATTCGCTCATCTCAATGTTAACCTATGGAGAAAATTTGTCCACGGATTGCCGACTTGGATTCAAAGTTTTTTTTTTTTTAAATTGTACTCCGTCATAGAGAAATAAATTTTACATTTGTGTACATTTTTCGTTTTTTTTAAATGCACTTAATATTTTAAAATTTAAATTTTCGGGGGAAAATCTGGTATAGTGTGTTTTAAACGCTCATAAATTCCTTCGGTGGACGAAATTTATAAAATGAATCCTGTAGCGCTTTGCAGAAAAGTTCAGGCTATCTGAAAATACAAATTTTATTTGAATATCAGCATTTATGCACCTGTAAATAGTTGACAAAAATATATTTTAATTAAAAAATTTGGGGGCAGCGCTTAACACCCCTATAGAGAGCCCCCATTACAATTCCTCAAAATGTCAATCTCAAGGGGGGTGGAATTCTCGAACTGTCAACTGGACTCCTCCCACAAGAGTCTGCAAGAAGAGGAAAAGGGAAATAAGATTTTTTTTCTTAGTATATACCAGCCTTAAGGGGAGAAAACAAAAGGATAAATGTAATTTACACTTTAAAAAAGTTAAGTCTGCTTATGAGCTTAACATGCCAAACCAACTCATTAGATTGTAGTATGCATGTGATAAAAAGTATATATTTATTATTAATTACTAATATAATTACTTTACTACCTCTATCTGTAAGTGTTTTATTTCAAACCTACTGAACACTTTGACCTCAGACATTAACATATCTATTTGCTTTATTTTACTTTTGAAAATTGTATGTTATATATGAATTCGATGTCTGTTCCCCAGAAAACAAATGTTTTAGAGTAATAAATTAACATTTATCTTATCCTTTAGCTTGCAGTGCAGTTATTTAGAACAAACCTGCACAACATGCGGCCAGCCAAGCCTTTTATGAAGACGTAATACAGGGTGTACAGGCTAAAAGCATCTAAATGTTATGGTTTATTTTTACGGAACTACACATTAGAATTAAAAAAATATATTTAAATAGAAATAACACCAAGTTTTAATATCAATCATAGATTTCGATCATAGTATCATAGAGTTCGATGTGTGCACCTTTTCTAGCACGACAAACGTCTAAATGGTAATCCATTTCTCTCCAAGTGTTTCTTAGCATATCAGGAGATATTACACGAATTACTTGAATGATACGCTTCTTCAACTCATCCACAGTTTCAATTTTTTTGTTCATACACAATGGATTTAATGAATCCCCAAGCAAAAAAGTCTAATAACTCCTGATATGCTACGAAACACTTGGAGAGAACTGCAGTACCATTTAAACGTTAGTCGTGCTACAAAAGGTGCACACATCGAAATATATGATACTATGATCGAAATTTATGATTCATATTAAAACTTGGTGAGATGTTATTTCTATTTAAATACATTTTTTAAAATTCTAATGGGTAGTTCCGTAAAGATAATCCATATCTTTTGGATACTTTTAGCCCTGAGACCGTGTATTTTGCAAACCTCGGGCCCATATAGTACCATCTTTAACTAGACAATATGCCATTCGTCGAACGACAAACGGCGTAGTACAGGTTTATCCTACTTTATGACCAATAAAATTTCCTTTTCGGCCATTAGTAAATAAATAATAATAAATAATATTTAAGTCATAACTTTTGGATACCTTTAGCCCGGACACCCTGTATTATAAATCTTAAATATACGGAACATTGTTTTTAGATTTATAATATTACGAATGGAATATATAAGCAATGAATATTAAAATTTACTTATTTTTTAAAATAATCAGTAGTTTATTTTTATAAAATATTTTTCACTTTTACATCTATCCTAATTTTTTGCGGCCCGCAGTAGCTTTCCAATAAGAAATAAGGCCCTCATCACAGTTCGAGTTGTGCATGCCACATTTAGAGACTTTTAGCATTCGTAATAAATTTGCCAAGAAGAAATTGTAGCATTAAAAATCATATTTGCAGTATATCAGTTATCAATGCTTACCAGTTCCCTACCCTACCATTTTAAATATTTTTTCTTCAATCAGTTTCAGCTTTTAAAGATTTGATGCCATATCGTTAACGTAATTAAATTTGTCAAAGCTGTATAATCTATATTGCTTGATGTTAAAATTTAACTTTCAGTTCGATAGAACTTTTGAATATTTCAATCACTTGTAGGGTTCGAGTGTTGCTCAGATGCAAATTTCTGGTAGCTGCGCAGTGCAGGCCAGTCGAAGTGAGTTCGGAGCAGGTGTCTGGTCTATTTAAGTGACACACGCCGAGTTGGCAAGAGCCCAAGACGGGAGTGGAGATTTGTACGGTAGTGCGTTGCGCTATTAGTAGAGATACGAAAGAGTCGAGAAAAGTTAGATTGAAGGTGATAGCGCTATTTAACTGATAGAGCACGTATTAGTATTTAGCCTAGGTGGCTGCACGAGTTCGATAGTTATTTCAGAGCCCGATGGTTACGGGTATTGTTAGTGAACGTATATTCTGTCTGAAAGGGTTCGTTACGACTTTAAAGTTCAGTTTCTTAGTACCGCAAGTGGCGGTACTGTTGTGTTATTATTTGAAGCCCCAAGTCGGTCTATGTTAGTCTACCTCTACGTAGAAAATAAAGGAATTATTTATATTTATGCCTATTACTTTATAGTGTGCCTGGACCATTAGAGGATTCACAGGGTAAATAAGAAACAGAACCATATACACTTAACGCTGTAGCAAATTCTCATATTTATAAAACCATCTAGATTACTTCATTAATAAACGTAATAGACATGTTATTAATAATCCTCATGTTTTGCACACATAATACACATCTAATACACATATTTAAAAATACATTTCCATTTATTAAGTTTTCTAAACTCTTTCTAGACGTTAAGATATTTTAATTATTCTTCCAAACCAAGAAGCTGAAGTACTATTATTAGTTGTGTTTGCTTTATTTTTCTATGAGAACTGAAATTTAAAATCTAACATATTATAGAGTCAACCCGTTTTATTCTGCTTCAAACTTATTACGGGGTAGTATCATTTAGTCCCTAATTTAATTTTCAGCTAATTAGAAATCTTTTTCAGAAAAATGTTCGAGACAAACTAACTCCAATTACAATGGATGTGACGTATCATCTGCACGATCTAGATCCTCATGGTTTAGATCTGAAACCCATTTTAAATCAAAATCTTCCCAACAACATAACGAAGCAAGTAAGTTTGGAGTTTTGTATAGTTTCATTAATATCTATTATTAATTCTGCTAGATGCAGCCTTGAATATTTATTCCCTTAAACTGCTGCAGGTTTTTTCAAATTCTAATATTCATAATGCTGTATTTTAAGTATATGGACGTATATGCAATTTATTGCTGTAGATTATTAAATTCTATATTCTATAACTCTGTTCGAAAAGATTTGCATAGAATGGTACGTGATCTATGTTTTACCAGTGGTGATTAATTATAAATTTTATAACACCTTAAATGTTTTATTCATTCCAAATGCTAACAATCTGTATCACTTCTATTTAGCCTATTGTATGAACTAAGCTTTATATCAAGAAAAATAAACGATATGAATTCTTTTAATAATTTTTTCTACGTTTCATGTTTATTGAATGACATTTTCTTTGTTTATAGGTAAATATTCAAAAAAATTGTGGTGAAGATAACATTTGTATCCCAGATCTGAAATTACAAGTTGTTCCGTAAGTAAAACTTTTGAATCAGTTGCAGTCACATGTACTGCAAAGCTTAAAAATTTCTCAAATCAAAAGACACTGAAAAGCTTGTTTATTGCAAAGTTTTAAATTTCAGCGGTGAAATATAATTTTTAAGTTTTTTTTACGGTAATAAAGGAAGTTTGTAAGTTAAGCTTTTTGTACAATTGAAAGAGGGTAATAAACTGAAATGATATGAATAAAAATAAATAATGTTTTAAATCATTCTCAGCTATCTTTCCTATTTTTTTCTTCATTTATTTTTATGTGATTAGATTTAAAATTCAAGCTTCGGTAAAATATTTCTGAAAGAATCATTAACAACAGGACATGTGTACTTGCATTTAAAAAGCATATAATTTTTTTTGCTAAACAGAAACCGTTTCGTAAAACATGATATATACTTAAAAATTTTACATGGAAAAAAATAATATAATTGATTCAACTTTTTTAATGAATATAATACTAAAGATCTTAGTTGACTTTTTGACATCTTTATATCGATCCTTGTCTCTACTACAGAAACATTTTTCTCCTCAATATAAAGTAAGATTTTTATATAACGTTGTATGCTCATTCAGTACAGTCTCCGAATGGACATCTATCTGACATCTAATCGTCCAAATGAACGGATAATGGTCTCAAAAATGTCAGACAGCCCTCGATGATGAGGCTATATGTTGATATAAAAGGTGAAGTTCTAATATCATTATGAATCTTTTCAAAGAAGATGTGTCAGATTGACCACTGCGGCCCAAGCACTGAAAATTTGCTATAAAAATGTAAAGCCCTTAAAACTCTTTTTTTTTCACATTTAATAATTTTAGATGCATTCTGTTAGTTTCAGTGTTAATTTTAATGTGAAACTATTTCAGTAATTTTTCACTGATTTTATGTTCCAGAAATATGGAGCAGTTCCTCATAGGCAGCCAGAAACGGCTCGAACTTAGCATCTTCCTGATCAACGCTGGAGAGGATGCATTTGAGTCTATGTTGTACATCAGTATGCCGCTGGACGTTGATTATGTGAACATAGGACGTGTCAGACCTACGGTAAAAGAAAATTTTTATGCATTCTTATTTATATAAGACCAATTTTTTTAAATAAAGAGTTTGACAATATTTTCATTTATTTCATTTGCCTCCTCCCCCGCTTAAAAAATATGAACTCTAAAGTTCATGTCAGAATCTAGTGACATTCCTCCTCTAGTTAGCAAACTAAAGAAAATACCTAGAACAGTAATGCTAGAATTCAGTAATACTAAAAAAAGTTTTTAACATACCAATAATAAAGCATGCAAATGGATGTTTACGTTTCTGCAAAATCAACCCTTACTTTTTTTTCTCCTACTTAGGATATTCCTGTAAGTTGTGGAACAGGAACCATAGAAAATGAAGATAAGAAACTGATATGTGATGTTGGAAATCCTCTTCCAGCTAATACAACGGTAGTAAAATACACAATTTTCTTTAGAATTAAGTCAATTATGTTCATTTTACAATCTTATTTACTCAGCGTTCGGTTAAAAATTAATCTTATGGGCTATTTATTTTTAACGTGGATTTTTTTTCCACTTCTGGATAACAGAAGTGCAAAAATGCCACGGGACATGGTCTCCATGCATTTTCTGAGGAAGTCTGTAGACAAAGAGCCTTCTAAAGAGCTACCCCAATTTTATAATATCCCTAGATGGTGAGTCTCTGCTTCAAAAGTAATATTGAATTCGTCTCCCAGATATGTTTAATAACGTTGATATCTGATAAACAAGGGGACCATTCCATGTTTCAACACTCGAATGAGTGTTCCTCTAACATTAATTTTGTGACTGTAGAGGTGTGTGGCGGCGCATTATCTTGTACCCAAACCCATGAAAGTGAATCCATGACATGAATGGCTATAACATATCTGAAAGGATATTAACATGGCGTTCACCGGTCAGAGAAGTTGTAGACGTATGATGGGTCCTAATTCATGCCAGGTCATCACACCCCATACTATTACTGAGGAACCACCAGTCTGTACAGTCCCACGTTGACATACTGGGTTCATTGATTTATGGTGCATTCTTCACACGCGGGTACTTCCATCTGCCCGAGTCAGTTGGAAACACGACTCATCAGAACGTCATACTCATTTTCAGTCATCCAGTTTCTAGAGGCGGTGTTCCCGAACCCAAATGAGGCTCAGTATAGTGAGGAAAGCAATAAAACCCAGGTATGGCATCGGCTGTTAAGACCCATATCATTCACTGAACACTGTACAGTCCTCGGGATAACGTTAGTAGAGACCATTGGCATTGAAATGCGATGTTATTTGGAGCAATGTTCCATTCCTTTCGCTTAAAATCATTCTCGACAGATGGCTCCCGTTACGATCACCCTACAGCCACATTGTTGACGTGGGTTTGATGTTTTATCGGAATTCTTCTATTAAAAGTTCATCCTTGAAATGGTCGATCATAAATATCTAAATTTTAACCGTATCTCCGAAATGCCAAGACCCAACACACGAGCACCATCTACCGTACCTCGCTGAAATTTCATGCTCATTGCGCAGTCAGCTCTCAAAGCTATCACAGATGTCTATATTTTTATATTATACGCTTGCGGTCGAAACCATTGAGGAGAAATTGTATGATGCTACGTATTCCGAATGGAGCTGTCTATCCCAGTTATTATGGCACTTCAGTGTATACGTATGTGTAATAAACTCTCGCATTTCGATATGCATTGTGCTCAGTTTCCTTCTATTATTATACACTGGTATAAGAAATTAAGACAATTTGCAGACTTGGTCGATTATCTCTAGAACTACTGTACCGATTTTAATTAAATTTGATGTGTACATAAATTGATACTATACAAAACAAATAACCATTCAATAATTGTAATACATACACATGATTGTGCGTAACACTCGTTGGAGTCGGAAGGTATGAAACAGCGGTTGCAGAATAAACAAAATAATGGGTTAATAGATGGGTTAATTTTGCAGCAATCGGTTAATTTCAAATCGTAACAGTAAAAATGAGTAACCACCAACGTTTAGATGATGGAATAAGGTGGCGAATTGTGTGGAGGCTAGAAGCAGGCCAATCTCAAGTCCAAATTTGTAAAGAGTTTAATTTAACGCCCAGCGTCGTGTGTAACTTATGGAAACAGTTCCAAGATACCGGATCCATCGAGAGAAAGCCTGGGCAAGGTCGTTCAAGAGCCACGACGGCCAGAGAAGATCGCCATTTGTCGATTATAGCGAGGCGTAACAGGAGTGATACAGCTTCTCAGCTCTCTCGTGACTTGTATGCAGCCACAGGAACCCGTGTATCAAGGGTGACTGTTTCCAAACGACTTCATGAGAGAGAGGGTTGTTTGCAAGAAGACCTGCTGTTTGCGTCCCGCTCACTTCTACGAACAGGAGAATCCGTTTATCATGGTGCAGAGAGCATATAGATTGGAGTATGGATCAATGGGCGACCATTCTCTTCACTGATGAGTCCCGGTTCAGCCTAAACACCGATTCTCGCCGTACGTTCATATGGAGAGAACCAGGGACCCGCTACCTACCCTCCAATGTCCGGACCATTATGGCGGAGGAGGTTTAATGGTCTGGGCAGGCATCATGTTGGATGGCCGCACACCTCTCCATGTCTTTGAAAGAGGCACTGTGACTGGTGTGAGGTATAGGGATGAGGTCTTGGAGCCCTATGTTCGCCTTTTCAGGGGTGCAGTTGGCCCTGAGTTCATTTTAATGGACGATAACGCGAGGTCACATAGAGCTCTTCTGGTCGACAAATTTCTAGAGAGTGAGGATATTCACCGGATGGATTGGTCAGCCAAATCTCGAGACCTTAACCCTATAGAGCATGTCTGGGACGCTCTGGGGAGGGCAATTGCAACTCGCAACCCCCCTCCGAGAACCATCCAGGGAATGAAAAAAGCGTTCCTGAACGAGTGGTACCAATTGCCACAGGAAATGATAAACTGCCTTATTTCAAGTATGAAATCACGCTGCGAGATCTGTATATCTGTAAGAGGGGACCATACCCCCTATTAACCCATCTATTGACCCATTTTTTTGTTTATTCTGCAACCGCTGTTTCATGCCTTCCTACTCCAACGAGTGTTACGCACGATCATGCGTGTGTATTACAATTATTGAATGGTTATTTGTTTTGTATTGTATCAATGTATGTACATATCAAATTTCCTTAAAATCGGTACAGTAGTTCTATAGGTAATTGACCAAGTCTACAAATTCTCTTAATTTCTTACACCAGTGTACTTGCATTCAGTGTCAATGCTATCTTTTCTACCGTTTCGTCATGAATACATACGTTGTAAAGAGATACGATTGCTTGAACCTGTTTTAAACCGATATGGTGTGGTCAGTATGGCGTGGTCAGTTGAGAAATTTACTTCAACATAACAAGCGACAGATATTGATACTCAACTGGGATGCGCAAAATTACAAGAACAAAAATATTTTAAATGACTTTGGAGGGCAACACTCTTAATCGGACCTCATACCACCAAACAAGTTAAAGTTAAATTCAAAACTTGGTCTGATTTATAGCTAACTTATATGCACAATGGCACTAAATTGTTATTCTGAAGGATATTCGGCTGCTGCAGTGTAGTTGGCTGGAATTCGTGGATGATCAGGCCAAGTCAGTTTTTTTTAAATGCTTGTGTTTCCACTGGGCGCCGATAGACGATAATCTTTCTGTCTGGTTCGTTACTTTCTTCTATAAACAACTTAGGGCCTGTTCACATAGGAGTCCGTTGCGTTGCGTTGCGTTAAGGAAAAGATGACGTTGAAACGAAAATAAACCAATCATAGGACTCCAAACGATTAGCAATGAAATTTTTAACGCCTATGATTGGTTTATTTTCGTCTCAACGTCATCTTTTCCTTAACGCAACGCAACGGACTCCTATGTGAACAGGCCCTTACTCTATGCTGCGTCATACTACCGAAATATGCATATCGTTAATATAGTCTGTCTTTCCCGCGTACACAGGAAAGCTAGGTTTACGGAAAACATTACGACCACCAAAATGGCAAAAAAGGGAAAGCAAACTTGGTTTCCCTATTAGATTTGGTTTACTGTAAGAAATTCTGTAGCTATTTCAAAGCCAAGCTACGCTAGTGTAGTGGCGCCACCTAGTGTCACAAATGTTAAAGAAAAGTCTTCGGATTTTTGTCTTGTTGTTGATTCGGAAAATTGTTCTTCAGATGATGTCAAGAAGATTATTAAACTCAAGATAAATCCAACAGAGGCTAAGCTTGGTGTACGCAATTTGAAAAACATTGGAGGAAACAAAGTTTTGGTTAAGTGCTTTTCCGAAAATGATCGGAATCGACTTCAAACCGAACTTGGGGAAAAATCTCCGGAATTGAATGTATCCATGCCAAAGAGAAAGAATCCTACCATCCTTGTAAAAAATGTGCCAAACGAAATAACTAATGAAGTTCTTATGAATGTGATTTTTGAACAAAATCCTAAAATCCTTGAATCTGATGAGAACACGAATCTCTGCAGAGTTCGTTTTACTTTAAAGAACTTCCAATATACGAGGCACGTTGTTATTGAAACGCACCCTATGGTTCGTAAATGCATTCTTCGTCAAGCCGGGTTAAAAATTAATTGGAGTGTGTGTGAAGTAGATGATTTTCTTGTTATCAATAGATGTTTTAATTGTCTTGGGTACAATCATCGTGCTGCTGAATGTGTTAGACCATTAGCTTGTTTCAACTGCTCTGAAGAACACAAAGCGAAAGATTGTCTAAAGAGAAATGTAAAAGTTTGTGTAAATTGTATCCGCTTCAATCATAATACAAATAATGCTCGTAATAAAGTTGATGTCTATCACGAGCCCTTTTCTGATTGTTGTCCTAGTCATATCTTTGTGAAGAAGAACATTCAATCTCGAACTCATTATGGTTAATTCTGTTAAACATGTTCTTAAGTGTGTGCAGTTAAACCTTCACAAGTCTAAGGTTGCGACACAGCAGCTTATTTTGAATATGGAAACTGATGATATTGACTGTGCTCTTGTTCAGGAACCCCATTGCTACAAAGGTTCCCTTCCTGGTTATCCTAGTACTTATAGACTTTACTATGGTTCTAATTCCGGCATTGTTAAGGCGGCCATTATCGTTCGTTCGCGTGACCTTTCAGCTTTTCTTGACCTTAAAAATACAGATTATAATATGGTCACTTTGGATGTTTCTGTTGGAATTAATACGTTCACTCTTTTCTCCTACTATTTTGAGCCTTCAAGAAACATTGACCTAGATCTTCATAAAATTAGTCAAGTTTTTACGTACAAAAATCTCAATCGATTGATTTGGTGTATGGACTCGAATAGTAAATCTGAACTTTGGTTTAGTCCCTCTTGTGATGCTCGTGGATATAAATTAAGTGATTTTATTTCTGCCAACAACTTATTTGTTATAAATGAAGACTGTGGACCTACTTTTCGTGCCACCCAAGGTTCAAGTTACATTGATGTTACAGTTGTTGGTACTGATTTACTTGAGGATACTTCATGCTGGTGTCTTTCTGCAAATGAATCCCTTTCTGATCACATGATGATAGAATTTCAATTTTGCCTTTCCACTGACCGTTGCGACGCTTCAGATATTCCCTTCATAATATTCAATACAAAGAAAGCTAATTGGTGTCGTTTTCGGGATGTTTGCTCCTCCCATGTTGCTCGTTTCATTGACATTCTTAGTCGCTGTACTGATGGTTCTTGTCTTAATTCTATTGTTGAAGAATTTGGCTCGGTTCTTTTCAAGGCGTGCGTATATTCTATGCCTGCTAAAAATCATGGCGTGCACAATGTTCCTTGGTGGTCTGTTGATATTGGTTGTATGAGAAAGAGACTTAATGCAGCCAGGCGTAGATTTCAACGTTCAGGAAATTCGATTCTTAGGGAGCTGTATAAGTGTAAATATCTTCAGTATAGAAAAGAATATAATCAAATGCTTATTGACGCTAAATCCAACTCTTGGAAGACATTTCTTTCGACCATTGATGTTAATAATGTGTGGAAAAAAATTTATACTTACGGTGTTAAAAGAAATTTCATGAAAACAGTTGAAATAACGGGTATTCATCTACCGTCAGGAGAAACAACAAGCTCTTCAGAAGAGACAATAAATGCTGTGCTTCAAAAATCCTTCCCCTCTGATTTAGAGGAAGATGACAACGACTTACACAGAGAGTACCGCAGGTCTGCTCAAACCGCTTACCTTTCTTCTCTCGATCCTCCTTTTACCTGTGATGAAGTTAATACAGTTATAGCTATGCTACAGCCAAATAAATCACCTGGTCCTGATTCCATCACAAATGAGATCATTAAACAGTTCCATTTTATGTTTCCTTCTTTTCTCCATAAACTCTTTAATATTTGTCTGGATGTTGGTATTTTTCCACGTGTTTGGAAGTGTGCACAAGTGATACTTATCCCCAAGGGAAATGACTCTAAAATACCTCATTTGGATAATCTAAGATGCATTAGCTTACTTCCTGCTTTAGGTAAGTGCTTGGAGAAACTTTTCGTTAACAGAATTTGCTGGTTTTTGCGCCGGGGAGACTTTTTTTCTAGTGACCAGTACGGCTTTACACCTCAGAAGAGTACTGAGGATGCTTTGTTACGTTTAAGTGAGATTGTTCAGAGAGGTAAAAAGAAAAATTTGCACACAATCTTGGTTTTTCTGGATATAAAAGGCGCTTTCGACAATGCTTGGTGGCCTTGCATTCTCAACCTTCTTAAAAAAGCGGAACTACCACTGAATATTTTTTCACTGGCTGCTGACTTTTTAAAGGACAGAGTAGCCAAATTGAGACTGGGCTCAGCTTCCGCTATCCATCGGCTTGAGAGGGGTTGCCCTCAAGGCTCAGTTTCTGGACCTGCCTTTTGGAATTTGATTATTAACGATCTCCTCATAAAACTTAATAAACTTGCCTGTTGTGATACTATTGCTTTTGCGGATGACCTCCTATTTTGTTTCCAGGGCAGGGATCTTCCTGCGACTTTCCTTTGTGCTCAAGAAACCTTGAACCTTGCTACCAAATGGTCAAAAGATTTTAAATTGGAATTTAACTCTGCTAAAACCAAAGTCATGTTTATTGAAAAACGCAATGTTCTTTATGACGCATTCCAGCTGTTTCTCGACGGAACTCCCTTGGCTGTGGTAGGGCAATTTAAATATCTTGGGGTTCTTCTTGACTGCAAGTTTTCTTGGAAAAAACACCTATCTTACATTTCAGAGAAGTGTGACAAATTGCAACGTGGTTTATGTCGCATCGCACGTAATACGTACGGCATCAGGTTTGATGTCCATTCGCTCATTTATAAGCAAGGCATTGAACCTTTTATTTTGTACGGCTCTAGAGCTTGGGGTATGGCGCTCAAGAAGAAGATTAATTGTAAATTTCTCCGACGCATTCAAAGACGTATTCTCTTGCGAGTCATATGTGGATATCGCACCTTAAGCTATGAATCTGTTTATGCAATTTCTGGTTTTCCTCCGATCGACACTGCCATTCTTCATAATATCGCCTTTAGAGAAAATTTCTCTACTTCTACTTCTGGTTACGATTATGTTTTACCTCCATCTGATCTTCCTCATCCCACGGAGAGAAAGGCTATCAATGTAATTAATTATTGCAACAAAACTGCAGGTGATTTCCCTGTTACTTGCTATACTGATGGCAGTAAAATTGATGGCAAGGTTGGTTTCGCTTTTGTTGCCTTCAAGAATGGCATTGAATTCGAGCATTTTCAATTTAGAATTCGAGATGAATGCACTGTTTTTATAGCTGAACTTTTATGTTTAAACTTTGCCATTAAATGGATCATGAATCGCGATAGTGCTGACAAAGATTATCTCATTTGTACCGATTCACTTTCATCCTTGGAGACCTTAAAATGTATTTCTTCTGCCAATAGCATTATCGTCGAAATTCAAAGGCAACTCAAAACCCTTGAAAGTAAAAACGTCTCTGTTTTCTTTGCTTTTGTTCGTGGGCATACTGGTATCTTTGGTAACGAGCGAGCCGACTTCCTTGCCAAGTCCGCTACAAGGCGTGAAATTGACATTAGTGTCAATATTCCCAAGTCTTTTTTTAAGAAGGCCATGTTTGAGAGTATGGTGGAGTCATGGAACCAAGAATACGTCAGCTCAAATAATGGTAGTTTAACCAAGAAATTTTTCCCGTCCATTAGAATGAGACTCTCTTGCCATCACTTCTTTGCTAACTACAAACTGACTCAGTTCCTCACAGGACATGGAAATTTTAAGAGTTATTTGAGTAGATTCAAATTGTGTTCGGCGACCCCCTGTGATTGCAGCGTTGGTGGCGAGGAAAATGCTGAACATGTTCTGTTTTTGTGTTCGAAGTACCGCAGGGAGAGAAATATTTTTAAATTGGCTCTTAAGGACTTAAATATTAACTGGCCTCCCAATTTCTCTCTGCTCGTTTCTGGGAAGTGTGCTTTCGGCTTATTTTGTAAATTTATTGTAAATATTTGTAATTCTTCTTAGTTTCTTTTATTTGTTTTATTTTGTCTGTTTCTTATGTTTTCTTAGTGTTTTATACTTACCTCTGTAAGTCCCGTGTGATACTTTGTGGTACACGGGAATTTTATGTGTATTTTTTAATTAAAAAAAAAAAAAAAAAATACCTCACTGTACGCAAGTAAAGTGCGTCTATATCCTTTTCATTGAAATATTTCTGTAGTTACGTTATTTATTTCCTAATTGTTATCTATTTGACTTTGCAGCTGACGTTCAAAATTCTTCTGGCTCCATCAAAGTCGTTATCCGCCAGTCGAGATCTACATTTCGTATTTGATGTTAACAGGTAAACTTACCATTAAAATTCAAACTGATAATTTCTGAAATACCTCTATGAAAAGAAAATAAACCTAGATAAAGTCTATTCTCGTTAACGATTTATCGTTACATTCTATACACATTAGAGCGCAGATAGATAAGCTTTTAAAAAACTGACTGAACCAAACGGGGAAAATCTGAAATTTAATTCTCTGAAAATGAAGTTGCAAGTAAAAATTTAAAGAAATTTGGTATTTGGGATTCTTTCTCCGGAGTATTTATTAGCTGTGTTTTGCTGAGAAGCCAAGGTCGAAAGCTAGGTCCAAGGGTGCTCAGAACGTTGAAAGTGTATATATTTGCAATTGTAGCTCCTTTCACGAGGCCGTCCACCTTGATTTTGTTACCAAAAAAGGATTTAGAAGAATGATATATATAGGTAAAAATGTAGCAAATAGTTGTTGTAATTATGATCATATAATACTATAAAAGTGTTAATTTTAATTATTTTTTCTACCACGGTGATGTAATGGACTATGCGCTGAATGTAATAGTTCAAAAATACTTAATTGGGAAATTTTGGTCCCCATTTTTCTTTCCTCTTAATATCCTATGATACTTGCTGTTTTACCACTGGATTTCATCAAACTGTTTCCATGAAGTGATGTATCCGGCATTTTCTAATAGTTTTCTCGTTGATATTGTATATCAGGGGTCAGTGGCGCACCCAGGATTTTTTGGGGGGGGGGAGGCGAGATGAACGGATAAAAAAATATTTATAATACAAAATCAATATTCATAATGCAATTTCTATTTCTTTGTGGGGGGGCAGGGCCCCTTGCCCCCCCTGGGTGCACCACTGTCAGGGGTGGCCAAGATAAACAGTGTTAAGAGCCATTTGAAAATGTCTACATACTCAGAAGAACCCAGAAACAGAAAAAGGTATTTGATATGTAAGAAATTTTAAGCTTTGTTTTTCTTTTTCATGTTTTTATTAAATATATCATTCTCCAATTATTATAATTTAATATTTCTAAATTCTAAAATATTTTAATATTTAATAATTATTTTTGTTTTAATCATCTTGCTAAATTATTCAAATCTGCCGTATAGAGTTGTTGCAGTTCGTAACTATTCAGTTAAATGTTGACTATAGCAAGAGAAAAAAAAATAGGAAATAGAAAATTTAACAGAAAAATTCAGAGAAAAATTTATAAGACATTCTTGTAAAAAGTATTTGAAAAATTTGAATTACTGAACCATAAGCCACAAAAATTGTGAAAAGAGCCGCAAAGAAAATGACCAAGAGCCGTATGCGGCTCGCAAGTTGCCACCACTGATATATATGATCAAAATGCTTTTTTGTGTAGTTTTAATCAACATTTCGTTCCTTTTTCCTTTTCTTATAACAGTACGAATGTGGAGATTCTAGAAACGACTTTTGATAACCACATGGCAATAGAACTGCCTGTTAGAGTTGAAGTGAACGTGACTATACATGGGTAAATATCATGTAACAATATTTATAGTTATTATTATGATGCTTGAATAATTTTTTGTGCGACATATCCTAATATTGCTTTTTAAAACATGCGATATTTTTTACAGAATATCTGAACCTCAGATCATCACATATAACCGATCAGAATTGTTGCCTCCAGAGAAAACAAGTGAGAGTGAAGCTGGGCCAGAAGTCATCCATGTTTATGCTGTAATATAATACATGCATTTTTTAAATACTAATTTTTACTATTTTAATACACACTTCTGTATCACAAACGAAATATTTTAAGAAATATAGAGTGATTCTTATTCAAATGTGATTTGATGATAGATAGTTTATTTAAATATTTCGTTAAAATTGTTTATCTTAAATTTTTTTCGATATAAAGAACTCAGTTATGGTCTTATTTGATATCTAACACGAAACACAATTTTAAGATGCAGCAGTTCATTCTTTTGAACATCCTTTCATGAATCTAAAACAGATATATTAGGCTAATTTAACATCGTGTCAATTTTTTTCTTGTACATGTCTTGAAGTAGTACTTTAAATATTTTTTAACTGTTGGCACATTTAATTTATAAACAAAAATTCAATTTTTCATTTGCTTATTTGCTACTAGCTGAAAACCCGCACTTCGCTACGGAGTACATTCAAATTAAATACAACGATCAATGTATGCAATTAATGCCAAAAAAAGTAAATATATATATATATTTATAATAAATACGACGATCAATATATACAATTGATGTAGGAAAAAAATATATATTTATAAAAAAATCGTAAGGGATGTTTTGATAGACAAAATGTCCAATCGTCTGCCGCATTAGCAAGAAAAAAAATATTTTTTGTCTATTTAGTTGTTATGCACGTGACGATAAATTTATTTAAAGTATCAGAAAAATAAATCACGTGATCAGCATTCAATAAATTAAATTCTAAAAATTAATCTTTAAAAATACACCAAAAATCAGAAAATCGAGGTAAAGGTTCGAAAAAGATTTCATTTTAAAGGAATTTTTATGATCTTTCTCGTGATATAAATTTTATAACCCTCAAATTATTATTTTAAATGCAAACTTTAAAAAAGTTACTAAACCGGCTTAAAAATTTAATTTTAAAAATCTAAGAAGAATTTTTCTAAAATCTCTCTTAGTGCACCCCTACACTATGAGAAGAATCGCCATGCAAAATTTCAGCCCTTTAGGTCCAGCGGTTTGGTCTGTGCGTTGTATGTCAGTCAGTGAGTCAGTTACGGAACTGTTTTATATATATAGACAGGCAAACCTCAAAGAAAGTTTTTTATAGTCCTAAAAAAGATATCCGTATTTATAACTATCAGTTAACTATGTAATCCTTCAATTAGGTGGGAAACAAAGGGCCAAGTATGGTTCGCGAAGCCGAAGTAGATATCCTGTGGCCTACGTACACACTTCAAAAGCAGCCTCTACTCTATCTCATGGATCAACCAGAAGTGCAAGGAAATGGTAAATGTGAAGAAGTGCCTGATGTAAATCCCCTGCTTTTAAAGGTAATAATTTCGTTTTGTATTCTTTCCTTCAATTTTTTTTTGTTTACCCTTTATGTGGCTAAAGAAAACCGTAGCACTGAAAAACTAACCAGTCTGCAATTTATTTTAAACTTGATTTTGCACCAATAAAGCGAAACATCTTTCCAAAGGATTCTAAATATTTTCTTTTGCAGATCTAAGACACTGATCTGTTCATGCTGCCTAACAACATGATCGAGCCAATAAGTTTTGACTCGTTTTCAAACTGCTTAGGTATCATAAAATGTTGCTGACTAACTTTACATTCTACCCGCATTCAACTCACATTAAAGAAATATCAAGGAATCTCATAATTCCCCAAAATCAATTAATAAAAAATCACAGAATTTTCATTGGAAATAACATAACGACCCCATTTTTCACATTGCATTCATATAATTTTTCCCTCTCATTAAATCGAAATGTTGTTGGACTAGGAATATCGATCCCATGTTTAAGAATGGAAAATCGGTTGGAATTGGCTTGAGGTAGAATCATAAAAACAGGATTCCAACAAGTTTTTATGAGTCCACTCCACGCACAAACTTCTTGTCGTAGATTAAGTATTTAGACTCTTCATAAAATAATAAAGCTTTTGAACCAAATGATAAATTAAAAAAAAAATTTATTTCTATATTTAAAAAATTATTCCTTTAAACACCTTTCCAGTAATTTCTACATACGTCTAGGCATTTTCATATATCTTTGAAGCCCCGTATAAAGGGCTTAAGTCAAAAACAGTGATTTAAATATACCAAGTTACTGACTTTTATACCAATCGAAGAACTATAATTTCGACTTGAGTCTTTTGTACAAAGAAATGCAATTTCGTATACAAAATTGATAGATTTAAGCCTTTTATACGAGTCAAAAGATTTTTTTATCAATACTAACAAATATCTAAAAACCACTTCTTTTTTTACTTAAGCCCTTTATACCGGGCTTCAAAGATATATGTGTGTGCACTGAAGTGATAATCTGAGGCATTCTTTATGATTTTCAGAAGGAACAAAAGAAACCTCGTAGTAGTGGTTATTCAATCAATATTGCAGAACTCGGAAACTCAATATCCATGGACCATGTAGAGGAACCTGAAGAAGTTCCTTTCTTACGAAAGAAAAGATTAGTCGTACAAAACTCGTCGGAAGAAAAATCATCCTTTATGGAAGAGATGGTAATAGCATTTTGTTTCATTATTTTCGGCAAAGGGCATTTCTATAATATCACTAAACTTTTAAAAATTTGTTGTACACATTTTTGAATGGAGATACTCCACTTTATCCACTACTTTAATTAAAGACTGCGATTTATAACAAAATCAAAGATAATATTAGAATGGGCTTGCAACGACCACTTGCCGGGTACGGGATTTAAACCTATTTTAACATTCAGGCTGATATTTTGCCAACTATCCCAGTTGACCGAAGAAAACTTAATTTCAATTCTTCAGGGAGACCTTTTTTTAATAGGACCAAGGACACAGAATTTTGATGTGTATGTATTATTTTTTTTGTTTCAGTTATCCGATGGTAGTGATTTTGTTCTCGATAAATAGTTGTCATGCTTCCAGGGAATCCATGATTTTCCTTTCTAACTGTGGGTAACCGGTATAACATCCAGGAAGATTTGCACCATCTCTTAACCTTGACGCAGCTATTCTACCAACTGGGCTAGAGATAGTCCGATGGTGTGAGGAATGGTACTTTTTTTAAATGGCTTCCCTCTCAGGTTGTAACGAAATGGTTATACAAGGTGCGACCATTAATTTCCAGGACTGATCTAATAACTCCAGAAAATATTACATGAAATACATACTCATTTAATATGTTTCGAAGTAACTCCAGCCTGCCGTAATGCACTTCTGTGCTCGGCTGTATAAGTTTCGGAAAATACTTTTAAAGTCCTCTTTCGGAATGCTCTTCAATGTGGACGTCACCGTTTTGTTGATGGCTTCGACATCCTCAAATCTTGTTCCCTTCAGCAAATTGGACCAGCCTGAGGTCGTGGAGATGCAGCATCCTCCATATTCTCCGAACTTAGCACCGGCAGACTTTTTCTTGTTACCAAAACTGTAAGATTTTCTGAGGGTAACAAGATTTGGGATGTCGAAGCCATCAAGAAAACGGTGACGTCCACATTAAAGAGCATTCCGAAAGAGCACTTTAAAAGTTGTTTCCGAAACTTACACAGCCGAGCACAGAAGTGCATTACGGCAGGCTGGAGTTACTTCGAAACATATTAAATGGGTATGTATTTCATGTAATATTTTCTGGAGTTATTAGATCAGTCCTGGAAATTAATGGACTTGTACATAAGAGCTACATTTGTATATACTTTTCAATGACAAGAAAAAATTATAGTTTGCCTTTTATTATTCATTAAGCATTTTCTTTTATTTCATCGTCCATCTGTAATATCTTTAAAATGTGAGTTGTTAAACGATCTTCTATGTTCCCAAAAGAATAATTTCACTAAATTTTTGATGCACCATTAAAACTTTTAACTTATCCCTTTTATTGTGCTTTTTTAGTAATATTCAGGAAAGTTTTTAATATAAGTTTCTCTTCTTTCAAGTTTTCTTTAACATGAATAAATTTATTACTATACCTTTTATCTTATTATAATATTGTAACGACGAAATAGTGCATTATCATGAAAGAAAACTTATATTTCATTTTGTATTGTAATGTACCTAGTTTTCAACACTTTGCTTTTAACGTAGGATTACGTTCCTCCATAACGGTCCGCGGTAAAGCAAAATTTCAGACGTTAAAACCGTCGTCGAAAGTTATATATCAAGGGTGACAGAATATTATTTCTAAAAGATTTTTTATACCTTTTTCTCTCTTCATACGTAACCAAACTCGATAGGAATTTTATTGTTTAAAAAAAAAAGGTAAGCAACGATAACTAATCCTACATTAATAACCCGCGGTAGTTTCGTTAGAAGAGACTACCTGAATTTTTTAATTTTTTTGTTATCATCGTTTTCCCTAAACTTTGCTACTCCAAATTATTTATTTTATAAGCGATAAGATGGTTGACTGTCTTTTAAGTTTTCCTAACATTTAAGATTCTTTGATATGCTTACAAATATATCATTTCTTATCATGTCTTTTCTATATAAATTATTTCTGTTCATGCGTGGTCTTTTTCTTTTCCAGTCTTGTGGCCCCACATTATGCACAAAGATCACTTGCTCTGTTTTCAATTTGACCAAAGATGAACAAGTTTTCTTCACCATAAGGTCCAGACTTTGGAAGAACACTCTAGATGAGGTAATTTATTTGATAATTCGACCACTAACACTCGAATTCGACTAACTGGTTTACTTTACTGCAAATCAAATCATTTATTTATTCTAAATATACAATTTAGTAATTTATTAATTTCTGACAATTTAGCTTATTTTTTCATATTTTGTATAAAACTAAATTTTCCAATTTCCTTTTTCAATTTCAAGCCTTCGAGGATATTTATATACGTAAGTATTTCAAATGAATTTCTTAAGAAACAATTTTCACGTAAAAGTACTTGGTCAATAATATCCTTCCAAAATCCGTTCATGTTTTTCTTTCTAATGCGGCAGACGATTAGACATTATCCAAAAAATATTAAAACACAGTAAAAGAAATGTTCCTCAAACTGTACTATATTAACTGTACTATATTCTTTAGTTAAAATTTTTAAAAACGTATCAAATAAAATTTAATCATGGCATTCCATTATTAAATTTTATTTTATAAGTTTCATTACGAATTCAAGCAATTCCCCTCCTTTTTTCTATGTATTGGTTAAGTGATTTTTATATGTGACTAGCTAAAAACCCGTACTTCGCTACGGAGTACATTCAAGCTAAATACAACGGTCAAAGTATGCAATTAATGCCAAAAAAACAAAAAAAGTAAATTTATAAAGAAATCGTAACGGATATTTTTAAAGACAAAATAATGTAGAAGAAAATATTCAAATTAAATCTAATGGAACATACTAAAGAATATAGTACAGTTAATATAGTACAGTTTGAGGAACATTTCTTTTACTGTGTTTTAATATTTTTTGGATAATGTCTAATCGTCTACCGCATTAGAAAGAAAGAAAAAATTTTGTCAATTTATTTCGTTGTAATGCACGGGACGACAAATTAATTTAAAGTATCACGAAAAGACAAGAAACAACGTGATCAGCATTTAATAAATTAAATTCTAAAAATTTATCTTTAAAAATTCACCAAAAATCAGAAAATGGAGGTAAAGATTCGAAAAAGATTTCATTTTAAAGGACTTTTTAGGATCTTTCTCGTGATATAAATTTTATAACCCTCCAATTATTATTTTAAATGCAAACTTTAAAGAATGTTTCAAAAACAGCTTAAAAATTTAATTTTAAAAAATCTAACAAGAATTTTTCAAAAAACTTCTCTTAATGCACCCCTACACTATAAGAATAATCGCAATGCAAAATTTCAGCCCTTTAGGTCCAGCGGTTTGGTCTGTTCGTTGTCTGTCAGTCAGTCAGTTGCGGAACTGTTTTATATATATAGATTATGTGTGATTTTCATTAACCGCTGAAGGTTATGAAAGATATGATGGTGACTAGAATTATACCTGTTTATTTGAAAATTAGTCTCAATTCAATTATATTTTTTTTCTCTAAAAATTTACTGAGAAAGAAGGCCGTATAGCACCTGAACGGACTCAAAGCAAAAAATGCATTCATTAGATAATATTATAAAAGTCGTGATATGTACGTGATTTTATTAACTTTTTTAATGCAACATGTTTATGTACTTTGCTCAATATTTATTGTTACCAATGAAAGTTCCTTAAGTCAGTGCAATTCAAAAATATTATTTTTTATGAAAGAGCATAGACATAGCTTTGAAATAAATTAGTGTTTTATCTGGTAAATGAATCAATAAAAGCCTGATATTTTTAACATATTGTCTTCATATATTTTATTTTGCATATTCTTTACCTAAGGTATTTTGCATATTTTTTACCTAAGGTATTTTGCATATTTTTTACCTAGAGGTATTTTTTTAAGGATTCATTGCAGCGTACCAAAATCTTGAAGATATGCCGAGAAATGCACACAGTTATACCTTCACGATTATATATAAAATATTATAACAGATATATAGTTTCCATTTGTTTGTATTCGGCACTTCAAATAACAATGTTTAGTAAGAATACTTATGTATAGTGAATGTGAATTACTGTAGAAAATTTTTATCTTTATTTTCCTTAAGGTTGCTGTGTATGAGCTCTATTGGATTCGATCACATCAATATTGACCTATAGAGAAAATTTGTCCAAGGATTGCTGACTTGGGTTTAAAGATATTTTAAAAGTTTTTAAAAGTTTAAAAAAATTATTTTTTAAAAATTTCACACCTTGGGGCATTTTTTGTTTTTTACAAAAATGCACATCGTGGGGAGTGTTAATGGTTCAAAAAAGGTGTCACATAGTGTAACAATTATTTATTAACAAACAAATTACGTTACACACGGTACACACAAAAATATTAGGAAAATATGGGACAATGATGTAAAACCATGCATTAGGGTCGCCATCTTGACTTTTACTGCAATGTCTTTCTGGCTTGCCGCCACATTGTTCTTGGGCGGGCAGTGTTCAACTGTACTGCAGGGAGCGGTTACAACATAATATTTTAATATTCATATTATTCGGTGAAAAAAAATCTGGTGTAGTGTGTTTTAAACGCTTATAAATTCCTTCGGTGGACGAAATTTATAAAATGAATCCTGTTGCAAGGTGCAGAAAAGTTCAAGCTATCTGAAAATACCATTTTTATTTAATTATCAGCATTTATATAGCCGTATATAGTAGACAAATTTTCTCTGTAGGTTAAAACTGAAGTGAGCGGATCCAATAGGTTTAGTACATAGCAGCCTTAACTACATACTTCATATTGCTAGTTGCTTTATCTTAAATCTTAGACGAGATAAGTGAATTTACGAGCTAATCGACTTCAAAATTCTGTCAGGTGTGGCGTGACACTGCTGCAGAGAATTTACGAGATTACTCTTTTGGGTTCAATGATTGATTATTTTTCTTTTTGAAGGCGGAATCGGCTGCACTCATATGTGAGATAAATAATTTGGTACCTTAGGGTGAATTTAAACTTTCAAAATTCTTCCACAATCGCTGATTTTTTTTTCCTCTGTTCCACCTAGATGGGCCTGGATGATGTGCAGATATCCTCAAAACTCGTGAGTCGAGTGACTTCTCTACCACATGATGTTGATCCCTCTTATTTGGGAGTTAAAGCCTATTTCGTAAGTACTGTATATTACGAGTCTCAGGAGTTAATATTTCTCTATTAACCTTTAGTTTACGGGACTCATTTTTCCAATTATCTTTTTAGAACAAATTTCAAACCCCTTTCTAAGAACGGCCTTAAGGAGTTTAAATATATATATATATATATATATATATATATATACTAGCTGAAAACCCGCACTTCGCTACGGAGTACATTTAAATTAAATACAACGGTTAATGTATGCAATTAATGCCAAGAATAAAAAAATTTTTTAAATAAATATATATATATATATATATATATATATATATATATATATATATATATATATATAAGAATAAGATGAAAGAGAAAACCAGTAATAGCTCTAAAGCTACTTGCAGCCAGGAACAAATAACATGAAAAGAAAAGTATGAAAGAGGTTTTAGACAGCATTTCTTCATCAGCGGTGTCAATGCTGTCTAAAAACCAATGGATTGTTTCCGATGAGTATGATCTATACAATAAACACACTCAGACACCGTACAATCCATAACTAAATTTTTAACTTAACATATTATTAAATCCACAGCCACAGTGCATAGAAAGAATTACAAGATAATCACTAACATCATAGGAGATATGCATTAATTGATAATTAAGATACTTAACAGAATAATTTAACTATCAGTTAAGTTAGCAAAAAGTTGAAAAACTACTTACTTAATTATACTGCGCATAATGCTGCAAGTTATAATAGTAATTTAATTGAAATTAACAAATGTATGTATGTATAATAAATACGGCGGTCAATGTATACAATTGATGTAAAAAAAAGAAAAAATATATTTATAAAAAAATCGTAACGGATATTTTTATAGATAAAATTATGTAGAAGAAAATATTCAAATTAAATCTAATAGGACATACTAAAGAATATAGTACAGTTTGCGGAACATATCTTTTCTTGTATTTTAATATTTTTTTGGATAATGTCCAATCGTCTGCCGCATTAGCAAGGGAAAAAATATTTTTTTGTCTATTTCATTGTTATGGACGTGACGTTAAATTTATTTAAAGTACCAAATAAAGAAATCACGTGATTAGCATTTAATAAATTAAATTCTAAAATTTAATCTTTAAAAATTCACCAAAAATCAGAAAATGGAGGTAAATATTCGAAAAAGATTGCATTTTAAAGTAATTTTTATGATCTTTCTCGTGATATAAATTTTATAACAATTTATTATTCCTCAAATTATTATTTTAAATGCACACTTAAAAAAAGTTACTAAAACAGCTTAAAAGTTTAATTTTAAAAAATCTAAGAAGAATTTTTCAAAAATCTTACTTAGTGCACCCCTAGACTACAAGAAGAATCGCCATGCAAAATTTCAGCCTTTTAGGTCCTGCGGTTTGGTCTGTGCGTTGTATGTCAGTCAGTTACGGAATTGTTTTATATATAAAGATATAAATATATGTATATATATATATATTTATATCTATATATATAAAACACCCTTGCTTATCTAAACGGTGCAACCTGTGGTTCTTATACCTAGAACTAACATTCATAGGAATATGAAAATCCAACATAAAAGAGTGAAATTAATTGATGATGGTGTGGGACTTACAAAGTTTTATTGACTCTTACTTTGTTTGGCAGAAATTCGTACTTTGGGGTTGAAGAAGATATGTTGATAACACAATTTTAAAGGCAAACTACGGGTTTAATGTGACGACTACAGTTAAACTAAGGTTAAGATATCAATAGTAGGATCTCCATTCATTCTACAGCTGTCTGTACTTTTCGTAAAGTTCATGAAACAACTTACGCATATGGATCAAATTATTTAGGAATATACAGAGAATTTAAATGCAGGATATATATACAGGGCGCTAGATTTGAGGTGGAACGGCGTTCCGGGACCTCTCTTTAGGTACCTCTCTTTATCAATAATTTGGAATACCCCCACACACCCCGGAAGGTTACCGTTCCGGCACCTCTATTTCTAGAAATCTAGCACTGTATATATATATATATATATATATATATATATATATATATATATATATATATATATATATATATATATATATATATATATATATATACACTCCCATAAATTTGAGATGTGTCTTATTGTCCGATGCATCTTGTGGTCCGAAAAATACGGTAATCCTTTCCATTGTTAAGGCTAAGGTCCAGGGCCCGATTTAGAAAATGCTCACTCGGGATGGGGGGACCCCTAACTATGGTGTGGGCGTAACATTTCCAAAATTGACAAACACAAAAAAATTAATCATGAATCATTCTGAAAGTACCATTTTACCAAGAATTGGCTATTTGAAGCGCAGAAGCCTAAAACATTATCAAATAACAAAAAGCAGTACAACATAGTAACTTCATCATTAAAACACCAATACAATGCAACCAGAAAAACTTGTTAATCCCTTATATACATTTTAACATAATATGATGAACTATACATATAACTATACATATGATGAACCAATGAATCAAATTTGAAAGGATATATTAAAAAATCGCTATTAAAAAAAAGGTAAAAAAAAATTCAATTCGGAATTTTCTTTTTATTTTAAATAAAAAATTTTTTGGGGGCCCGGGCCTAATGGAAAATCAGGGCCTGCTAAGGTCCCTGGGGCTGACGACTATCTCACTCCCCAATCCGGTGTATATACGGATACAAGGAAACAAAAACATAAATCACAGAAGAATTTTTTATTAACAAACGATGACACCGGAGATGAACGGCGGATTGCAGTTCCCCTCTCAGGCGGGGGCTCCTTTTACAGGCGGAAAACTGACGAGTTCCGCAGAATGCAACCAAGTCTTATGAGGGAATCGAACCCGCGCTCCCGGCGTGGTAGGCTTATTTGCCTTAACCACTTAGCCACTGGGCGACATTTTTCCATTGTTAAGTTGCTCGGTCAGTAATAGGAATTCATGGTTTCGTTTTAGATGTGACTGAGCAGTGGCAGATCATCGCACAGTCGCAAGAACCGTGCGCTTGGAGTCACCAGCTTTCAGGGGCCTCCGAAAGTTAGCAGCTTTAAAAAGATATATATTTTGCAAACGTCTGGCCCATATACCATCTCTATCCAGACAATATGTCATTCGTCGAACGACAAACGACGTAGTACAAGTTTTTCCTACTTTATGACCAATAAAATTTCCTTTTCGACCATGAGTAAATAATATTTATTGATAGTGTTTAGAACAAGAGGGCCTCAAAACTAAACTGGAATTGGGGCCCTCCAAATGCCACTGTGACTGATAAAATAATTTAAAAGAAAATCTTTCGAAGAGGCAATATACTCAAATTTTGATTAGGAATTTTTTATGCATGATGATTATGTTCATTTTAATATGCATCTTTCATCCTACATTGTCGCTGTCATCAGGCCCTGATTTTCTATTAGGCCCAGTAGGCCTGGGCCTAGGGGCCCCCCAAAACTTTTATTTTAAAAGAAAAAATTCCCAATTGAATTTTTTTTTTATTTTACATTTCCTTAAAACGATTTTTTTTAAAATTTCCTTTCAAATTTGATTGATTGGTTCATCATATCTACAGTTATATGTATAGTTTATCATATATATGTTATGGTGTATATAAGGGATTAATAAGTTTTTCTGGTTGCATTGTATTGGTGTTATAATGGTGAAGTTAATATGTTCTATTGCTTTTTGTTATATGATAATGTTCTAGGCTTCTACGCTTCAAATAGCCAATTCTTGGTAAAATGGTACTTTCACATTATTTTTTTTGTGTGTCAATTTTGGAAATTTTATACCCACATCAGTGTTAGGGGGCCCCCTTCTCAATTTGTGCCTATAGTCCAGAATTTTCTAAATCGGGCCCTGGCTGTCATTCACTACCAGAGTATATAGATTCGAGCCCTAATGTAGGCATGGGTGTTCAGAATCGGGTTTTAAGTGTAGGTGCCAGCTAAATTAGCTGTCATGTAGCAAAAAGTGATCGTACTCTTTTTTCCAACCAATCACCATCATCTCACATTCGTTTTATTTTCAGGTAACGACCAAAGTTAATCCGGAAACTATAATCTTCCAACAGCACATAGTTCCATGGTGGATCCTCATTTTATCTGTTTCTGTAGGACTTTTAATTCTGGGTCTCCTTGCTCTGGTTCTTTGGCAAGTAAGTTTAACTTTATTACATTTTATAGTTTGATTGCATATAGCATGAAACTTTATACTGGAAACGTTATCTACGGTAAAATATAATATAGAAAGTCACAAAGAATGAGCCATCAAATCATCGCTAAGTACTGATTTCTCACACAGAAACCTCCTTTTCATGGCATGACAACAGGAAACAAACTCCGCATGTTAAAAAGAAAAATACCAAGTACCACTAAGCCCGTCTGCACACGGAGCAACTCAAAAGAAACTGATAACTGACTCAAATCACAAACCAGTCCGTGGTGAGTCGCAACCTATGTAATTGAATTCAGCCACGCACACGGCGCAACTGGTTACAAACCCGTCCGACGGGTAAGTCCGACGGGTACCCCCCGTAAAGCTCCACCCCTCTCAATTCGGTAGGGGATGGTGGTGGTCCGCACATGGTTCAGTTTCTCGCTTAGTGGTCCGCAGACTTCTATGGTTTTAGAACCACTAACTTAAGAGTGAAACCGGTCAGATTCTTTATTTGATCGTTCTCTTTTACGGTATTAATAAAAATACTTTAAATAAGTCTAGCTCATCAATTATTTTTAAATTTAAGAAAATGTCATCCATTTTTTATATTCTCGGTTATACAGTCAAGTCATTAAGATGCTTTTTTTCACATCCTGTTATATCAACCAATTCGAAAAGAAAAATCAACATTTACTCATTTCTTTCAAAACCCTTTTTAAATAACTATTATTATACTTAATTAGACTGTTTTTATTCTACTGTAATAACTATGAGGTTTTCTCCCTTTATCTTTCTAGCTTGGGTTCTTCCGTCGTCGACGTGTGGAGGATCAGATGCAAGAACCTTTGCACTATGCTTATGGAAATGAATACCAGATGGCCAAAGGCGACGAGTACTTGTGATAAATGCTGCAAAGCAGCATTCCTTTGAAAATGGATAACAAAGACTCCTAAACTTCTACACTAACCTAATGATTATGTAATGCGTTAGATGTAAAGTTGAGCTAACCATATCTGCGTTTTTATGGGGCCAAAATAATGATCACTACGCTTTTAAACTGTGTGCTCTTGAAAAATGTACATGTAAGAAAGCATATATCATCATCCTCAACAAAGTACTGAAGAAATCATCATTGTTGTTTCTCCCATACCGCTTGAAGTCGTTGGTTGTTAAATATTTGTCAGCATCAAAATGTTTGTGTGTTTTAAAGTGTTTCCATGTGGGGCTAATAATGGTCACTACGATTTTAAATTGTGTGCTCTTGAAAATAGTACATATAAGAAAGCATACATCATCATCCTCAACAAGGTACGGAAGAATGCATCAGCGTTGTCTCTTCCATACCGCTTGAAGTCGTTCGTTGTTAAATATTTGTTAACATCAACATGTTTGTGTTTTTAAAGTGTTCCACTATTCATATCATTCCTGAGATGATCAAAGTTTCTTTCCATTTTTGACTTAAGATGTTTAAAGGAATCCTGGAAAAAAGTCTATGTGTAACTCGAAAACGTTTGACTGTCCCAAACTAATGGGGTCTCTTATTTAAAAAAATCCTGTTTAAAAAACATTCTTTAATTTATGGAATGACACAAAAAAAGTGATCACAAAAACTTTCACCTTACCTTTTGTGTTTTGTCCAATAACACTCATCGCACCTGAGCTGAAAAATAAGATGCTCAATATTTTATTTTTTTTAGTTATTGTTTCTGCCAATTCCTATAACTTCCCTATTTAGCTTTCGAACAAAGTGGACAACTGAAGGTAATATGAATCTCAAAATGGACAACTCGTATTCTTAAACTAAATCAGAGTAGTTTTAAGAAACTGATTTGTTAACGCAAATAAAACAGCATGTATTCAGTTTCTTGTTAGCTCATCTTCTACCCAGTTATATAACACTGGGTAAGAGAAGAAATTAAATACAGAATTCCTTCAATTGAGATTACCATTGAAAAGGACTCTCATTGGAGAGATGAAGCAGTTAATTAATTTTATATGTTCTTGGACTTTTTGTAACCCTCCGTCTCAAGTTTGGTTGATGCATTCGGATGAGCTGAACATTCATTCATCATTTTATTTACGTACTATCCTGAAGCATTTATGAACTAGTCATATTGACAGTACTGAACATTAAGATGTTTTGATCTTCTTTATTTAATATTCTGTACTGAAACATCGCCAACTGAAGCAAAATTTCTATTAAGTGCGCTGGAAGCACTTTTAACCTAATAAAGTTGTAAAAATGTACGTCTTATTTAAACGATGTAATCCTATCACTGCTAAAGAAATAAAAGTTTATAATTTAATTTTGATTTTATTTGTTTGAGTGGGAGTTTAAATCAATATGCCTTTACAAAGCAAAATCCACGAAAAGTACTGTACATATGAATTGTTCTACTTTGTATGTTTGAGTTTTAACACTAAGAGAAGTTTTCAGGCTTCTATTTCTTGACACCTAAGTTACTGTTGTCTCTCTTAAAACTATTTCATAGAAATTAAATGGTGTTCATTTGCAACAATTAGCAGTTTTAAGGGGCAAATAACGAATAAAAAATCTAAAGTCTCAGTTTCTGTGTTTCTCCTGTTAGTTTTTGTTTTCTAAGTTAGTAAATATAGAAATTTAATGGAATGTTATGTAAATTAAGTTATTAGATATCTTAATGCAATAATGTTTATACTTTACCCCTTGTTTAAAAGAGTAGTTACTGATGAAGTGTGTTATGTCTTTTACCAACCAAACACCTAAAATTAAATGCTTATTTAGGGCCCACTGATTTTAAAGAAAGATATCAAAATTAAGAACTAACAAACAAGGGGTTTTCTTACTATTCGTCGTGGGTCAATGTAGAAGAATATGAAATTTTAAAATACTTAATTGTAATAAGATATACCATAATAAAAATGTCTTATAGTAATTTTCCCCATAGTTAAACTTGCCAGTGTAATTAAAGACATACCATAGCGGTTTTCCTTGCTTACATAACATCCTGACTTAAATTCTGTATTTTCTTTCGAAAAACTTTAAATTCGTCGGAATTGTTATTAAAATAATCTCCAGTTATATAGATAGGTGCTGTTAGATAAATAGGCCTCTTAAGTCCAGCTTAAGATATAATGAACCAAACAAAAACTTAACGATAATAGAAGATGGAGGAACTGGAATATCGCAACAAGCCGAAA
Source organism: Dolomedes plantarius (assembly GCA_907164885.2). Classification (NCBI taxonomy): domain Eukaryota; kingdom Metazoa; phylum Arthropoda; class Arachnida; order Araneae; family Dolomedidae; genus Dolomedes; species Dolomedes plantarius. Next base: position 167,538,300 of record OU015492.1, read on the forward strand.
AAGTTGGGATTATGTCACACGAATGGGGGAACTTTCCGTGAAGGGTTTTCTACAAGAAAGTGCATCGCATTAAAGTTATATACACACATCCGAGTAAACCTCTATAAATATCTTACTTATTGACACTTGATAGGAATTTAATCATCCATTAAGTTTACCATTTTAGCTTTTATAGTTCGCTTCCTAGTCACAATTCTTTGCAAAATTTCTACTCTTTCCTCTTGCGATTTTTAGCAGTCGCGTTAAATAAAAACCGCAGCTGTGGCAACAAATTAGATTTAAACAAGCAACAACCCAGAGGAACGTTAGCCGAAAAAGACCGATGAAAGAAATGAAACTGACACATTCTCTAGTGCAGCTGTAACCGAGGCGATCTACAATAAAGTTGTTTGTAATTTAAATCTGAGAAAGGTCTATCCATCTGTTTCATAAATGACTTCTTTGTTTATCACTTCCGTGAAAGGTATCAAATATTCAGTAATCAGTTAATCTTTATCAACACATTTCAAAGAGCACATGTTTCAGTCAATACTTTATATTGTAGTGCATTTTGAACATGTCTACATTTTCCCTTTAGGAGTTAAAATAAATTTCATGGCATCGTTATAAGAATCTAAGGATTTAAGACAAATCAAATCGCTTTGAAATTTTAATGGTGATAATATTTGTTTTCCCATGACAGATATTTAATAGCATCTTTTTAAAAAGTGTTTACTCGAAAAATAGTAATTTGGAGAAGCAAAGAGAGAATTGAGATACATATACGGATCCTAATATTAAAATTATTTTATGGCAAAACTAATCAGTGATTTTTTTTCTTTTAAATATCATGAGAAATGCTGTGAAAAGATTATACATTCAACTTACACAGACAGGAAAAAGCCATCTGTTTCGTTTCTTATCATTGTTACCTTCTCGTGATTAATACAGATAAGAAGATTAAAACAGTTTCAAAATACTGCATTGAGATTCAATTTCAAAATCATCTTGAGACAATGCTGCTTCAATTAGTTTCCGTTATTTCAGCACTTTCTTTTGCGACTGCTTGCCCACCAAAGGAAGCAATCCATCCCTGCGAATGTGAATCCTCTGAATACAGTAAATATGTTAAGTGCTCTGGACTAGACAGTGACCGCGATTTGCTGAACGCTGCTAGTGCACTGAGAGGCCTGAAAAATATTTATTCCTTTACTATTGAGAACGCAGTTTTGAATTTTATACCTCATGATCTATTCGAGGGCGTACAGCTGGTAGAACTAGAGTTTTTGACCTCATCCTTAATGGCCTTCACCGATACAGATGTGGCATTCCAAGGACTGGAGGACTCTCTAGAAATATTTCTGGTCACCGATTGCAGCTTCATGAACACATGGGACTGGTCCATGCTTAAAAATATGAAAAAAATTATGAGGCTAGATATCAGTGGCGGAGATTTAGAGGCCATTGATGATGAAATACGGGAAATAAGCAGCTTAAACATGAAAGATATAAGCTTTGAGAAAAACAAAATCTCGTACATTTACGACTATGCTTTTGCTAACTTCACTGAACTTCAAAGTTTGACTCTCAGTAATAATTTGATAGAAGAGGTGAAGAGGACAATGTTGCCGAATCCTGCTCCAAAGTTAATGCAAATTGACTTAGGGTAAGCTATGAAAAAGGAGTTTAACGACACTGTTATTTTATGTAAATTAAGACATTAATACGGAAATTACGTCCAAATTAATTATTCTGACATTCACTGGAGAAAATTTGAGATAAATGCTTCTTTCCTTTCCTTAACTGATTTTTTAAAATTATTAATGATAAAAAATGTATAATATACTCCATATACGTTTTGAAGCTAAGTGTCTGAAGATAGATATTAATCCTGAACTTTTTGAACAGTACAAATTTGTTGGTATATTATGAACATGCTAATTTTGATATTGCGGTATCAAAGTAAACTATATTATTTTTTTCCAAGTATTTAACCGTAAATCGTCTATATTAGCTGGTGTAAAGTACAATATTAGTTTAATCATTTCTCTCTATCTTCTCCCTGAAAGTTATAAACATCTTTCACAGAGTGAAAAAACATATATACACCCATACCTCGCTTTACGGCCTAGATACGTTCAGGAAAAGTTGGCCATAAAGCGAAAAGCCGTATAACGAATCAATTATTTTGATACAAACCCATGCAAATTTAATTGGATCTCTTCTAGTTTTTTATAAATAGTATAGTTTTTAGTTCATAAAGCATTTTATTCTTTTTATTTCCTATAAAAATGCTTACATAAAAATAAAAGTACAAAACAATGTAATAATAAACTGAAATTCAAAAAATAAACATATAAACAAAAACAAAAGAAATCATATGCACATATGTATACATATAATAAAAAACAAAATAAAATGTTTAAATACTCTTTTAATGTGATAACGAATATTAACATGAAGAATCACTAAGCTATAATATGCTGCGATCATGACTTTCTGCAGTTCTGGCCGTATAACGGAACATTGTGGGCCGTAAATCGAAAAAATGCCATAATTAAAAAAGGCCGTTATAGCGAAATGCCGTATAAAGAGCGGCCGTATAGCGAGGTATAGGTGTATTAAGTTGTTTCGAATCTTGATACTTTTGACCATAAAGTTTGCTGTATAATATATTTTTTATTAGTTTTGATATACTCAATACGTGCCGTTATTTAGCGATAGAAATTTAGACATTGAAATATATCTTTGATTTGTATAAATTGCTCACAGCGGTACTTCGTTTAAGAAATCTTCGGTTAAAAGTTTTTCTCAGTTTTGCCAAAATTATAAAACACCAAAATGCTTCTCTTGAAAAAAATTCTGAATAAGCAAAAGTACAGGCTCGTTATAATCTATACTTATATATAAAGAGAGAGCGATTTTGTACGTGGAGGGTAATCTCCAGAACCACTGCACCTATTTTAAAAATTCTTTCACTGTTTGAAAGGTACATTATTCCAGATGGACATAGGCTATATATTATGTATATCTGATCAGTAGAAATAAAGTTAGGGGGGGATACTCTAGATTTGTGTGCACGGCCGCCATCTTGGATTTTTCCGCCAGGGTTTGGCGCATTTCGCATGGCGATAATTATTGCGTTCTGGGAAAAATAACCCAATGTCAAATTCTCTAATTTTAAGATCAAACAGTTATTTCTGATGTGATCTTTTAATTACAGTATAATAATTTTAGGTCAGATCTCGGCCTTGACCTGGAAATCTGTGTCAAATTGACTATACTCAAAAGAGTAAATTATTTTTAAAATTAAGAGTCTTTTTGTTGAAAATTTTTTAATCCATTATCAATTTTTCGTTAATTTATTAAATTTAAGTTGCTTTTAATTTTGTTTATCGGTTGTCAATTAGTATACTACAATGATACACCATTTCATTTATTTGAAGTAAAAATTATCTGCCATCATTTTTTCGTAAAATGTAAAATACAGTATACATTTTAAATACAATATATTTTATAATTCCAAGTTGTAGTGGATTAGAAATAAATTTAAATAACTGAAGTTCAACTTCTCTCTCCCCAGGAACCTAAGTTAAGAAGTTAGTTAAGGTTAAGTTATTGGTTTAGGAAAAGGTTTTTTTTTTCTTATTTCCAACACAGCAGGATAAATGGTCAAATAATCCTTGTCCCGATTTTATTGTATGCACCAAATATTTGGTTAAGGTCAAATCTGAAGTAAAATTTTATTACCACAATGCCCTAACCCCCCCCCCCAAAAAAAAAAAAGAGGATCTGGTTACTCACCATAAATTTATGGGTTCATAATTATTTTACATTTTTCAAAGCTGAATTTTAGATAATTTTTAAATTGAAAGTTATTTAGGTGGTACGAAAATGCAGTATTTTTTTTCTAATTAACAATATATTGGCATAATATTTTGGTGATTCATTGCTATTAGTCAAAGAGTTAGGGCAAACTGAATACATGGCATTGAAATTTTATCTGTAAGTAAGATTCATTTGACCAAATTTTTCATATGGATCATAATTTGAAAAGGTAGTTTTTAATTAAAAATGACAAAAAAAATCTCAGTCCAACGATTAAATGATTTTTCAAAAATATTTCTAAGTTTCATAATTTAAAAAGGTCGTTTTTATTAAAAAAGCTAAAAGAAAAACCCAAAATTTCCAATATTTGAGAATGATTTTTTCAAAAAAATTTCCAAGTTTCATAATTTAAAAATGTGGTTTTTATTAAAAACCCAAAAATAAATCTAAGTCCAACGTTTAAATGATTTTTCAAAATTTTTTCTAAGTTTCATAATTTAAACAGGTGGTTTTTATTAAAAAAGCTAAAAAAATTCCAGCGTTTTGAAAACACCGCTTAAAACACATTGGCGAGAATTTTTCCATTCCTCAAAACACGGTAAAATCGCCAAGTTGGCGCAAAAAAAATCCAAGATGGCGGCCGTGCACACAATTATTAAGTAACGTAATATTAATTTGAATATTATTTTAGGTGATTAAAATAATTAAAAAAACATTCTTTACTTAAAATCCTTTTTTTATTTTTGTATTTTTATTTCATCTCTTACTCTAATTTTGAGATGCCAATGTGTATCTATACTTCTATAATAATATATAAAGAGACAGAGCAGATTTTCTATGTGGAGGGTAATTTGCAACTTTTGTACACTACAATGTACCTTAAAACTTTTCCTTTGTCAACCGCAGTCAAGTAACCATAGCAACACCCTTTAGCTTACGGGGTTTGTTTTTCAAAATCGCTCTTTAGGACGGGAAAATGTTATCTACTTCCTTTCCCCATTTAACGTGTGGGACAGTCAGAGTGGGGGGGGGGGGGTCAGGGGAAAGAGTGGTTAATTGCTTTTTTATTGCTTTCTTACTATTGAAGAATAATTTACTATTGAAGAAGGATTTCAATAGTAGTTCATCGGCACCCCGTGCCTCTTTCATCTCTCAAAAGGCTGAAAATGGATGAACCGCGGGTGAACCGCCCTTCTGATGTCTCTTGCCTGAAAAGAAATAACCTCTAGCTAGAACGACAAAAGATTATTATTCAGTCCTATTTTGCAAGATTCACCCTCCGTTCCCAGAATGTCACACAATTGTTCTTTGGGGGCAAAGCCGTTAGGAAAGTCACAACGAAGTGGAATTCGAAACTATATCTCTGCCGACATCACACCGTATTTTTCGAGAGTATGTGCTTCGGATATATGCTATCCCACCCCGTAAGGAAAAGGTTGTAATATTTGAAAGATTCAAGTAGAGGAGGTATTGATAAATACAAAAAGGATTTTTGAAACTGGCAACGTTAAAGGGTTTATTGAAGAAAACTACATTTGTATTTACGCTTTTTATTGGATATTTAAGGTAAAAAAAGATTTGCAATTTATTGGCTATCAACTGGAAATTTATTGGTACACTATTTTGGTCAACCCGGACAAAGTCGGGACGGGCCGCTAGTATTTATTAAACCTAGATTAAGTATCTTTTCCCGTTTTGCCTCTCAAATGAAAATTTTTATCAACACGAGGGATTTTCTTTTCTCCATTGTGTGAGCAATAACAAGAAACGACCTACTAAAATGCCTGTCATTCATAGATAAAGTGAGTCTGTTTATAATCTGACAGAAGTGCCCTAAAAGCATGCTAAATGTGAGAGAGCCAACAATTTCAGTGCAATGGCGCCATCTGTCGGATTTGGCACGGGTGTTATTAAACTTTTATCGTAACTAAAGATAATTTGATGATAATATGAGGTACTAAAAACATTGAACAATAAAATTTTTACAGTGTACTCCAGAAAATTGCAACTAACCAAATTTACAAACTATTTTTTAATTAGTTAAGGACAGAAATTTCCAAACTTTAGTATTTTCGTTAAGATATTTTGTGTATTTTCATTCAGATAATTTTAGAAATTTTTTGTCACTATTTAAAGAGAAAATTTAATTCGTATACTTTAGCTTACATAAATAATAAATTTGAAAAAAAAAATAATGAAATCAGCAAAAGCATTTTAACTTGCCCGGCAATAATGGCTATATTGCAAAATATTGGCGAAAACACACCAGAAAATATATACATTTAAAGAATTATCTCGATTGCTAAAGCTCTCTTGGCTCACAGATTTGTAGTTGACTCCACAGCGGATACGACAACAACCAACCAATGGTTAACAGCTCTTTAATTTTTTTAATATTATTATTTCTGTTTGATTTAACCCATCGATAATGTTTTAATATTCTTTTCTTTGGATCTAGATTAAATTTCATTAATGCGTCATATGCAGTTTTACTTTCTTCCCCGGTTCCAACAACAACGTATATGCGTGGCCGCTCTGTATCATAGTATAAAAAAGCGACTTAAAGGTGCTTGAAAAAGGTTCATAAAAGATATATACAGGTAACCGTCCTATAACACGGTAGAGGTTCCTAGAAAATACCGTGTTGAGGGAAAGCGTGTTATATGAGACCCAGAGTAAGTAAAAAAAGGGGGGTTACGTTCGAAAAACTTATTAAAAACAAACTTTTTTTTAATTCCATATAAGCAACATAATTTTTATTTAATAATATAAATGTACGTATAATAAGAAACAAAAAATATTATTTTCATTTAATGCGACCTTAATTTAATAAATTTCTTCCTCATCACGACTCACTACTATCAAACGAGAACATTTTTTCGGTTGAAAGATATCATCTTCACTTTCAGAACCTTTTTCTTCATTTAGATTTTTTTGTACCTTCTATCCTCTTTAAAAGATCTGTAATTTTGGTTTGTTTGCTGGTTCTTACAAGGTCATTGTAGATTTCACGGTATGGAGATAGACAATTTTGCATCTCCCTTTTGAATTTTCGGCTTCTTTCAGCGGAAGGGTCTGCATTCAAGAAAAACGATTCAAGATTTTCAGCTAAGTTTAGGCCTTCTTATAATTTTTTTAGTGTTAAATTATTAACTTCACAATCTTCATCAGTGCTATTGTCCTCAAAATCTATTTGATTTACAGCTTCGGATACCATTTCCATCAAATCCGCTTCGTCAACTTCTTCCACTAATAAATCTTGAACGTCCTCAATCCACAAAACCTTCGCCTCCGATTGATTAAGCAAGTTCTAATATGCCACCAATTTAATTTTCTGACGATTCTATTTCAACTGAAGATGGCCATATCTTCTTCCAACATGCATTTAACGTTTTAGTTCTTTCAGCGACAAAGATATGATGTCGATGGCGTGCTTAATTGAAAATTGCTTCCAAGCTTCCATTACATTAATTGATTTCGAATCGGTTACGTCTAAAATTTACTGTAATGCTCTTCTTATGCAATAGGTTTGTGTATGACGTTTTCCGCTATGACATCGGAATAGAGTTATAAATTAATAAATTATAATTTGTTTATACATTTTCATGTAAAGCCACTACAGTTCATTATTCCTTCCCGTCATGGTTTTAAGGTAATTTAGTTTTTGAATCTCTCTATTCTAAAAAAAAGTAACTGGCGCTGCCGCTGCCGCTGCCGCTGCCGCTGCCGCTGCCGGCAACGCCGCTGTCAAAAGCTTGTCACGCTATCTCCTCCGAAACCGCTGGGGGTATGGGGTCGATACCGATACCAATCGATGCAGAACAATGTGGGGAAGAAAGTAAGACATGTCTCATATTCGTCGGACTTTAAGTTTTTTTTTATTTTATGTTTTGTGGGAAAATATAGAATTTTTTTTTTTACAATCTAAGACTACAGACATTTCTTCTTCAAACAAGATCTCATTTGTTTAAAAATAATTTAAAACAGACTGATATTTTTATTAAAATTGAAAACCCACTTTTTGGAAAAATTTATGCGTTTCGAGATATATAAATTCGATGCTCTCAGACTTATTGTGTTACAAAAAAATATTTACATCATCTGGAAGACGAAAGCTTCCTCATTCATATAAACCTCATTTCAAGTCTCTATCTTAAAATTTCGATTTTTAATTGAATTTTAAAGAAATACTTTAAAAAAATCTTCTCATTCGCTTCCTTCGCAGAAGGACATGAAAGAAGATCCAATTTTTCACCCATAGGCGGGCTTCATCCATTTCGCCGGGAGGGGGGAAGCTTCAACTGTAAACAAATGAATGACTCAATCGCTGTAAACAACTATTGAGTCATTCATTCACTTGATTCATCAGAGGAGCGAGCGTAGCGAGCCTAGGGGCGAAGCCCCTAGTGTGTTAAACAAAAATCATGTTATCTAGTGCTGTAAAAGTACAGTGTTGTAGAAAGGTTTTCGCAATTTTTTATCATGTTAGTGGGAAACCGTATTACAGGTTGCAGTGTTATACGAGGGTTCCCGCAATTTATCCTATCCTGTTAGAGCGAAAACGTACGATACCGTGCTGTAGGAGGGCTACCTGTACTTACATTTTTAAAACTCAGAAAATATATTTTACCTGGAGTTTAAATGCAATATACTTATTGTACTGTTCATTTATAGTAATTTTATAAGTTGTATGTAATCCGAATAATATCAGATTTTTTCCCTGTAGTTACGATACAAACAATAAGAAACTAATACGAATCGCGATATGTTTTCGAGGTGTTGAACCGAGGAATATGGGGATAGTTAACTCAGTTATTTCTAGAATGAAGTTGGTGATATCTCTATGATCCTTAACTGTACACTGAAAATATTATCTACATCCGTGAACACTCAAAAGTTTTATCAGTTACAGCAGAGGTGAGCAAACTTTTTTCGACCGCGACCCATTTTCTTTAAATAAAAAATCACTCGACCCTCGCAAAAGAAAATTATCTAGTAGTGGTAATTTTTTTTTTAAATTTAGGAAAATGTTAACCGAAAAATGAGAAAGAGAAATAAGAAAATTTCGACAAACTTTTTTAAAAATCAATGAACTGTAAGTTTTAAGTATACATTTACTTTGCATAATAACAATTAAAAAATATCCTGTTTACGTTCTACACTTGTTTTCACGTAGGATTACGTTCTTCCATAACGGTCCTCCAGAAAGCAAAATTTCAGATGCTAAAACCATCCGTCGTCGCGAGTTATAATTTTGGCAGCATGCCAAACCCAGTCTGTACCGCTTGGGCAAGCAGTAAACAGTCAAACAGAAAAGTACCAAACTGCGTCAAAATTTTGACATGACATATATATATATATATATATATATATATATATATATATATATATATATATATATATATATATATACTTGTCGTACTTGACTTCTACTCCCATACTATTTAATATAAATCCGAACCTCTTTTGTATCATGATGAAGTCGGTGAACCGGTGGTGACGCTTATCCTCTAAATATTTCCATCAAACAGTGTTATGTCTACACAAAGCCATAAAATAGTTCAATTGATGTTCCTAAACATATTTATTAAATTTCTTTAAGAATCTCAGCTCCACCAAACATTAACTAAGAACCCCACCCAATTTAAATCCGTTCGCCTAACGGCACACGTCTTTTTCGTTGCTTAGTTATCCATGACTCTGAAATAAATCCTTTGTTCCCAACCTTTTAACCAACGCGCACCGACGCTCATTAATTATTCATGTCGTCATAACGTACATTAGGGCGGAGCGTAAAAAAAAATTTTCCGATTTTGTTTTTGCCCTAGTGCAGAAAAGTTGTGTACTGGTGGGTAGGTCACGTATGCAAAGTTTTGGGAAAAACAAAAAATATCTTCCGTCTCCATTTAGCCCGTGATTTTTAGCAGATTTTTAGCGTATAGTTAAAAATGTTTATTTACATTGTTTTGTATGCAGCTCTTCCCTTTTGTAAAAAATAAAATACAGTGGTAATTCGAAACTTAATTCAGAAAGGCAGCAGCGTACGCCTGCGCACGCGCAGGTATACCACTGATTCAGTTATACACTCATGATCAAAGTTCACTTAGAAGGGGAATTCCCTTTAGTGATGTGAGATATTCGATGATTTTATTTCGATCTGAATAAAAATCTTCAGCTCCTTAAATCTATTTTTAAGAACGTTACTGCTTGGTTTTGTTACTTGAATTAGTGATTATTTTATAACAGCACCTGCTAAACTAATTAAGAATTCGTAAATAGTAATAACGTCATATGTTTTAGCAATTATTTGAAAAGAATAATGCAGAGTAGGATCAGCGTATTTTGTCCAGTGTTTGGCGCTCCAAAGGAGTTAAGTTGTCATATTTTGCCAACATATGAAGACGCAATGAAATATTATTTGTGGGTGCGAAATAATTGTAAAGTGAAGTTAAATACCGTCAATCCAAGTGTATCAGAAGTCGCAGATAAAGTGGCAGAAAGAATCGAAGAAATTTGGCATACAGCATCTCTTCCTTTTATTTCGCGCCAACGGATAGTACAGATGATCCGTGCATACAACGAAAAATACATAAAGGTAAAAAAATATTTTGGTATGAAAACACTGTCAACAACAACTTTAGAAACGAAGCTTAAAACCTAAAGACTCACAGAAATTGTTCGACATTTCTTCATGTAAGTGTGTTTCTTTTAATAAATGTTCTTGCGCAAAGCATAAAAGGATCCCTGAAATAGAAAGAACTTTTCTTATAGACCAACGGGCACTTAGGCAAATGTCCATAGGCGCAGTTGACTTAAAAGAAACTGAAAAGCTGAGGAAACGAGCCGATAGGAAGCAGAAACAGACAGAAGCAGTGAGTCTTAAAATAAACGTTTCGCCATCTGTTACACCATCTAGGCTCACATTTCCTGATCCAGATTCTGACGTGGATCTACAGAACTCCGATAGTGACACAGATTACTTGAAGCCTTCCACATCCACATCCAGGATGACTCAATCTGAAGGGAAAAAGACGCCACGATCAAGCCGATACCCAGCAGTATCTATAGCTTGTGACAGGACCGGAGTTTCAGATCGGGCTGGAGCCATGATTGCAAGCTCTATTTTGGAAGATTTGGGGATAATTACCGAAACAGACACATTAAATGTAATTGATAGACATAAAATAAGAAGAGAGAGAGGAAAAAAATTCGGACAGAATATCAACAAGGAAATGAAAGACATCTGGAACCACTAAAGGGACTTTATTCTGACGGAAGGAAGGACAAAACTCTAATGCAAGAGAGCGTAGGGAGAAAGATGTACCAGAAAACAGTCCTGGAAGAACACGTTACAATGATTAAGGTTCCTGGAAGCAAGTACCTTGGACACATAGCACTAAACTCGTCATCAGCTTTGAGCATTTCTCAAATGATGCTGCAATTCATGGAGAATAAAAATTTTGACATTCATCAACTACTGGCTATAAAACCGGCGTAATTCGCCGTTTTGAGGAAGCCATTGAGAAACCCTTGCACTGGTTTATCTGCCAGTTACACGCAAATTTGTTGCCACTCCGACATTTAGTGCAGCATTTGGATGGTGGAACTAGTGGCCCTAATGTATTTTCTGGTCCTATTGGGAAAGCACTGGTAAATTGTGAAAACCTCCATGTTGTGAGATTTGCAGTCATTTCGAGCGAATTTCCGAAAATCGACATAAAGGATCTTAGCACAGACCAGCGATACCTTTGGGATATTTGTCAAGCTGTCACAAATGGGAACTGCTCATCAAGTTTGTCACAAAAGCACCTTGGTAAAATATCTCATGCACGTTGGCTAACAACTGCAAATAGAATAATGCGTTTATACATTAGCTCTTCAGAGCCTTCAAACCAACTTCAAATTCTGGCAGAGTTCATCATGAAAGTGTACGCACCTATGTGGTTTACAGTCAAATTAAATCCATATTGCACGGATGGTCCACGAAATTTGTGGAAGACAATAAACGTCTCGCGCTATCTTAAAAACGAATTAAAGACTGTGGTCGATCCCATTATCCAGAGAAATGGCTATTTCGGTCACCCGGAAGCAATAATCTTGTCAATGATCACAGACGACAGACAACCCATTCGAGAACTTGGACTTCGTAGGATTTTACAAGCAAGAAAGGAAAAAAAGGAAGGAATCAGACACTACAACATTCCGTCACTCAACTTCGAGGCAGTTTCATATATTGACCTTATTGATTGGCAGAAATGCAATTTGACGGAACCCCCAATAACATCTCACTTAACAGAAGATGATTTGATAAATTTAATTTCTAGTGGAGAGTCTGTAGCTCAACACCTGGGAAGTCTAAAATTTCCTTGCCACACCCAAAGTGTTGAACGTTTCGTGAAACTAGTAACAGAGGTTTCTGCGGCTGTGTGTGGAAAAAATCAGCGTGATGGTTTAGTTAGAACCCGAACAGAGTCGAGAAAAGCTATGCCATCATTTGAAACCAAATGCGAGTACCGAGTAAAACCAGAATAACTGCAAGGCAAAGGAGTTAAGTGCCCATATGGTTGGGTGGATGGGTGGGCACGGGTGGAACTCGTAATGCAGCCACCTCCCCGTGGTGAGTTCTGCGTTTTTCTGAATTTTATTTCAGAAAAAAGCGAAGAGCTGCATACAAAACAATGTAAATACACATTTTTAACTATACGCTAAAAATCTGCTAAAAATCACGGGCGAAATGGAGACGGAAGATATTTTTTGTTTTTCCCAAAACTTTGCATACGTGACCTACCCACCAGTACACAACTTTTCCGCACTAGGGAAAAAACAAAATCGAAATTTTTTTTTTACGCTCCGCCCTAACATACATGCTCATTTTGCTGACCGATGCACTTTCTTAGCGCCAACTCTTCAAGGCTAATCCGTCTACTAAAAATTCTCTCTGTGGTATATTCGAAGATTGAATCAAGCCGACCCATTAGTTCTATTTTCACTGCAATGCAATACGCTGCTTAATTTGAACTCCCAGACTTTAATTGTTAAATCCTATATTTTAATAACTAATATCCCGTTTTAAGGTCACGCGATCGCCCCCCATATATATATATATCTATATCTATAAAGGAAGAAGTCCTGACTTATATATACATACACGTATCAACGCCCAGCAAAAACTATTGGAGATACAGATATCAAATTTTAGGAGCTTATTACTTTTGTGCTGAAGGCGTCATTTAAGAAGCGATTTTTCAAAATTCGCCCCCCAAGGGGGGGAGGGGGGGCAAAACGTGTTTTTTACATATTCCTTCATATCTCAAAGAAGGATATTGATATCCATAACATTCTTGCTTTAAAATGTAAGTAACATGAATACCTAAAAACCAATTTCAGGATTTTTCAAAATTAGGCCCCCAAGGGGGGGGGAGGGGGGAAAAACGTGTTTTTACGTGTTTTATCACATTTTCCTTCATATCTCGAAGAAGAAAACAGATATCCATAAGATTCTTGCTTTAAAATGTAAGGAACATAAATGCCTAAAAACCAATTTCAGGATTTTTCGAAATTCGGCCCCCATGGGGGGGAGGGGGCAAAACGTATTTTCCCATATTCCCTCATATCTCAAAGAAGGAAATTGCTATCCAAAAGATTCTTGCTTTAAAATGTAAGTAACATGAATACCTAAAAACCAATTTCAGGATTTTTCAAAATTAGGCCCCCAAGGGGGGGGAGGGGGGAAAAACGTGTTTTTACGTGTTTTATCACATTTTCCTTCATATCTCGAAGAAGAAAACAGATATCCATAAGATTCTACGGGCATACTGCGATTACACAAGGAGTGAAAGTGTGGGGAGCGATTTGTTGGTTTTCACACGATCACCTCCAGTCGTCCTTTTACGCACTTAGACGGCACGCAGTTACGTGGACGAGATTTTAACGCCAGTTGTACTGCCTATGCTATCAAGTCGCCCAGGTGCCATTTATCAGCAAGACAACGCTCGTCCACATACTGCGCGACTCTCCCAACAATGTCTTCAAGGATATGGCGTACTCCAATGGCCTGCCAGGTCACCAGACCTTTCGTCAATAGAGCAAGTCTGGGAAGTCCTTGGAAGTTAACTTCAGCCACGCCCCGGAATACTGGTGAATTAACTGCCCAGTTGCAAAGACTATGGCATGATCGTCCACAGGAGGTCATAGGTGACCTCATTGATTCGATTCCACGCCATGTTTCGGCTTGTATAGCTGCCAGAGGTGGATTTACTACTTACTGACTTGCAACCTTTTTCATGCTATATCTTCTTAATAAAACGGTCTGTTCTTCTGAATTTGTAATCATTTGCTTATCTCCTCATACCCTACATACATGTTAATTTTCGTGATAGTCGCTCGTTTCCTTCTGGGTGCATATATTTTTTGTGACAGAGTCTATATACATAACGCATACATACATATATACATACAAAAGGTAATCAACGATAAGTAATCCTATGTTAATAACGCGCGGTAGTTTTGTTAGAACAGTCTGTTCGTATTATGATATGAGAAACTTTTTCTAAAGCCATAATTTATAAAGTAACTTCTACTGCTTTCAGACGTTTAAGAAAAATATACACCTGAGGTCACCTATGACCTCAGGTGTCATATCATCAATGAGGTCACCTATGACCTCCTGCGGAAGATCATGCCATAATCTTTGCAATTGGGCAGTTAATTCACCAGTATTCCGGGACGGTTGCAGTTGCCTTCCAAGCACGTCCCAGGCGTGCTCTATTGGCGAGAGGTCTGGTGACCTTGCAGGTCATGGGGGTACGTCATATCCTTGAATATGTATATTTTTTTTGTATTTTATGAATTAGAGTTGAAATAGTCATATTAGGCATCAAAGTGCACTGAAAGTATTAATTTTTGATATAGAAAAATGATGAACGCGAGAAAATTTCTATTCTCACGTTCCTTCTGCATGGAAAGGCTTTATGATGCTGTTCTCTTTGAACTCTCAAGTACATATACACAGTGCTCGATTTTTAGAAATTGATGTGCCGGAACTGTAACATTCCGAGTCGTGTGGGGGTATTCTAAATTATATATATATATATATATATATATATATATATATATATATATATATATATAATAGGCCAAGCCCACTCACTAACAACACAGAAATATTTGATTAAATAAAGGTTTTTTACTATCGTAATTTTTTTTTGCCTAAAGAGAGGTACCGGAACGCCGTTTCGGCGCGTTCCTCCTCAAATCGAGCCCTGCATCTACAATTCGTTTGAAGAAAGCGATGTGACCTTCGAAGTAAATTTTGATAATCCCTTTCAAATACCAAAAACCCAACATAAATCCTTTCACAGATAAGATTATGTTTGTCATGGATTTGCGGGTCTTGTAATGTACTCAAGTGAATCAATGACAAAAGACTCAAAAATACAGTGTTTACTTAAAAAATATTTAGAATTATTATACAGAGCAACTTCTTTCTATGGCAAACAGAAGGATTATTCTTTTAAAAACTGAGAGATAACACTCTCAACTAGATTGTCTCCGAATAACACAGACAGCTTTATCTATCCGTACCGAAGATGAGCTCCGAAAAAAAACTCGTACAGTGTAGTGTGTCCGCACAGGCTATTTCGACGCCTCACCTAGGGTCAATTCGGCTCCCTTCTCCCATGCTCGATCTCCATGTGGAGTTTAGAAGGGTCTTGCCGAAACTGTATCCAGGGTAATCACAAGTCGCTCCTTTCTAAGTAATGAATCAAAACACTAATGAGAATCTGCTGACGTTACAGCCTGTTGTAACACCATGGATCCGGAGCTTCTGAGAAAGGGGTCCACTCCGTAGAAGAGGGTATCTTGCGACACCCTTTGTAATACCTGTATTCTATCCCTATGCTACAACCACACATACGCGAATAAGCTCCCCCCGTCGCCTCTTGACACATTTTGGTGTCGATTAGTCTCCCCCCCCCCCAACGTGGGGGAAGTATTTCGTTGCTTTGATCATTCGTCTTAAAACCGCTCTCCAGAGCGGACTGAGTACGAATCTTCAATAGGGAGGAGGGACGCCATAAAACCTCCTCTCGGGACGAGACCAATAAATCACTGCTTTCCCCTACACTTCGCTCTCTGTTTCGCGAATGTGTGCTCGCAGTGTTAGACCTTACGGGGAGTTCCAGTGTGGGAGAGACTGAAGCTAACTCTCGGCTAGAGAGGTTGGGCGAGCACGACTTCATTCGGGGTCCCGGTTTTCAGAGATCGACTCCAGTGTCGGCAGAGCAAGCTGTCCTGGTAATAGTTGGAGAAAATCCAACTCACTCTCTCGAGTTAAGATTGGGAGGTGGTTTTTTAAACATGTGTAGGTTATATGTAGAATTGTAAAAATTGCATTATAATTGTATATGGCGGCTGTACATATTATGTTTCTCGTGTGTTCATTTGACGAGAACATTACACTGTTATAATTGATAGCTTTAGGAACATTAAATTCAATATAAATAAGTACAAGGACGCGTCATTTATATGTTATAGGCCGGAGATAGAAAAAAAGTATACAAGAAATCTAAACTGACAAAAGAAAGTTGAATGAAAAGTTATTTCTAAGTAAAATAACATAATAATAAACGAATAAAAGAGCTATTTTTCCGTTGTTAAGAGAATTTCAATTAAGTTAACTTATATTTTAAACTAATTATCTTCTTGACTGATGTTGCATATATTAATTTCCTTTTAAAATCGCATTTAAAAATAATTATTTATCTGGATAAAAATATATTTAAAGTATATTTGATAACTTAATTAAAATTACGTTTGAAAAAAATTTAAATCTTTCAGGTTTTAGCTCTTAATAATAGTTTGTCACCTTGATTTGAGTCGATTTTGTCAAATGGACAGCGAAAATTTTCTTCGTAATAAGCTTTTAGACACATTTTAATTTTTTGCTCAAATTATTTTTAGTTACTTACAACTTAAAGGAGTTAAAAGAGGCAAGAGAATCTCTAAAACTCGGTTCTTTCGAATATAGAATTCTCTTCTCTTTCCTATTACTGGTTCTTTTTGTATCTTCTACAATATCATATACAGTTATTATCGATGACGTCGTTAGCTGTCAATAGCGCTCAACGCACTCTACAAGCTACCACCATCGAGTGTTAGTATAAATTCTACAAGGTAATACTTAAAAAGATACTTGAAATGTCTTCAGTAAAGCGGGTAATCCGGCTACTAAATTTGTCAGTTTTTTTTCTCAAGTAACAAAAAATAAGCTGCTTGAATGAAACTAGAGTATACTCACTAATGTGTAACTGATGTTATGCAGCACTATTTTCCATGAAGAGTTCTGAGAATTCTAAAATTTACTTATAATAAATGAATTGTATAAACATCGTTTTACTGTGTATAAAAGGTTATAAATAAGTTCAATATGGGCCTTAAGGTTTGATTTGTAAGTTGGCTGTTTCTCCTTTTACGTAATCGATGATATAAAATATTAATGTTATTTTATTGAATAAAGAAAAGGAAAGGAAGAGTGGTATTAGTTTGTCGTATTATTGAAAAAGAACTTAGGCCTTAGGAATTTAATTCTAAATATGGTAATTAGAGATTATGACTCAAAACCTGACAAATGTTATGAAAAATATTAAATATTTTTTACATAGTTTAATATTTAATAATTTTTTTACATAGTATAATATTTTTCATATATTTTTCTATATTAAATATTTTTTAAGGGCGCAGTGGCTCAGTTGGTAAGTGCAGCGGACTAGTGATCTGACAGTCACTGGTTCGATGCTCGTCTCTGACAAATCCATTGCCGAGTACATTAATGGCGGCTAGTGCACGTAAAATCTGGCGTGGCTGCAATGTCCTCCAAAGTTCTCAAAATTACCTCTGGAGGTGCGGGGTCAAGTGTTCTGGTCTCGTCACTTGACTCGGTTCAAAATTACGGGACTGGTCCGTTTGCCAAGTCGGACTCCGAACCTTGTGGTTCCAGTCAAAACAGGAGCTTGTACCTCCATCGCACATAGCCTTCGGAACTTGATCTATGTTGCTGTCGGTCAAGTGGCATAAGCAACAACATATTTTATTTTATATAGATAGTCTTCTCAAGTTTAAGAAATATCCTCAATGTAAGCGATTTTCTTATGCAATGGTTAATCTAGTCAACTGAGTTAATATGTAATGAAATAAAATTGCATTCTCTAGATCAGGGACACTCAAACTGTGGCCCACCAAGCTCTTATGTGCGGCCAGAAACACTCACCCTTATTATCAGGCAGGTGCTTTTGTTATTGACATCGGTGTCTGAAAAATACAAAACTGTACAAAAATGTGCCACCTGCTGCTCACGTTTTAGCGCATCAACTTATCTTTGTGAATCATCCAATTACAAAATGAAATATGTCAAAAACGTAAATAGAAATCTGCTTACTTGCCTTGATGATGACATATTGAAAGTAGCATGCTGTTGTTTCTAATGTCCCCTGGTTGGAGGTTCCATTCACCAGGTCCTAATAAGCTATTGGGCTAAAAGGGGCGGCTCCTGTCTTAGATTAGCACCACAAGTGTCCGACTTATGTGGTAAGTAGCAAGTAGCAAGTATAAACCTGATTTATTTAAAATAATGTAAAGTTTTTACCAATATTTTTTAAAAATCACACTCATTTTTTTAAAAAATTGAATACATTTAGGTTTTCAGTTTTATTTTTTAAATTATTATATTATGAGACATAGAGTACTTTGTTGAGGTCGGCGTAACTTAGCAAACATATGCATGTGGCCCGAGAGAAAAAAGGTTTAGTATGGCTGTTCTAGATTTATGTTTGAGTTTACGATTGTCAGATTCTGGGGACAATAGCGCCCTTTACACGTACGCTCTTTCGCGAGTGCTTGGAGAGTACGGGATTGCGTGCATGCTCCAAGCACTCGCGAAAGAGCGTACGTGTAAAGGGCTATAATAGCTTCCTTTACACGTACGCTCTTGGAGTGCTTGGAGCGTACGGGATTGCACGCGGGAAAACTTGCAGTACGCTCAAAAGCAGCTTTCCCATCCTCTTCGACACCTTCACACGTGCACTCAATCGCGCGGTATCGTGGTTTCAAGCGGGAAGGAGCGTACGTGTAAAGGGCACTAATAGTGCGAAACTAAGGTAGGAAAAAGTGTCTAAAATGGTAAAGTAAAAATCATTGGAGAGCGAAAAATTATTTTTCAGAGTGAAAGTTTTCCACTCCGATTCTCATTATAGTCTAAGTAAAAGTGGCTCCTTTATGCAATCGTGTAACAACCCTTTAAAATATCTTAGACAAACTCCATAGAGCCAATGTTATTTTACCCCCTTTTCCGCGGCCATCCCTCAAAACGGCTCTTTTTTTTTAAACATTACTGGCCGACTTAGAGAAGTTTCTCTGTATTTTGTTTTAAATATCGGAGAAATTAATTGAGGCGCTCCCGTTGAAAAGAGGGTAAGAGCCAAAATTTCCAAAGAGTATTTTTTCACTGATACAAGGGATTTTTTCAAAGCTGATGGCGTGGAAAAGAGAGATAACTGCCTAGCTAGTTTGGTTTAGCTCTGTGCTAGACACTTTTCTCCTTTTCACTCCATTGGCCATGGAAAAACCCTTTTATCAGTGAAAAAATACTTTTTTGAAATTTTGGCACTTACCCTCTATTCAACGGGAACGCCTCAATTGGCGTTTGGAAAGACAATCAAAGTATAAAAGACTTACAAAAGTTAGTAGCATTTCAGCTAATTTTTGTAAGTCTATTTTATTTCCATCAAACAAGACCGTAACAGCAACTTTAAACTTAGACCGACCTTTAAGACATATAATTACTACAGACATTTTGCTGATGACTATTTGAAAAATATCTCATTTTCCCCGCAGGTACAATGAAATCAGGCAACTTCCGGAAGATATCTTTCAGAACATGCCTAATTTAGATAATATCATGATCTCTTCTAACAAGATTTTAACTTTGAACGAACAGACCTTTTCACCAGTCTGGGAACAACTAGAAGCTTTCCAAGCAATGAGTAAGTGCTAAACAAGTTGTTTTTTTTCAATAAGCAAATGCGAACATGAACTTATTTAGTAAGTTTCAAAGATGGGCCGATTACCTCAGAGGAACGCTAGAAGTTAAATCATTCTTTAAAACCGAATGTCAGTCGTCTTCCAAGTGCTTACAAAATGGTAACAATCGACAGTTTTTAACTATATGGGTATTGATTTAGAAAATCTTTAGACAAGTCTTTCAAGAAACGTAATTCTGAGAAAATAACTTATAGATGAGGATTTAATATGGAGGCAGTATAACGTCAAGTGAATGAAATCATGATACGGTGAAGGAGATTGCACGCGTTCCATGTCAGCCGACATACAGGATGGTTATAATTAAAGTTCCACTTTGAAATGGTCATAAAAGGAAAATT
Organism: Dolomedes plantarius; assembly: GCA_907164885.2. Lineage (NCBI taxonomy): Eukaryota > Metazoa > Arthropoda > Arachnida > Araneae > Dolomedidae > Dolomedes > Dolomedes plantarius. The sequence continues at coordinate 167,558,543 of OU015492.1, forward strand.
ACTGGACCAAATGTCATCAAACTTGGTAATAGTTTAAAGGAGGTCATGGGAATTTCTTTTCAAAAAAAAAAAAAAAAACTCACCACCAGGGGGGAATAAACTATTGAAGAGATTAAATAATTGATACCCAGATGTGTTTGTAATACAGTTTTAAGTGATTAAAATGGAAAATCGAGGAAATATTTCGAAAATTAAGTCGCAAGGAGCATTTTAAAATTTTGCTTATAAATTTTAATTTTTTTTTTAATCTTAAAATTTTAATAAGGTTGGAAATTTCTTTTAAAGTATTCTATATACTTATGGGGAAATGTATATATGTACAAAATTTCATATCTCTATGATATAAAGTAAAAATAAATAATTTTTAACTTCCACCGTTCCTTTAAATGTCCATCTTACGGGACTCCGGGACACAAAATTCTCAAAAAAAGATTTTTATTTACTTATTTACTTATTTTTTGCTTAATATGTACTAGATGCAAGAGTTTTTGGCCTTTATGTCCATGCATCCCCAAATGTAACCTGTACTTTAATTATCTATTTATCTTTTTTCTGATAACCCACTTTTAAAGGGATGTATCTAAAAAAAATCCTTGTACGGTATCTTACACTGTTCCTTCATTCTACATTCATTTCACTGTCGGTAGAATTTTTTATTTATAGGAAAAATTAGAAAAGTATTTTTCTGAATCAAAAACTACTCCGAAAAAAATTATTTTGTTGCCAATCAGAGAGTTTAATTTTTATTAAAAATGCTTTTAAATATACGGTTGGGAAATTATTCCGAAAACTCTCCGATATACAAAAGGGAAAAAATCAAAAATCAAGTGAAAATACAGGGTCATCGAAAAAGGTTGGACACATTTCGAAAGCTCATAATTCTAAAATAAATTGAGCAAACGCAATAAGATTCTTTTCAAACAACTTGGCAAGTGTCCAAGATTTCTAAATGTAACTGGTACACAACCGGGACGTTGAACGTTGCGCAGAAGCGATGCGAGGTGGAAGAGGTCTTCGTTCGGCTTTCCGTCAGTGCAATGGCGACCGTTCAGAAGAAAGCTCAAGCGGTGGTTGTTTGCGATAAACATCACGGTAGTTTCGCTGAACTGTTTTAACAGACTTGTACTCCGCTAACCACAACACACATTGAGCTTGAACGGTCGCCATTGCACTGACGGAAAGCCGAACGAAGATTTCTTCCACCTCGCATCGCTTCTGCGCAAAGTTCAACGTCACGGTTGCGTGCCAGTTACATTTAGAAATCTTGGACACTTGCCAAGTTGTTTGAAAAGAATATTATTGCGTTTTCTCTATTTATTTTAGAATTATGAGCTTTCGAAATGTGTCCAACTTTTTTCGATGACCCTGTATATCAAACAATTGAACAACGTATAAAATTTTTATTTTAAGATTTAAGTTTTTAAAAACAGAAATTCGTTTTGCTCAAATACGTATCATATGCATAATGATGTTTATAAAAAATGACACATTGTATGAAGGAGGAACATACACACAAAGTATGTGTAAATAAAGAAAATATTTTGTCTCCCGGACCAGCTTTCAACTGCTATACATATGAAAATTCTATCTCATCTGTCTAAGACAGAGGTGGGGAACTCGCGGCCTCTGTGATCTTCTCTTGCGGCCTTCATAAAAGCTAGCACTTGTATTAATTAATATTTAATTATATAGATTACAACAATCTCCAAACCAATAGAATTAAATAAAGAACGGCATGAATGTATGTACAGTGTCGGCCAAAATAAAGTTGACATTTTGAAATTGTTGTCTAAAGTCGCTACAATTGTATATTTATCCAAATGAGCTTCGTTTACCTTGATTGTATGATACTTTAACTACACTTTATATGTAATTTAATGCTCAGAGTTTCTTAGCAATACTACCAGACATGTTATATGATCTCTACACAAAAACTATTTTCTTACTATTATTGTTGTGACTGACTCCATGCACGTTAAAAGATTATTTTTTCTGCCAAGAAAAAAAATAATAATAATTAATGATTAATGTTATAACAAGTTTTTATCCTTATGTGAATACAAAAATATTTTATATTGTAACTTTTTATGTCAAATAATAAATAAATAAGAACTTAATTTTCTTTGTTATTTTTCTATATAATGCACCAAATTGTAAAAACTATATCTAACTATAATAATTTCATAAAAGTCGCAATTATAGGTTCATCAACTTATGCGTCCTCCTTTATTACTACCTAATTTACATGTGGCCTCTAATGGTAAAAAGGTTCCCCACCTCTGGTGTAAGGGTTTGGTTACAGACTGAAATTTAGCTCGTTTATTACGAATCAATTATTTATACAGCTTAAATAATTAAATATATTTCTGTAATTTATTTTCCTTCCAAGAAGGTCAAGAAGGGATTCATTTCCTTAATGACTTTTCAGACAACAAGTTAAGGTGTGACTGCAGAATGGCTTGGATTCTAAAGAAGAGGATGCCTCCGAACATGAGAGCCGTGTGCGATCAACCTATGGAGCTTAGAGGAAAAAACCTTAATGTACTTACCTCGAAGGATTTATGGTGTTGACGGTGAGGAACGATGGTAAACATTGCGATATCTGAAATTTGTAAAACAATTTGTTGAAATGTATAATTAAATAAAACCTTGAATTATTGTCTGTGTGTTGTTATGCCTAATGCCTCTTGACCGACAGTATATTGTCAGTTCAAGTCCATAACGGCTATTGGGCGAAGTGGTGCGACTCCGGTTTTTTAATAGCACCACAAGGGTCGGAGTCCGACTTGGCTAAAACAGTGGTCCCCAACCCCCGGGTCGCGGACCGGTACCGGTCCGTGGATCAAATAGTACCGGGCCCCCAAGGAATATTAAATTATTTCCATTTTATTTACTGTGGTGTATTTCTCTCGGGTTAGTGCGACTTTGTGCTAATTTATACCTTTGTAACAAAAGAAATCTTGTAACTATTTTAAATTAGTTTATTTTTTATTAAACATTTCAAGATTAGGAATTAAAATTGCAGTCATAGCCCCCCTCAGAGGGCCACGGGAATATTATCAAACGTTGACCGGTCCGCGGCGATTAAAAGGTTGGGGAGCACTGGGCTAAAGTACCGGTCCCGTAATTTTGAACCGAGTCAAGTGACGTAACCGGAACTCCTGAACGCGCACCTCCAGAGGTAAATTTGAGAACTTGGAGGACATTGCAGCCACGACAGATTTTTCGTGCACCAGCCGCCATTAGTGTACACGGCAGTGGATTTGTGAGCGACCGGTATTGAACCAGAGACGTATAGATCATTGGCTCGCTGCCTTTGCCAACCGGGCCATCACGCCCCCGCGGGGTAAAAATATTGTTTATTGTTAACAATAAAAATATTGTTTGTTATTTATCTTACTGTTTTTTGTCGATTTCTGGTCCACCTACTTAATTTAGGAAGGAATCTTACGGATAGTGTAAGATCAAAACTAGCAATCTCCATTTTTTCTCAAAATTGAGGTAAGGATATTTTATTAATGTAATATTACGGATATTTTCTTGCTGTATGCCAATCAGTTAAAAACGAAAATGTTTGGAAAATGGCCTACTCATAACAAGTAATGTGAGGAATTTCATGAAGTCTGAATTCAACTTCATATCTTCAGATATGTATAAGGTAAAGTTATTTTCCCTAAACCGAGAGAAAAAAAATGTTTTGATCGAGATTGCTAGTTTTGACCCTACACCACTCATATATCCCCTTCCACAGTGTATCATGAGACAGAGTTTTACTTCCTGTGCCTACCGTATCACAATTGTTACAGGTACAAAATATATGTAACGGTTTAACAGGAACGTTAGAAAAGAAGGCCGCCCACATTATATAGCTGTTAGTAATGCAAGCTTCAACCTAGCTATGGACGTTCCTGAGCTGTGCTAATAGGAGGCAATGTTAGTTCACCTGCTTCTGTAATGAAATTAATAAAAATAATACATCTGCTTCTGTTGGTGCTCCTGTAATAAAATAGTCAACAACATCTGCTGGACGGATTAGCGTCAGAGTAAGTGCCTGGCGCATTTAAATAGCACGTAATGTAAGAAGGTTTTACTTGTATTTTCTAAAGTTACTAGATGGCGTTACGATCTTGTGAGAATTACATGGTTGGAAATTCTGAGTATCGACATCGATGCTTTAGGCTACAATTCCTGATTTTACTCCTTTGGAAGAAGGGGAGGTGTCTATAAATATAACCACATGCTGCGTCTCTATACATGTATTTACTCTGATTTCAAGTGGATTTTTTACTAGTTTGCTTTAATTTATTTTTCCAGTGGTAGAGAGGATGGAATTTCACCATGCTTGTCCTGGGAGACAGGTGTTTTGAAGCTGTTCATTTTGACATCCTAATTAATATTTGATACAGTGATCCAGGAATAGCCACATAGAAAAGTAGTTTTTAACTCTCAGATTCCGAAATAATGTATGAATTTGGGAGAGTTATAGGTGGAAATAATGGTCAATTAGTTCCACCCAGTGGCGCACCCAGGGGGGGGGGCAAAGAGCCCTGTCCCCCCTCCAAAGAAATAGAAATTTCCTATTGAATATTGATTTTGCATTAGAAATATTTTTATCCTTTCATCTCGCCCCAACCATTCATTATAAATATTTTTATCCGTTCATCTCTTTCCCCCCCCCCGAAAAAATCCTGGGTGCGCCACTGGTTCCGCCCAGTAAAATTTTTCTGCTGTGTAATAAGCGTTTTTAAAGTTAGTAATATTTAATGTGTTTTCTGCGTAATAAAGATATTACGTATAAACTACCACATTTTCTGTTTAGTTTCTGCATGATTTTTTAAAAAAAATTTCTTATGCTGAGCAAATCCTGATGTGTGCATGTGATAGTATTCCTCGAGGATGTTTTCTGTTAGTTATTGTATTCAATTAAATTAAAATTAAAATAGCTGAGATGGAACTACTCAAAGTAACAGGAAACTCTGTTTTATGAAACACAAATTAATCAAGTAATTTAAAATGGACAGTCTTGCAATATTACCTGTTCAGTTTCATTCAAGTTTCAGGTATTGAACTTCCAAAAATATATTTATAGATCGTCGTGAGATATTAGATGAATCAAATCGATTTACCATTAATTATTTTAAGTTAAACTGTGAGGAAGAGGAGTTAAAAAATTTTTCAGACATTTCCAAACCCAATTACATTTAGAATCAGCAGTGTTGTATAATTTCAGCATTCCGTGTCCCAGAACTACAAAACAATCATTCTAAAATTCATCTTAACCTAAGCGTTTAACTTTATAATAGTCCGGGTAACCAATGTAATAGTCCCGGTAAGGTGAATCGACGATGTTGTAGTTCGTCGTGCCTCTTTAGAACTAGACACAAAGCAGATACTCCATCAGAAGGCTTTTTTAAACACATTTATTCGGACAACACATTTCAGTAAGCCGCTCGGCATAGCGCGTCCGACCTGCGAGAGTTTTTCTCCTCGACTCCCACGTGACGGCGCGCATCTCCCCAAAGAAGGGGGAAAGAAGTGATGTCACGTGGTTCGCCTCTCGCAGATTGGAGCGGGAACACTACAGAGTATGCCCCCAGTGACGTAGTCACGATTACAGAAAATTGGTTATTAATACATAGGTACATAGCGAGAATTATACAAACAGTCTGGAGTACAATTGAAAATTCGTATAATGCCTAGAGGGAAATTGGCATGACGTACAAGAGAGATAAACAAGGTTACATATGCATTACATGAAATAAAAGGATAGGTAGATTATGTACAATTGATATTACAAAATTTTTTACACAATATATTCAGAAACAAGGTATTGTGGAAAGCGAACTTTGCGACCAGATCTGGTGGTGGTCTGTTCGACAGGAGTTGTTTGAGCATTCGTGGGCTCAGTTGGCTGTTGAGGTCCATAAGGTTCAAGAGAATCTGAAAGTTGATATGCAGGTTTGATACGATCAATAGAGACTGTACTCTGCTTTCCGTTTAATTCCAAAACAAAAGTTTTGTCATTTCTGTCGACCACTAGATGTGGTCCCGTGTAAGAAGGTGATAAGGGAGGATTGATTTTATCTGATCTTAAAAATACATGTGAACAGGTTTTCAATGAGGGATTAACATAAATTTTGGGATTGCCGTGTACGGCAGTGGCAATAGGATTTAAGGTTCTCATTGTTTTAATTAACTCGGACACATAGGTAAGGGTAATGGGTTGTTTGACAGTATCACTGGTAATGAGATCGGAAGGTAGTCTGAGATTGGTGCCATAAACAAGCTGGGCACAGGTGGCTTTTATGTCACTTTTGAGAGCAGTGCGCAATCCTAGTAAGACTATGGGAAGGATTTCAGTCCATTTAGTTTGGTTGTGCGCTTTAAGAGAGCTCTTGAGATGACGATGAAACCTTTCAATGATACCGTTTGACTGTGGATGGTAAGCAGATGCTCGGATTCTGTGGCATCCTAACATGTTAGTAAGTTCTTTGAAGAGAGTAGATTCAAAATTTCTACCCTGATCAGTAGTTACAGTAACAGGGGATCCAAATCTGGAGATCCAACCGTGTACTAATGCTCGAGCAGTTGTTTCCGCAGTCATATCGGGTGTAGGGATAACTTCGGGCCATCTCGTGAACCTATCGATGATGGTCATACAATATTGATTGCCATCTGAGGTTGGGAGCGGTCCAATAAAGTCTATATGTATGTGGGCGAAACGAGCATCAGGATCAGAGAAGGTGCCAATTGGTGATTTGGTATGTTGAAAGATTTTAGCTTTTTGACATTTAGTACAACTGCGAACCATAGATTTTATGTCTTTACGCATGCCAGGCCAAACGAATCGTTTAGAGATTAAATCTAATGAGGCTGATATACCTGGATGGGAGAAAAAATGCAAGGTTTGAAAAACAGATTGTCGCAGACATTTGGGAACAAAAGGTCGAGGGTGTGTCTGTGACATATCGCAGTATAAATATATATCTTCGAGAGGAAAATAGTGTTTTTCCAATCTTAAAGAGGAGGTGTCAGATTCGATAAGCTGTTTCAGCTCGTCATCAACAGTCTGAGCAGTGGCGAACTCTTTAAAGTTCAGCACATTAGGAGAAATTGAGTTTATCTCAATGCGAGATAGTGCGTCAGCCACGCTGTTATCAGAACCTTTGGTGTACCGAACATCAGTAGAAAACTGCGAAATATAATCTAAATGGCGCAGCTGCCTTGGGCTACATTTATTAGGGTTTTGTTGGAAGGCAAATATTAGGGGTTTTTGGTCTGTATAAATAACAAAATTGCGACCTTCTAGCATGTGCCTGAATTTTTTTATACAAGAGTAAATAGCAAATAATTCACGATCGTAAGTTGACCAATTTCTCTGAGCCTTATTTAGTTTACAAGAATAGAACGCTATGGGTTCCCACTGATCTTCTGAGAGCTGCATTAAGGATCCACCAATCGCGACATTACTAGCATCAACCCATAAACTAATCTGGGCACCAGGTACAGGATGTCTTAATAATGTAGCTTGAGCTATAGCTTCTTTTGAAGCAATGAAGGAGAGAGTTGCTTCGTCGTTCCATTGTAATTGCTCAGTGTTGCTAGCACTGGAATGGTGATGTTTTTTCTTATTTTTCTGTCCTTCAAGGAATTTAACAAGAGGGGCTAAAATGTCGGCAGCTTTGGGAATGCATCGCTGATAAAAATTGAAAATACCTAAATAACGCCGTAGTTGAGTTAAGGTAGTCGGTTGAGGAAATTCCAGGATGCATGAAACGCGATTAGGAAGGGGTTCAATTCCTTCTGCTGAAAGCTTGAATCATAAGAATTCAATAGTGGTTTGCCCAAATTGACATTTATCAACATTAATGCATAGTCCATACTCTTTAAGTTTGGAAAACAACAACTGAAGGTGTTGCATATGTTCATTTTCATTATCTGAGGCAACAAGCAAGTCATCAACAAATGCATAAACAAATCCTAAGTCACGAGTTACTTCATCTATAAAGCGTTGAAAGGTAGATGAAGCATTGCAAAGGCCAAACTGCATGCGCGTGCTTTCGAAAAGGCCAAAGGGAGTACAAATCGCAGTTTTATGTACATCATCAGGATTGATGGGAATTTGGTGGTACGCTTTTATCAGGTCAATGTGACTGAAGATTTGTTTACCATGTAATTCAGCAGTGAAATCTGCAATACAGGGAATAGGATACTTCTCTTTAATAGTTTGTGCATTTAGAGTACGATAATCACCAACAGGTCTCCAATCGACAGATCCTTTCTTCGGCACCATGTGCAAAGGCGAAGAGTAGTTACTTTTGGAGGGTCTCATGTGACCAAGCTGTAGCATCTGCTGAAATTCAGCTTTAGCGAGTTTTAGCCGATCTGGAGCTAGCCGTCTAGGCTTAGCCGCGACTGGAGGTCCCTTGGTGTTTATGTAATGCACAGTATTGTGCTTTACCGGTTGGTTAGGGTCCGGTAATTTTGTAATTTCAGGAAATTGTAGCAATAGTTTACCATAAACATTATTAACACAATTAGGTTTTACAGAGAAAATATTGCAAACACTTAATGTAGCAGGAGTTTTTAAATGAGTAATAGAATCGATAAGACGGCGATTCCGTAAATCAAGCTTTAAATTAAAATAATGCATGAAATCAGCTCCTAAAATAGCACATGAAACATCACAAATGTAAAAAGAAAAAGTAAACGATCGGCGTAAACCTAAACTGAGAGTAATACTCTTTCGACCATAAACATTAATTTTTGTGCCATTAGCGGCACGAAATGTTTGGAGAACTGGCCGTGATTTATCTTGTTTGGTAGCAGATATCAGACTGGCGTCAGATCCAGAGTCAACAAGAAAACACATACCCGTATTTCTGTCTCTCACGAAAAGGCGACGAGAAGGTGCGGGAGAGAGGTACGTCGCTTCTACTCTTCCCGCGTCCGGTTTCCCGCAAATGAACAGGGCGGATTGCATTTGTTTGCTTTTTGTTGGAATTTTGCATGATACCAACAAATTGTTGAATCCTTACCGCGTGACTTTGAGCGGTATCGAGGATGATTGTATTTTCTAGAAACACTTCTAGAATGTCGAAGTTCGACGACTTCGTTTCGGAGCTCTTGAATTTCTTTCAACAGCATCTCTGTGGACGCTGAAGTCAGAGCGGCGGCTGGTGTAGGTGTGGGAATCGAAACTGCGCTGATGTTCGGCGGTGTTAAATCCAAGATGCGATCGGCGATCTCTGCCGCTTTATCGGGAGTGATGGGGTCGAGTGATGCGAAAATAGTCTGCACAGGGGTCGGCATTTGCTGGGTAAATAATTCCAAAAGAAGTGCGTCGCTGATATTGTGGTTTTCTGCTCTTCTCTTCATTAAACGCAGCAATTCGGTGGGTTTCCTATCACCGAGGCTTTCACCGGCTAGTAGCTTACGTATTTCCAATGTTCGGCTTTCTCCGCATCTTTCTGTGATTTTAGTTTTTAGGTCCTCGTATGGATGTGTAGTATCCGGCTTCATTATAACGTCGCGCACCATAGTAGCAGGTGCAGGAGGAAGGTGGGCGACAACATAGTTGAATTTTGTTTTCGATTCAGATATAGCTTTGGGAGTTGCTAACGCGAAAGTACTTTCTAGCATGTGGAACCATAAAGCGGGGTCCACCGATATATACGGAGGTATTACGACTGCAGAGGCTTCTGTTGTTGATCCAGGGGAGAGAGACATGGTTGCTGGCGAAAACGAAAGCGGAAGTCCAATGACGCAGTTCGAAGGCGCAGGCTGTGTTCGATGGCCGGTCACCAATATAATAGTCCTGGAAAGGTGAATCGACGATGTTGTAGTTCGTCGTGCCTCTTTAGAACTAGACACAAAGCAGATACTCCATCAGAAGGCTTTTTTAAACACATTTATTCGGACAACACATTTCAGTAAGCCGCTCGGCATAGCGCGTCCGACCTGCGAGAGTTTTTCTCCTCGACTCCCACGTGACGGCGCGCATCTCCCCAAAGAAGGGGGAAAGAAGTGATGTCACGTGGTTCGCCTCTCGCAGATTGGAGCGGGAACACTACAACTTTCTTTTAAATAAAATATATAACTCGGTGATAAATAACGTCTATGCTGCTATAATTTTCGGGAATATTGTTTTTTTTTATAGTTCATGTGTGTATCTTTGTAGGAAAAGTGCCGGTTCGATGTTTAAGGGGATACAGTACCCTAAAAATCGTCAAAATATCGATTTTTTTTTTACTCAAATTATTTTCCCCACCTTTCTATATATGGTCACCAAATTTCAAAGCTGTATCTTCAATACTTTAAAAGTTATTTAGATTTTTATAATGTTATCAGAAAATTAAAGGGACGAGTGACCATTTATAGTGGGCGTGGCATTTTTTTCCACTAGCCTAAAAACTCAAATTAATATTTAATTAATTATTTTTTTGTTCACAAGAGCGAAAGAAGTAACCGTTAAAAGTAACTGTTTGGATTGTTTACACATGGTAACGGTAGTTCTGCACGTAGCTATTTATTTTCGTTTGAAAAAATTGTAATCAGCATTTTTTTTCTTCCTGAAGTATATATTTTTATGCTTTTACTTGAACTTTACGCAATATATCTATTCGTTATATTTGTTACCTATAAACCTGGGGATTTTAATTTAGTAAAATAAGCATTTTTTAAAAATTTTCTCAGAAAATGTGATAGCAAATGGTATGTTTCATGAATGAAAATTACATCGATTTTTCTTATTTTTTTTATTTTCATGCTTTTACAATCCTAAAGGAAATTTTTTATGTTAAAACATGGTTGAAATGTTTTACACATGCATTACTTTGTACATCAAATCTAGTTCCACATTAATTTTATACAAATTTCAGGTATGACTTTCTCAAGTAGCATGATTTATTTTTTCTTGATGGTATCTTTTCTTAACTGTCATATATTGAGAATGTTATAATTTTTTTAATAATTCAGATAGAGATATAAAAAATTTTATACAAATTCTTTATTATACGCTTAATGAAACTTCGCATGGAATTAACATTAAGATTTATTTGTAGAATTTTTTTAAAAAATTAAGCCAAGAGCAGTTGTTGTCGACTCTATTTTCTACAGTTCACTGACATGTTTTTAAAATTGCATAAAATATTTTATATTGAAGTTGGATGGATAAAATGTTTTATATATACTTTATATTATATTATTATTATAAATACCCACAAAATTTGTATGTCATTTCATTTAAAGGGGTTTTTTTAACAAATGAAAACTTTAAATGGCTTTTTCTCCATGTTTGTTTTTTCTTGACATTCATGCAGTAAAAGTGCTAAAACTTTTTTTGAATTTAAGACACATGTATTAAACTTTTTATACAGGTTTTCTATTATGTGTAAAATACAACTTGGCATGGAATTATGCAATAACATGCTTATTTCTTTTTTTATATTCAAAAATATACAACAAGGTGCCAGTTTTCATCGTTTTTCACTGCAAATGATAAAAAAAAATTTATAAAAAAGGTAATTTTAAAGGTATCTAAAAAACTCATGCCAAGTTTTATATAGTAGACATAAATACATTACCTATAAAAAATTAGAGCAAAAATATTAATATTTAAAAAAGTTATAAGAATTTTTAAAAATTGAAAAAAAAATTAAAAAATTAAAATTTTAATTAAATTTACTGTTAAAATAAATTTTACTTTTCAGAATATGTTTTAAATTGACTGCTAAAATGCAATACAGTTACAATGTTTATTGAAATACTTAAAATTTAAAAAAAATTTGACAGGGTACTGTGTCCCCTGTCAATTTTTTTTTTATTTTAAGTATTTCAATAAAAAAAAAATTTGACAAGAAGTCACGTTTTAAGTCCCATATCTAGCCGGCGGTCGCTACCGTGGCGACCAACAGCAGGAAAGAGCCATTCATAATCGGCTTTGAGCCTTAAGAACCAATCCGTTTGGACTTGCAAAAGATGATCTAGCGTTCCATCAAAAGATGATTCTAGCAGACCACCACAAGTATGCTATTTTCAGGAAAAGAATATTATGTTTTCGTCAATTATTAACAAAATTTACAAAACTAATCTTTTTTTTAGGGGGAGGGGGTGGCCAATTCAACGTAGTATAAAATGAAATACCTACTGAATAAAATTTAATTCAAACTTTAAATGAGGAATGAATTTTTAATTTTCATGAAAGTGAGCATTGTTTGGCAGAAAAATGTCATACTTTGTTATCATGATAAAATTATTATATTCTCGTTCGATATCAAAGAGTGAACGTTATTATATGAATCAACTAGTTGAATACCCGTGCTTCTCTACGGAGGTATATACATTCAAATTAAATACAACGGTCAATGTATGCAATTATTACAAATATATATATAAAACGTAATGGATATTTTTAATGACAAAATGTAGAAGAAAATATTCAAATTAAATACAACGGTCAATGTATGCAATTAATTAAATGTTTAATATCCATAAAACATACTTATTTGAATTAAATTCTTAAAAAACGTCCATACCAATTAGTCTAGTGGTTAAATTTTATCTTTTACCGTATTTCAATATTTTTTTTGTCAGTTTATTTCTTTGTTATGCACGGAACGATAAATTTAAAGTATCACAAAAAGAAAAGAAACCACGTGATCAGCATTTGATAAATTAAATTCTAAAAATTAATCTTTAAAAATTCACCAAAACTCAGAAAATGGAGATACAGATTCAAAAAAGATTTCGTTTTAAAGGAATTTTTATTATATTTCTTGTGATATAAATTTTATAACCCTCAGATTATTATTTTAAAGGCAAAGGTTAAAGAATGTTGCAAAAACAGCTTACAAATTTAATTTTAAAAAATCTAAGAAGAAATTTTCAAAAATCTTTCTTAGTGCATCCCTATGAGAAGAATCGCCATGCAAAATTTCAGCCCTTTAGGTCCAGCGGTTTGGTCTGTACGTTATTTGTCTGTCAGTCACGGAACTGCTTTATTGTATATAGATTGGAAGCACGGGAAGCACCTAGTTTTACTCGCTGCTGCTGTAAAAGTTTCACTGCATTTTGATTAGCAAAGGTATGATGAATTCTTCAAATTTAACCGTTTCAATTTTGTGCCCGGGGCAGCTGACTGGTTAGCGCTTTGGGATTCGAACGGAGGAAGCTCAGTTCGAATCCCGTCAAGTTCCATAGAATGCCTTCGTGTCTACGCCGGGTATGAGAAAGTTAAATCCGTAAACCGGAACGTCCTTCGATGTGGTATTTGAATAGGAGAAGGGTATGAGCCCACCAGCTGTCGACCCTGGAGTTGCTCGGTCAAAACTGAGGTGGCACCAGGAAGCAATGTTCGTTCACGTGTATGATGCTCCCAAATAAAATTAAGTCAATAAATAACCTCCGTTAATAGTGCCAATGTCACTGGACAATTGCTCCCGTATTAGTAACAAACTTGATTCACTTTAAGAACTAGTAACATCTTACGTAACTTATTTGCAAAAATCTCCCATTTTAAATGTAGACGCGTTAATACAGAAAATTCTGCGGCTTTATTCATCCAAAGAATCGGTATTAACTCCGTGAGGTTCTAAATTAATTGGCTTAGGTACAGCTACGGAAGTTAATAACTTCTTGTGATGCAAGCTAGAGGTGCTTGTGAGGCAATAGGATTTATTCTGCCAGAGAGGGGAAAACTGACCTTAGAAACTATTCGCAGCTATTTTCTCTGTAATTAAAAGTACTGAAAAAGCTTCAATTACTTAAGTTTTATGACTTTACTTCCATTCTCACTTAAATTATTAAAACAGTTTGTTTAAAATAAAATCTGGAATACTTTAATTTGAAACTTATTACTTTATGACATTAAAAATAACATGTCTTGAAAAAGAAGACAAATTATTTTCGTTTCTTTAATCGAACAGAATTTTCTCCAGAGTCTCGGTAAGATTTTAGCACCAAAGATCTTTATCACTTAAATCTTTCAAGCTCTTCCCAGACAAATACTTTGGTTGATCACAAGCAGCGTTGACAGTTTCGGGAAACTTCAATTTTGTCATCCAAGACAATCTGCAATCACATCGTAAGGGGTTATCTGAAAAGTACAAGAAGAAAAATCATTCATATAAACACCTTCGATTCCCCTGTAGGTCTTTATCTTCGTAAGAGCTATTAATCTATAGAAACTGAACTACTAAACTGATTAAAATACTAAAAATGTTTTTATTTTGAATGATCGGCCAGTCGTATTCAGAAGGGCTGTGAAACGTCTATTTGCCTCATATTCATCTTATCGCTGACAATTATCACACATTTTTGCTCTTTTAAGTACAAAAGAACAAGTGGGTGTTATTTTGCGGAACTGAAATAGACTTTATAGCTCGCGTGTTAAAAGAAATTCGCAATTTAGTGATGTACTGACATGGAGAATAGAGACAAGTATTACTCTGACAATTAATGTTATTTTTAAAGAAACTAAACTGTAAATTTTAACGCTAAAGTGTAATGAAGCAATGTCTTATGTTAAAGAAGATTAAAATACACATTAATCTCCGTCGGGGTTGACCACATGTCATCTGTTGCTATCAACTTTCGTGCCCTAAAAACCCTTTGCGACTGGATAAAAGTACCATAACAGACTAATGAGAAATTCAAACTTTTTATTTCATTATAAAATTTACATGACTATCAATTGCTAACAATATCCGTTTTTACATTTTCATTTCAAATATCTGTTCCAAAACATGAAATTTACTAGGTGGCCCGTGAAACCCTTTCGCGTGCGATTTAAGGGGACAAGGGACCTTCAAAGTCGAATTTTTTTAATTTTCAATTTTTAAGTCTATATACAAAATGAGAATAATTAATTATCTTTCTTACTACATTGGAAAACTCCTAGAATTCAATATAAGGAATTTTTCGCAGAACAATTACTGATTTTCAATTTTTTTTCAAGCATCCTAATGTTTTTCAAAATGCTCTATGCGCATTCTATATTAATTAAAGTCTTTAATTTTTTTATTATAAGTTTACCATGTGTATATAAATATAAATGGGCATTTAATTTATTTTTGTAGGAATCTAAAGTCTTAAATAATTTTTTTCTATTCTTTTTCTATCCTTTTTTCTATTCTTTTATTTATTTTTTATGTTATTACTTTATTTTATGGTCTATAAATTTGAAAAATATTTGTGATTTCAAAGGATTATGCACAATTTTGTGCCAAACACTTCAATTTACAATTCAAAGAAATATGGAAGATATCGGGAGAAAATGAATACGCATGGAGCCTTTTGAAAAATTCTAGCATTTTTGAAGAATTTTTTGATAAACAGGTATAATACCTCAACAAAATACTTATTTGTGAATTCTAAGTATCTTCAATGTAGTAGAAAGGAATATTAATTATACTCATGTGGTATATAGAGTAAAATATTGAAAATTAAAGAAGAACGAGATTGAAGGTCCCTTGTTCCCTCAAATACGATAAATTTTATAGCGAGGTTGGTGGTTTCTAGCAGGATGAAAGAAGAACTGGTTCATTTGTATCACTTGTTTATTTGTCAAATAACAATGGTGCGTAAGGATAACACAAAACCAATTACAAAACGCCTTTGGCCACAATATTGGAGGTGAAGCATAAGACTAAACAGGGGAACATGAGATATGTACACGTCAAAGCACCTTTGTAGACAATATTAAAAGTTAAAATATGGCACAAACTCGTGGAAAATGTGATATTTACATTACAAAACCTCTTTGTGCACACTATTTGACTGTGCCGTTTCGACGCATCCCGGAAAAGAACTTTAGGGGCCAAAGTCAATTTTTCACTTCGATTCTTAAACGAACAATGCAGATGGAGTACAAAATAATACGAACACCTGTGAAAAAGTATGACGTATTTCACACCTGCAGTACAGCCGCGCCACCTGCAACAGAAGTCTGTCACCTAGTGAGCATGAAGAGGAAGGTATCAGTCTCTCAACAGCAGTCACCTACGTTGCATGCTTCTATCGAACTGTCTGTGATAAGTTGAATGTCAGACCTGTCAGAGTTCCAAAGAGGAATGATAGGTGGAACGCGTTTAAGTGGAGCATCGGTTACGGAAACAGCAAACCTTTTGGGGTTTGCAAGGAGTACGGTATCAGCCGTTATGAGAGCGTACACGAAAGAGGGTAAGACGACGTCTTCAAAGCACAACAGTGGCCGAAAGTCCAAGCTTGCTGATAGGGATAGACGGGTCTTGAAGCGCATAGTAGCCCGAAAGCACAAGCAATCGTTATCCGAGATAACATCCGAAATGAACAGTCATCTCCAGGACCCCGTTTCAACAAAAACTGTCAAAAGGGAAATTCATGCTGCGAACATTTATTGCAGAGTGGCAATTCGTAAATCCTCGGTGACAGCAACTAATGCTTTCAAGTGACGCTAATGGTGCAGAGATCACAAAGGCTGGTCCCCACAGCAGTGGCAACAGGTAATATGGTCAGATGAATCGTCATTCACCCTATTTCAGACGACCGGACGCGTTTATGTCTGGAGAACGCCCAAAGAAGCGTTTCATCCTGAATGCCTCTTGTCGACTGTGAAGCATGGGGGTGGCTCCATTATGGTATGGGGTGCGATATCTTGGCGCGGTCTTGGGCCACTTGTTATTCTGCATAGGAGAATCAAATCCAATCACTATCTAAGCGTTCTAGGGGATCATGTCCATCCTTTTGTCCAGACTGTATTCCCTGGAGAGCGACTGCTTTTTCAAGACGACAACGCCCCTATCCACACTACTAGGTGTGTTCAAGAATGGTTCGAAGACCATGACGATGCAGTTGAACATCTCGGCTGGCCCCCTCAGTCTCCGGACTTGAATATAATTGAACATTTATGGCAATATTTGGAGTCCAAACTTCGTTCCCGATTTCCACCTCCATCCGGACTTTCGGAATTACAGACCGCTCTGCAGGAGGAATGGTTTAATATTCCTTTAAATATTGTCCATGACTTTTATGCATCTATCCCACGTCGCATTAAATCCGTACTTCATTCAAAGGGTGGTCCAACCCCCTATCAATAAAGATTTTCCATTATTTCACAGGTGTTCGTATTATTTTGTCCCCAATCTGTATATATAGATTGTTAGAAATTCAGTGGTAAAAGTTTCAAAGGCAAAAATGTTAATTGTAAAATGTCTCAATAACTTCTTTATTTAATATTGAAATTTGTTTTGAGAAAAGATTTAAAATGTTCAGTAATTTTATCTTCTTTTTTAATCTCAACAATTATGCTAATTGCATACAGAGAGTTATTTATTTTACTGACACTCAGTGTAGTTACGAATTCCGAGTTCAAATTCTTCTGCAACACGAGAGCCCCAAAATAGAATCCAAAATTTGATTGTAACGAAACTTTTCAAGTATCAAACTATAGATAGTATAGGACTGAAATTCAAAAATTCTACTGGATATGTTAGCGACCGAAAGACCTACAGTAATCTGCCTGTTAGCTATACCTGCGTATGTAATCAAAATTCAAATACATGTAACGTATGCAATGTCATTCGACTTTCAAAAACAAGTTTCATTTTCATAAAAACTCGTCGCGAAATAAATATCTTTGCACAGTTTGAGCCTGTTTCGGATATTACTTACCCTTTGCATCAAAATAAGTAATCCTTTCCCATACTTCACTAAATGATTTTTCGTTGAGTGTAAGGAGCTGATTCGAATCCAGATTTATGCTATCCAAGCTTGGCATGTTTTCAAACATGTCGGGAGGTAGTGTCTGTATTTCATTGTTGCTGTAACGAGAGAAAACAAAGAAATACTATTCAGAGATATTTAAT
The DNA here is from genome assembly GCA_907164885.2 of Dolomedes plantarius. NCBI lineage: Eukaryota > Metazoa > Arthropoda > Arachnida > Araneae > Dolomedidae > Dolomedes > Dolomedes plantarius. Next base: position 167,576,386 of record OU015492.1, read on the forward strand.
AAAAGAAGTGAGCTAAACGTTGATGTAGATATCTGGCAAGATCGCCACAATTATTATCAACTTGCTAGTTTTAATGATTTGAGAAATTTATTGTCAGAGAAACAAATACTCCAAGCTTGTTGTGTGTTTTGCAATGCGCCCGGCTAATTGGAAAATGATCGACAACTTTCTAATTAGCCTGATATTTTTTAGGCTTATTGTACATGCATCATACTGAATAATCTGGCATTTAATGGTTTTACGTGCCCGAATAGTCTTGAAACAGTTTGCGTATGGCAAATAACCGAAAATGATCTTATCCTACTAATATGGAGGAAATATTCTAGAAAAATTTTCTTAAAGTGTGAATGTTTAATATTTTTCGTTGTATTAAGTAGAAAAGCGCATAAACACATCACTGAACTAAAATTAATTAATATTGTAAGCCACTTCATGATATTCAGACATTTCCTTCTCTGGAAGATATTAGTACCACAACGATGAAGTAGTGTTTCAGGATCATTTATTTCTCATGTACTGGGCAATGGCCTAATGGCTAGTACGCTGGCATTCGACACCAGAGTCTGTGGGTTCGAACCCCACTCTCGTCATGGATGTTTGTAGCCATTTGGAATCGACTTTAAGCAGTTGGTCCCGGTCTAAGTAAGTAGCCCTTATGTAGCAAAAAATGACCGTAGCGCTATCAACCAGCTTTCCATGTATTAAATGAACTCACAGAAGAAGAAAATAAATTCTTACACTGATTTATATATTACAATGGACCCTCTCCTTTCACCTTTCTCCCCCCAACCCATCAGAAATGACTTTCGTTGCACCCCTCTTTAAGGCATTCATTTTTCTTTGACTTAAACATGCATATTGCAGGTAGCCCTCGTACAGCACGGCATCTTACATCACGGTTTCGCTCTAACACGATAGGATAAATTGCGGGAAACCTCATATAACACTGCAACCTGTAACACGGTTTCGCTCTAACACGATTAAAAAATTGCGAAAGCCTTTGTACAAAACTGTACTTCTACAAGCACTAGATATCATGATTTTTGTTTAACCCATTTAAAAATTAAATTACCTTAAAATAATGACGAGAAGGAACAATAAACTATAGTGGCTTTACATGAAAATGTATAAACAAATTATAATTTATTCATTTATAACTCTATAAAATTGCAAGAAGGCCTAAGCTTAGCTAAAAATCTTGAATCCTTTTTCCTGAATGCAGACCCTTCCGCTGAAAGAAGACGAAAATTCAGAAGAGAGCTGCAAAATTGTCTATCTCCATACCGTGAAATCTACAATGACCTTGTAAGAACCAGCAAACAAACCAAAATTACAAATATTTTAAAGAGGATAGAAGGTGCAAAAAATCTAACTGAAGAAAAAGGTTCTGAAAGTGAAGATTTGGAGTTTATATTGTATCTAAATTACTAAACAAATTCTAAAAAAATGTAGAATATGTAGATCATACCTGAAATCTAGTTTCCACAGCATTACAGCAGGGTTTGGCATCATAGACCTCTTGAGATCGCGGATGAAGTTGTTTTTCAAAGATATCGACATTATTTCTTTGAAAGTAGCAAATGCGTTATCAGGCATGTGTGTAATTTTATTATTTGCAAAGCTAATGTCTTTCAAGTTCAATGAGTGTATAAGCTCTATGTCTTCAGAAATAACATTGACATTAACTTCAATGTGGAGTTTAATAAGTTTCTTCAGATTTCTAAGTACTGACCACTCCCATGCATTTAAGCAATAGCTATCAGTAATAATTATTGATATTAAATCTTCTTCCATACCTTCAAAAGCTGTATCAGTGTCTGTCAGTGCCATGAAATTAGATGACCGGATTCTAAATTCTTGGAATTTAACACCTTTGAAAATATCGTGTGGCAGGAATCTGAAGTTGCTTTTTTCAATAGTGAAAGAATATAATTTCGGCGAGTTCTTCAATTCGTACATAACATCCAACAAGACCTGCTCATTTTCCAAACCAGGGCAAGTTATTTCATCTCTCACAACTGAGGTACAAACACAAGGATACAATTTCTCTCTAAATGGACAACAGATTATAAATGGCAGAAAAAGAATTGCAACTATATAGAACATTTTCAGCATTCTTTTATTCGCACGATATTACTCGATGGTGGATAAAAATAATCGATTACAAGCTCAAAGGTTTAAAATATATTAAGTGATAAAAGGGAAAATTTTTCACCAAATTTGCCTTTTAGAGATAATAAACAAATGTGGAGCACTGTCCAAAAAATACAAGTTCTATGCAAAGAGAATATTCATTAAACAGTCCATTTTGACGGTTCCGAAGATATCGTTATCACACCTGCTTCTATCAAAGAAACTACAGACTAAAATGTTATATCCTCCCACATATATCGAGTAGTTACGTATCGAAAGAACAGATAAACATTTTTCACAGTTTTGGAAATTCTAAACTGTGTTATAAATGGAATCTCGAATGTTTTTCAAGCAGATATTACTTATCAAGTCATTTTTGTCCCTTGAACATCAGTTTTCAAAATATTATCAATATACAATCATAATTTGAAAACAGATTAAAAATGCTTAAGAACAGATGGTTTTTCCCATTCGTGTAGGACAACAGTTCAACTTTTCAGGTGTTCATTTGGGTTTCTGGTGATTTTTGAAAAATACTTCAGAAACACATCCTGAAATAAAATGTAAGGTTAAACGTAACGATTTCATTTTTTAATAATTTCAGGGATAATTTAAATTAAGTTTTTTGCATTGTTTTCTAAAAATTTGTTTTAGAAGCATATCCCTGTTTAAAATGATATATAAAAATGTATCGGGGTAAAAAATCCAGTTATTTAGACGCAATTTACCAGTGCTTACAACGTCAGTAGCAATTGCTCATTGGGACTTAACATTTAGTTATTCATTCCTTTTTTTACGAGGACGTTATATTTGGTCTTAAAAAGTCCTCCTGGATCCCCAGTTCAAGATTTCCTCTTAAGATTTTACTTATTTTACTGGCCTTGATTCTACAACCCCAGTTAATAAAATTTAAAATAAAACATAAAATCGGTAGATTAAATAACCTGAAACAACGGATTTCCGAAAGGTATTCAACGAATGCAAAAGGAAAAGAAATAGAACGTGTTCGGAGCACTTAAGAAGTATATCATATTTGTTCGGTTACGTTTACCTGGTCAACACATCACAAAAACATGGATAATCCGATTTCTATTAAATTTTATTGTATGTTTAAAATATACTACTACTCTTGCTTTTTTATTTTATAAGTTTAATTTATTTATGTAATCTATAATTTTTTTGTTTTTGTTTTACTGAATCTTTGAAATGTTTTTTGATATCACCATGAATTTTCTTAACAGCTAGTATATCACTCCATTGTTCATAAATTCCACTATTCGTAATGCCATTGACTCGTACGATCTAGCAAAGTGTCGAAAAAGGGTAGCTCCATGCTGTGTTTTATCAGATCACCAGGCTCTTCTTCACGCGCTTCATCTTCTTTCTGTGTATGAATAGTAATAGTATTTATGTGATATCTGTTCAAATCCTGGTTAACATTAAATCACTTTCTAACCACTCTAGAAATTTTCTCCACCAACTCCTCAAATCCTTTTAAATTTGCCATTAGATTAATTAAATCTCTCATAAATTGCGATGAAAAAATGAATTTTGAAAATTCTTTCAAAGAATTTTAAAAATCATTTAAAATACGTTTTATTTGTATTTGCATAGTTGTATAATCTTTAAAGTAAGCAGATTTAGATGTTGGTAATTCAAATTTAGTAATAACTATGCGATTCTAAATATTTTTGATTGGAATTAAATCTTCTGTCGTAGTCTATTTTGTTATACAGTTTGATTGGGTGATCTCGTATAGTCGTAGTTAATGACACCATTACTCTGAATTATGAATAACACACTGATTTATTAACATTAAACACACATATATATACATACTAAATTCCATTATTGATAATTAGAGCAATATTAAAACCATTCATCATCTCAATTAATTACAAATTTCTTAACATTAATCATACAGATTGACCCATTCAGTTATTAAACCTTTAGTATATTATTATTCATTCATTTATCATATTATTTAATTCATTTAATTTGATATTAATCTCAGTACGCAATTTATTGTTACTCCCTAATTCTAGCTTGGATTATATTAGTCAGGGAATTTATAGACTTATGGCGATTGGTAATAAAAGATTACCTCCGTTTTGCAGACAGTAGTAGAAGCGATTACTAGCAGGTTATCTCGCATCACGTAGTTGGCCTCTGTTGCTCTTCGGGGAGCCATTCGTCTCGTTGAATGGTGCGGCAATACCTCTGTCGATTATGCAGGTGATGTGGCATTGAGTTACGGGGCTTCGATGCTCATCTATGATTCAGTCGTCTAGCTTGATGGTGCGGAGATACCTCTGGTGATTATCAGGACTCTAGAGCAGGGTGGGTTCCTTTCCGAAGTAGACTTTTATTCAGCTACTACTCGTCGTTGACTTGCAAGGATCAGGCAATCTCTTTCGGCTTCAATATCAGGCCCTACGTTCATCTAATCCGAGACTTTTATTCAACTACTACTCATCGTTGACTTGCAGGGATCAGGCAACTTCTTTCGGCTTCAATATCAGGCCTTACGTTCATCTACTTCATCCCTTTGCCTTTACAGTTATGTCATAGCAGTCTTCGAATACTCGGTGAATACGTGCGCAGAGTTAGGGCACGATGCAGATACAATCTGTCAAAAACGAAATATCTCTCTCTCCCTTTTTTTCATCTTTTTCTTTGTTATTATTTAATTTCGCCGTTCCTCCCTTTTAATTCCATTGTTCAACCATGTTACGCCATTTCTCTTACTCTTATTTTTATTCATTTATCTTCACCCTCTAATTCTTCCTTACTGACCACTCCAAGTGAGGGGCTTTTCTCATTAAATTATTTGGCCTCCGACGCTCCCATGCTCTTCTAGGAATTTTGTTTTCTTAGAAAATCTCGGATGTGTGGGGCCGTTTTATTTCCGTCAACAATCACCCTTTTAACTTTATTGTTCCTTTTAGTTGCCCTGTCTTTTAACTGCTCGCTTTTCAACCTCTTTCCCTTCTTCCGGGTTTTTAGTAATGCATGGCGCCACCTCATTCTTCCGTTTCTCATCCCGTTTGTCCGACTTAATTGGTTCGTCTCCTTCCCAAACTTTTTAGAATGTCGCGCCCCACGACATACTTGTCACATGTTACGTCTGAAATTTGAGGATTTGGAGAAATTTCAGCATTTTGACATCTGGTTTTCTCAATCCAATGAATCCTACAACACCATATTTTTTGTTGATATTTAAGTACGTACGTATTGTGTAAACTGTTATGGAATTTACATTCGGTATTGCCTCAATAATTTCACCCGTCGTAGACATTTTAAAATTAGACCAGCAGGACTCAAACATTTTTTTTTCTCTCGGGCCACATGCATATGTTTGCTACGTTATGCGGGTCGCAACATAGTAGTACTCTATATCTCATAATATAACGGCGTAAAAGATAAAATTCAAAACTTAAGAGTATTCAAGCGTTTATTTAAAAATGAGTGTAATTTTTTTATGTTGAGATAAACTTTTATCTATTTTAGACAAATCAGGTTTATACCTTCGACATGCTATTCTCAGTTCGTCATCAAGATAAGAATCAGTAAACTGATTTCTATATACTGTAACAACTCCCGTACAATAACGAATATTTTGTGTGTGGAAATTCCGGGAAGACGAACCAACGCGCGGTTTGTGCACATAATTGATTTAGACGGCTGGAGACAGACAGTCTTGGCGACATAAAGACCGGAAGTGCTACCTACAGCTCGCGGAACAGTTCATCAGCTACAAAAGGGAAGTTCCCGACCTGAAGCGCCTAGTCGTCTGGGAACAATAACTGAGTAAAGAAAGGCGTTTTCCAGACCTTTCGAGAACGTTCAGTAAAGGTATCTAATGTCTCCGAACGCGAGTTAATGTCAGTCAGTTGTTCAGAGATTAAGTTATTCAGAGTGACGCTGGAACCGGAGACAAAGAAATACAGTCGGGCCTAGATAGACTTGAATGAGCGAAGCGACAACTCAAATCTGACCTTCCTCGTCGATGCCGTGAACCCACAAATTTAAGTTTTTTTATATATATTGTAAATAGCCTGTATTTAGTCGAGAAATACAATTAAGGCATTAAATATAAAAAAGGCTGGCAGTCTTTTACTTGCAGAGTCCTTATAATACATTTGTAGCATAGTTCATTTTGGAATTGGATGATTCACAAAGATATATTGATGCGAAAACGTGAGCAGCGGTTGGCACATTTTCGTACAGTTTTGCATTTTTCAGACACTAATTTCCAAAATTATGTTTACGAAATCACCTGCCTGATAATTAGTCAATGTTTCGGGCATGGTTGGCCGCAGTTTGAGTATCCCTGGATTAGACGATGGGTCAAGGGTGAATTATAGCTTCGATATGTACGAGATATACATTCAACGGAGGCACATTTCTTTTATCTCCAGTTTTTTTTCCTTAAAATTTAGGTAAAAAAATTAAGAAATCTCTTTCTCAAATATATTTGTGAGTTTCACGGTAAAATAACGCGTGAAAAGAATCTATATATATAAAACGCGTAGTTATGCGGCACAAACATCGACGATATTTCTACACTTCGAATAGCAACGGCTGCAACTACCAAATGTAAACATTAGCGGCCGTCCGCAATCTGTAACCGCGTGTCAACATGGATTTGCGCACTGAATGCTTGAAAGCGAGCTGCACGATCAAGTGAAAATTGGGAACAGTCTCAAAAAAATCGAAGAAATAATTCATTAAGAGAGAGCCATGAAGCTAAAAGCTTCTTATAGCTTCATGGAGAGAGCATAATTTATCATGAGGTTAGGCTTAATCATCGCCGGCATAGAAACCGACAGCCAGTAATAGTTAATTTTCTACACTTCCTTCAGTATTTGCTGAATTTTATTCCATTTTATAAGTGAAGAAATTTTCCCAACAATTTATTATTTGACATGATTAAGTGTAGATATCGGCAATGTGAACAATAGTACATACAGAGAGTGGTGTAATCCCCACTATATTTTAGTACTTGCTGAATTTTTTACTCCATTTTTTAAGTGAAAAAACTTTCCCCAACAATTTCCGAAAAATAGTAAATACAGAGAGGAATGTAATTTTTAAAATCATTGGAGTTGGGTTTCTCAGTCATATCTTTAACTCTGTTTTGGAGTAATGGAAATTCTCAGTTTTTAATCACGATGTTTTAGAACCATCTCTATAAGGGGTATTCACTTATAGAGAATACCCCTTAACAACATTTATTTATGATGACAGGTAATGGTAACATTCCTTTCATATGTCACTTTAAGTTGAGTTGCTTTGCAAAAGAAAATATAAAACTAAAAGCGACCACGCAGCGGCTAGTAGATTAAAATATGCATCCTTTTTTCTTTGCAGTGGTAGAGGAGGATGAATGTGAAAACAGAAAGATTCATTTTTTTTTCTATTGGAGAGCGGTTTGTCATTTTGCCTTTCGTGTTTAAGGAATGTTGTTAACAACCGTTTCAAGAACTCAAAGATAAAAGTATTGTACTTCAAATTCCTTTTCATGTGTATATGTAGTTTTTATGGATACTAAAAAAAATAATAACAGAGACTCAGTACTATAAAATGAAGTTTATAAATAATCTACTGCAATACACTAATATTCCACGGACATAAACAAAATTATATTCTTTTTACTTTCATTGCTTTCCAGAATTTTTTTATAATATGCTACCTGTTGGGTATAATGATAGTAGGTGAAACTCAAGTAGGTGGAACGCGTTTTACAACTTCTGTATACTCAGAAATTAATTTTCTTGTGATTCACCAAAAACTTTTCATTGCACATTTTCTTTCTATTTTGCAGATTTTAAGATCAGTTTATGTATAATTTATATATATTTATAAACTTGTAAAATAATCCTGTGAAAAAAGTTCGAATATGCAACTTGATTATGTACCACCGAAACACAATACTCAGCTATTACAGAGGCTGTTCACACATTTTTTAGACGACGTATATTGTATTCACAAAACTAAATTACATAAAATTCTTGTGTTTTAAATGTTTTATTTGACATCCCTTATTCCGAACTATCTTTCGACACCGCAATTTCCAGGATAATAATGTCTTTTGAAGTGTCAGAAGAGGTATTCTATCCCATTCCTCCTGAACAGCTTTCCAGCGTCCTGTAAGGGTGTAGAGAAATAATATGTCAAGAGATGGCGCTGTAAGCCCATCGGTTTGATTTTATTCTCAAATGTTTAGAATTCGTTGTTCTTGTCTTTTGAGAGAGTGTTGAATCGGTTGTTAGAATGTAGATTTCTTTGAAAGGGATTAAGATCCCATAATATGTCTATTCTTTCGAATTTAGTCAATGTAGAGGCTTTCCAGCCTATTATTATCTTCTTGTAAATATGTAAATATATTAAATTCATTAAAAAATATGTAAAGATGATTTAAACTTTGCACCACTTTCGTTTTGAAGATTTCTCACTCCTTTGTTTAGTTTCTAGTAGAATATAGTAGTTAAATTTCTTCATGGTGCATCGGTCTCGCGAACCTAATAGTTTAGTATAGAGTAAAAATATTTAGTAATCGTTGTGTGTTCGTGATTATTTCAAGCAATTGGATAGCATTTTATGCGAAAACTGCCAAAGGTAAAGTTTTTGATACTTTATTTATTATGGATGTCAAGGCGTTAAACAAAAGAAGAGCTACTTTACGTTCTTCCATCACGAATATCGTTAAAAATGTTGATAAATTGATTGAAGACCAGGATAAATCAGGATTGGATGATTGTTTTGAACTTTTAAGTTCGAAAGAGATAGAAATTCGGGATTTAGATGAAAAAATCCAAAGTTTGATTAAAAATGAGGATGGTAAATTAGAATTAGATATTGTAACTTCCATGGAATATAGTGATACAATAATAATAACGAAATCAAAAATCAAACGTTATTTCAAGAACGTCGAATCTCAAAAATTGAACTTAAATATTTCTAGCGACTCGCATTCAGAAATCGGAAGTAAAAAAGAAAAAGAATCTGAAAGTAATGTTAAATTACCCAAAATGTCGATACAAAAGTTTTATGGCGATTGTAATGAATGGAGCAACTTTTGGAATTCATTTAAAATTACAATTCATGAAAATACAACGCTTTCAAAAGTAGAGAAGTTCAACTATTTAAAATCGTATTTAGGTGGAAATGCAGCAAGTTCTATTGATGGATTTTCGATTTCAGAATCCAATTATGATTCGGCTGTAGAGATTCTTACCAATAGATTTGGTCAAAGCCAGTTGATAATCAATATGCATATGTCAAATCTCTTGAATTTAAACCCTGTACAAAACTCGAATGATGTAACAAAATTAAGAAAATTGTATGACACAATAAATGTTCAAATTAGAAGTCTTTCCTCTCTCGATGTAAAACAAGAATCCTATTCTAACATGTTAATTCCGGTTTTGTTGAAAACCATTCCCAACGATATTGCTTTGGAGTTCCATCGTACTAATATAGATAGTCGAACTTTTAATTTAGACAATTTTCTCAAATTTTTACGGACTGAGATAGAATCCCGGGAAAAAATCTCCTGTTTGTCGCTTTCTCACAAATCAAAACAACTTCTGGAATCCAAGAACACATATAACAAATTTGACTCAAAGTATACGTGGAATTCTAATGTTAAAAGAAAAGACTTTAACAAATATTCAAAACAAAAACCGTCGGTTACCACACATGAATTTATTGCGACAACATTACCAAACCGGAAGTGTATTTTTTGTTCTCAGGAACACTTATCGGAAAACTGCGGAGTGTTTACAGTAAATGAAAAAAGAGACATTTTAAAGCAGAGCAATAGATGTTTTTTGTGCACGTCTTTGAAACATAAAATTGCATTTTGCCCTTATCGACAAACAAAGGCTTGTAGGATCTGTGGGGGCAAACACTATGAAGGTATATGTTTTAAATCAAACACGGCAGTCAAAAATTCGGAAGCTGATAAATGTGAGGTTTCTTCAATTTCAAAAATTGAAACACAAGTTGAACCACGAGGTGAAAAAATTGTTTCCGCCGTTTCGCATGTTAACAATGTGATACTTCTGCAGACCTGCACGATAAAAATTAAAGCAGGAAAAGAAAAAATGTTTGCCAGGCTCCTTCTTGATACGGGTAGCATGAAAAGTTTCGTCACACGCGAATTAGCTAACAAATTAAATCTCGAAGTAACTAGGAAAGAAAAATTAACTGTTTACACCTTTGGGAACACCACACCTATTCAAAGAAATTATGACGTGGTTAAATTGAGTTTGGAACATAAAAGTTCTTCTGACTCTAGAATAGAAGTTGAATTATTAGTAACGGATCAAATTTCAGGCTCAAACGTTCCGACTCCTAGATTAGAAGAAATTAGACAAATTCGACAACTAAAGAATTTGATACTCGCAGATTCCCTCGATAGTGAAGAATCAATTGGCATTTTAATCGGAGCAGACTATTATTATGATATTGTCATGGGACACATTAAGCGTTTGAATAAAAATCTTGTCGCAGTAGAGACTATTTTCGGTTGGTGTTTACAAGGAAGGGAGAGTCAGAATGAAGTCTCTCTATCATTCAATGTAATTGTAGGGGAAGATCTAATTTCTAAACAAATAACAAAATTTTGGAGTCTAGAAAATTCAGGACTTATTAGTGAAAAAGAAAATTTAGATTCAACCGAAAATGAAGCACTTAAACATTTCGAATCCAATATAACATACGAAAATTCTCGCTACAAAGTTAGATTACCTTGGAAACATGACACTTCAGATTTGAATGATAACTGGGAAATCGCAGAACAAAGGTTCGATCGACTTAGAAAACGGTTTAAAAGAAATCCAGATCTATTTTTTGAATATCAAAATGTAATACAAGATTACTTAAATCAAAATATCATAGAACGAGTAACAGATGTTCAAGGTGAAGAAAACGTTACATTTTACTTGCCACATAGGGAAGTTATACGCGAGAATCGAACCACGAGCAAATTACGTATTGTTTTTGATGCGTCATCGCATCCCCCAGGCTCGAATTCTTTAAATGACTGTCTTCATGTAGGACCCAATTTGTACCCTGAGATATTCGACATCCTATTAAGGTTTAGATATAATCCTATTGCATTCACTGCAGACATCAGACAGGCCTTTCTACAAATTCTCATAGATGAAAGAGACCGAGATGTAACTAGATTTCTATTCTCCGAAATTCCCTCTGATGAAACCATCCCCCCTAATATATATAGATTTACTCGAGTGTTATTTGGGATGAACTGTTCTCCGTTTCTGTTGGCAGCGACTATTAGATACCACCTGAAAAAATATAGAGAAGTCTATCCTACAACTGTGGACCTTTTAGATGACAATATTTACGTAGATGACGCAATCGGAAGTCAGCTGACAGTCAGAGAAACTTTGACTACGACTCTAGAATCGATCAAAATTTTCAAAGAAGCTAGTATGCATTTGCATAAGTTTCGTACTAACTCGAAAGAATTACATGAACTGTGGATAAAGGAAGGTATCGTTTCAGATGAAGATCCCGAAACTTTTGATAAAGAAAATCTCCCATTTAAAGTCCTAGGTATGGCGTGGGATAATTCTAACGATCTGTTGTATTTTGATGTTCGAAGTCTATTGTCATTTTTGTCTAAACCTATAGAAACAAAAAGATTTATCCTACAGGTGTTGGGTCGGATTTTCGACCCTCTAGGAATTTTAGGACCCTTCACTGTTAGAATAAAGTGTTTGATACAAAGGATCTGGTCATCGCGTATAGATTGGGATGAACCACTGCCAGAAGATTTAACCTCCCAATGGAGAAACTGGTGTGAGGAGATTCCTCAAATGGCCGAATTTTCTATCCCTCGTCATTACTTTTTCAAATTCTCGAACTTTGATGTCCAAAATATCGAATTACATTGTTTCTCAGACGCAAGCACGAAAGCCTATGGTACAGTTGCCTACTTACGTTTCACAACAAACAATAATGAAATTAAAACTGCCTTCGTTGCTTCTAAAAATAGGGTAGCTCCACTAAAAGCTCTCACTTTGCCTAGATTGGAGTTGATGGGAGCACTATTGTCAGCAAAGTTAAGTAACAATATTTTGAAATCGATAAAGTTAAATATACCTTGCTTTTTTTGGACAGACTCGACAATTGTTTATTTTTGGATCAGAAAACAACCGGCAACTTTCAAACCCTTCGTAAAGAATCGTGTCGAGGAAATTCAAAAATTGACCCCGCCTCAAAATTGGCATTACTGTCCAGGGGTGGACAATCCTGCAGATCTCGTATCTCGGGGAACGAAAATATCTAAATTAACGAATGAACCCATTTGGACCCAAGGTCCACGGTGGCTTCAGCTCTCTCCTGATCTTTGGCCAAAATTAGACCTTACAGACACAATTGACGAAACCAAACTTGAATATCGGAAAAAATCTACTGATGTACATCAGCTTGAATGTACTACCGTAAATATTGATGACCTCTTTGACTTATCAAAATATAGTAATTTAGAGAAACTGTTGAGGGTCACCGCTTGGATAAAACGCTTCGTTTCAAAATTGAGAAAATGTAGTAGTGTTGAGGGAACTCTAAAAACAGAAGAACTATTAGAAGCCGAAAATTTCTGGATTCGGTCTGAACAAAAAACGTTTTTTGCCGAAGAATATAAATCCTTAATAGAAGGTAAACCGATTGACAAGAACTCCCCTCTGTACAACTTTGTCCCATATATTGATGAAAAGGGAATCATGAGATTAGGAGGAAGATTAGAATTTTCTGACTTTACACTAGGTAATAAGCATCCAATAATTCTGCCTAAAAATTCTAGATTGACCTATTTAATTGTACGTAAACAACACGAGAAGACAATGCATGGAGGGACTGCTGCAACTTTGGCTAAAGTTAGATCTCGCTTCTGGGTCCCGAAAGGACGTCAGTTAGTCAAAAAGACTATAAAAAGTTGTTTAATTTGCCAAAAATATTCAGCCAAACCTGCAGACCAGATGACAGCGCCCTTACCTAAAGACAGAATCCTTGAATCACCCCCATTTGCTGTTTGTGGAGTTGATTTTGCTGGACCGGTTTACGTAAAGAATTCAAAGGATACTCAAAAATCATACATCACATTATTCACATGTGCTGTAACCCGAGCTATACACCTGGAACTAGTTTCAAACATGTCGACAGAATCATTTTTACTTGCATTTCGCAGATTTTTGAGTAGAAGGGGAAACTGTAAAATCATTTATTCTGATAACGCAAAAACCTTCAAGAAGGCTAAAAAAGAAGTTGAGAACTTTTCTAGAATTTTAGAAGATGATGTGTTTAAAAATTTCATTGCCAAAGAGAGAACTCAGTGGAAGTTTATCATCGAGCGAGCCGCATGGTGGGGAGGGTTTTATGAAAGACTCGTAAGATCCGTCAAAAACTGTTTGAGAAAAGTTATAGGAAAAGCGTTGTTGACCTTCGAAGAAATGTCTACTCTACTCGTCGAGGTAGAAACTGTTCTTAATTCACGACCTTTGAGCTACGTTTATAATGAAAATGATGAGCCACAACCCTTGACTCCAATGTGTTTCCTGAACTTTGGACGAACTGATCCTACGTACCCTTTGACTTTCGCTGAAATCATCGGTATCGAAACAACAAGAAAGACTCTCTTAAAAAGAAAACGCTATCAAGAATTGCTGTTAAAACAGTTGTGGAGTAAATGGAAACAGCAATATTTGTTAGACCTTAGAACCGCCCATTCTTTAAAAAATCCTGACTTTCAACCCGAACTAAAATTAGGAGATGTTGTGCTGATTCAAGGAGATAGCAAAAACAAACTGTTATGGAAACTAGGTAAAATCATTAAAGCCGTTCCTGGACGTGACGGTAAAGTTCGATCTTATGAATTAAAAACTGGAAATGGGACTTTGAAACGAACTGCACAACACTTATATCCTCTTGAACTATATTGAACTCTAACGTTTATATATCCTTTTTTATTTTACTTAAATATTGAATTGAATAATTTGAAATGTTCTTTAGTTTATTATTCTTTTAAGTTTGAAGTTTCAAACTTCACTATTTGAATTGTTTAATAATAATTTTCTTTATATTTGCATTTATTTTAATAATAATTCCTATTACCTTTTAATTTGTTAAACGCTTTCCTATTTTATTTTAGATAGAACTTTATGCCTATTATATACTCTAGATATTGAAAAGTATTGTTGATATTGATGTGATTTAATTCAAGTATTAACCTATTGTTTATTCTCTCTTTTTTGCACTGTATTTTTGAAAAATCTGATTGATTAGAAATTTTGCTTTTTAGAAATGGGAATTTTTTGTTTATGATTGTATTGGAGTAGATGAACTCCTATCAGAGTTCAGGTGGGGAGTGTGTAGAGAAATAATATGTCAAGAGATGGCGCTGTAAGCCCATCGGTTTGATTTTATTCTCAAATGTTTAGAATTCGTTGTTCTTGTCTTTTGAGAGAGTGTTGAATCGGTTGTTAGAATGTAGATTTCTTTGAAAGGGATTAAGATCCCATAATATGTCTATTCTTTCGAATTTAGTCAATGTAGAGGCTTTCCAGCCTATTATTATCTTCTTGTAAATATGTAAATATATTAAATTCATTAAAAAATATGTAAAGATGATTTAAACTTTGCACCACTTTCGTTTTGAAGATTTCTCACTCCTTTGTTTAGTTTCTAGTAGAATATAGTAGTTAAATTTCTTCAAGGGTTTTGAGACGACGTTTGGATAATGCAGATTTTAAAAGTCCGAAAAAACAAAAATCCATAGGTGATACATCGGGAGATTTAGTAGGGATATCAGTGAAGAGTATGGCCTTGATACCAGTTTTTTGTTCCATTTCTTTTAGGAAATTTACAGTGGATTTTGATGTATGACTGCTAGATTTGTCCTGATGGAGTCTCACAGATTGATGGAACTGTGGGTAAAGCGATGGTATTTCATTCAGAAAAATTGGCGATAAAATATGTTCCTGATAGTATTTGGAGTTAATCTTGACATTTTTTCCACTCTCTTTATTTTTAACTTGCCATTATAAGAAAAACCAGCAACAATCATGAATCCCTTAGAAAAACTTTCTTTCGATTCTTTGAACCATGTACTTAAATTTTTTTCTCCCCTTTTATGATAATAAATGGCTCTTTTTTTGTTGCAATCATTTAAATACACCCATGATTCATCTATTGTGACAATTGTATTCCATTTTTCTTTGGATAAATGTTTCTCATATAGAATTCTGCAGCGTGTCCTGCGTTCAGCGATATGATTTGGAAGAAGGCGATGCACATTGCGTTTTTTCGCTCTCTTAAGATTTAAATCAACGTTTATCATTTTGTTTACAGTGGAAACCGAGCATTTTAATGATTTTGTAACTGTCCTTTGACTAGGGGGATTTTCTTTTAACATTAAACAACGTACCTTTGCAATAGTCGAAGATGTCCGTTTTTTCCTTGTATACTTGTTTGGAATTTTTGTCCCACTTGAGGATCCAATTTGACGTTTTTTTTTTCTTTCTGGTTGACGATATTACCTATCGACGCTTTAGATATCACAAAACCATGACTCTCACATCGTTTTTGGATAACGGAGTATGCATATTTCTCTTCGGAAAGAGCATAAATGTAGCCTTCGAACCACTGCTTTGTTAAAAACGCCATTTTGAATAAAAACAAAACTTTCAAGCCGCAGACGATAATTTTGACTTTTAAAAACATAGTACAATTGCAATTATTTCTTTTGCAGCAAACAATTTTTTATTACCGCTTACCAAAATCGTCTAAAAAATGTGCGAACAGCCTCTGTATATGTTCCTGTTCTTGCGGAGAGTTATATTAGAAAATAATGAATGTCACAATCATATACAATACATCACAGACTAATATTATTATCAATATACAGTTTATTTAAATTATTCAAAGAAAGTTATAAGTTTTATAATTATGCATTTTTTCTCTTTTTTTTCATATTCCTCTTCATTGTACAATGGAGGATTATCACAATCCCAGCAGAATTGTCCTCTGCTATCCCTTTTGAGAGAATTCCTCATGAAACACCTGATCTAGATTTTATCTAATCTAGAAATTAACTGGTTTAACCCGGATTCGAAATCACTTTACTAATTTTTTTTATTTATAAGTCATACATAGCTCTCTGATTTTCGAAAATATCCAGCTGGATTGACGAAATTTGATAAGTTTTATGTACGTGTCTGTCGTCCCAATATCAATTTTGATTCTTATCCATAAGTCTATTCTTCTTGACTCTAGAAAAGCTAGAAAAATTTTAACATTTCGAAACAAGAAATTTTGAATAATTTTGATGGCATATTTCAATGTAATTTTGATCTAGAACACAGGTCTTAAATACCTTTCCATAAATGTTTGCCTTCAAAATAAAAATCCAAAAGTTTCGGCACCATCAATTAAAATATCTTCGCAATCAAACAGAAACTCAATACCATACACCAGAGTTAGGGCCTGTTCACATAGGAGTCCATTGCGTTGCGTTAAGGAAAAGATGACGTTGAGACGAAAATAAACCAATCATAGGCGTTAAAAATTTCATTGCTAATCGTTTGGAGGCATATGATTGGTTTATTTTAGTCTCAACATCATCTTTTCCTTAACGCAACGCAACGGACTCCTATGTGAACAGGCCCTTATTCTAATGCATTTTTAGTTTGCTTCATAAGGAAAAAAGGAAAAAATCAATCTATATATATACAGAGGCTGTTCACACATTTTTAGACGATGTATATTGTATTCACAAAAGTAAATCACATAAAATTCTTGTGTTTTAAATGTTCTATTTGACATCCCTTATTCTGAACTATCTTTCGACACCGCAATTTCCAGGATAATAATGCCTTTTGAAGTGTCAGAAGAGGTATTCTATCTCATTCCTCCTGAACAGCTTTCCAGAGTCCTGTAAGGGTTTTGGGACGACGTTTGGATAATGCAGATTTTAAAAGTCCGAAAGCCCAAAAATCCATAGGTGATGCATCGGGAGATTTAGTAGGGATATCACTGAAGGGTATGGCCTTGATATCAGTTTTTTGTTCCATTTCTTTTAGGAAATTTACAGTGGATTTTGATGTGTGACTGCTAGCTTTGTCCTGATGGAGTCTCACAGATTGATGGCACTGTGGGTAAAGCGATGGTATTTCATTCAGAAAAATTAGCGATAAAATATGTTCCTGATAGTATTTGGAGTTAATCTTGACTTTTTTTCCACTCTCTTTATTTTTAACTTGCCATTATAAGAAAAACCAGCAACAATCATGAATACCTTAGAAAAACTTTCTTTCGATTCTTTGAACCATGTACTTAAATTTTTTTCTCCCCTTTTATGATAATAAATGGCTCTTTTTTTGTTGCAATCATTTAAATACACCCATGATTCATCTATTCTGACAATTGTTTTCCATTTTTCTTTGGATAAGTGTCTCTCATATAGAATTCTGCAGCGTGTCCTGCGTTCAGCGATATGATTTGGAAGAAGACGATGCACATTGCGTTTTTTCGCTTTCTTAAGATTTAAATCAACGTTTATCATTTTGTTTACAGTGGACACCGAGCATTTTAATGATTTTGCAACTGTCCTTTGACTAGGGGGATTTTCTTTTAACATTAAACAACGTACCTTTGCAATAGTCGAAGATGTCCGTTTTTTCCTTGGATACTTGTTTGGAATTTTTGTCCCACTTGAGGCTCCAATTTGACGTTTGTTTCCTTTCTTGTTGACGATATTACCTATCGACGCTTTAGATATCACAAAACCATGACTCTCACATAGATTTTGGATAACGGAGTATGCATATTTCTCTTCGGAAAGAGCATAAATGTAGCCTTCGAACCACTGCTTTGTTAAAAACGCCATTTTGAATAATAACAAAACTTTCAAGCCGCAGATTATAATTTTGACTTTTAAAAACATAGTACAATTGCAATTATTTCTTTTGCAGCAAATGATTTTTTATTACCGCTTACCAAAATCGTCTAAAAAATGTGCGAACAGCCTCTGTATATATATATATATATGTATACTAGCTGTATACCCGTACTTCGCTACGGAACGGAGTACATTCATACTAAATACAACGGTCAATGTATGCAATTAATGCCAAATATATATATGTATATATATATATATACATATATATATATATATATATATATATATATATATATATATATATATATATATATATATATATATATATATATATATATAAAATAAATAAAACGATCAATGTATGCAATTGATGTAAAAAAACAAAATATATATATTTATAAAGAAATCATAACGGATATTTTTATAGAGAAAATAATGTAGAAGAAAATATTCAAATTAAATCTAATAGAACATACTAAAGAATATAGAACAGTTAATATAGTACAGTTTGAGGAACATATCTCTTACTGTATTTTAATATTATTTTGGCTAATGTCCAATCGTCTGCCGCATTAGCAACAAAAAATATTTTTTGTCTTTTCCATTGTTATGCACGTGACGCAAAATTAATTTAAAGTATCACAAAAAGAAAAGAAACCACGTGATCAGCATTTAATAAATTAAATTTGTAAGGTATACACAAGATTCGATTCACAAGAATCGAACTTTTGAGTGAATAAATTAAAGAAGCTGCTTGAGATATGCTAATTTCGGCATACGCGCTTGGTATAAATACCAAGCAGCTTGATTAATACAGAGGTTGAAGAAAAGGTTGAAAAAGGGTTGTTAAAGTTAATAGATAAGCATAAGGGAGCTACGAGGAAAGCAGCTCCAGGTGCTATCCTGCGCTAGTGCTTAGGGGCCCAAAGTTTACGTGGCAGAACTGCTGGCTTGACTGTGCTGGTTTGTGAGTATTTGCAAAGTGCATTTCTATTGAATGTTAATATATATATTCCGTACAAGTAGTACGTATGCTTATTGCTGCAAAAGCAAATTCTATATGTGCAACTTCCTGTTTCTTATGAAGCCAACCGTAAGGCGTGGATGACTAAGGAACTGTTTGAAAAAGAACTTCGAAAATGGGATCGTGAACTTTCAGCTAAAAAACGGAAAATTCTACTTCTGCTTGACAATTGTAGTGCACACAAAAACGATAAACAGTTACAATCGATTAGAATTGTACTTTTTCCCCCGAATGCAACTTCTGTAGTACAGCTTATGGACCAGGGTGTCATCAGAAGCCTTAAATGTCATTACAGGAAGTTGCTCATTTTCCGAATTTTAGAAGGATATGATAAAAATGTAAAATGTGACGTTTCTCTTCTTGATGCACTTATAATGCTCGAAAAATCTTGGCGGCTTGTTACAGATTCTACAATTAGAAAATGTTTTCGACATGCTGGCCTAGCAAAGAATGTTGAAGAAGAAGATGATGAAGATTTACCTATCGCGATGTGGATAGAAAAACACAATATTTCCTCATTCTCGTATTGTGACATGCAATTGTTCGAAACATTTGATGATGAAATCATTACATGTGAAAATCCGACTGATGAAGATATTGTGGAAGAAATTAAAATGAATCATTCTGAAATCGAAGATTCTGCATCTGATGCTGATGAAGAGGAGCACATAAATGATGAAATTCCCACCATCTTAGATGCTACAGCAGCAATGCGTGAAATTAATAAGTTTTTTTCCACATAAACAGTGGAAGAAAGAGTGTTGCAGTCATTTGATGTACTGGACAAAGAAATTCATATAATGTTTTTGAAATCGGTATCACATCAGCAGAAGATTACCGATTATTTCTGTAACAAAACAGTGAGCAAGAATTAAAGGTAAAATGAATTTATATCCATTTGTCTTTCATTTTTAATTAGTTTAATTAGTATTGTATCAGTTTAATGTTATCGATTTTAGTCAATTTAATTCATTAATGGTCATTTTTAATAGATTTTATCGTTTTTTAATACATCATTATTGAATACACATAGCAACTAATGAGTTATACATTTTGTGAATATTTTTCTTAACGGTTCGGATATAGCGAACCACCGGATATAGCGAACCAAACCTTTGGTCCCTTGAAGTTCGTTATAACGGGGTTCGACTGTACATCTAAAAGTAAACATTTATCTTTTTGCGGTTGCCACACAGGAGAAGCTAACGTTGCGGTTCTCACGCTAATCGCGAGCACCGCCATCAAGCAGTCAATAACTCCCTCTACCGGGTTTTTCGTAACAGAAGGAAATTTTACTGTTTAGGCAGGAGGTCGATGAACCTGATGAACACGACTCACGTTTGAAAGATAAAAACGAAGACTTAGGAGAATTGTTAGTGATCCCTGGAGAGTTAGGAAATTTCGGAATTGAAAAAGGGGTAATGGATATGAGAGAAGGTGAAGAACATGAGGGTAAAAGGGTGTTAAGTTTGGAAAGGAATTTGGGAGAGGAGATAGAGATAGATGTAGAGATGGCAAATTCTGTGGTCGTTTCAGAAGCTGGAATTTCGGTTATGAGATCAGGGTTATCTGCAAGGGCCAAATTATCCAATCCTGAGAGTTCCGGTTTTTCTTTCGGGTTAGGAAGTAAACATCTTGCGTCGGGAGAGGTGATGAGGAAGTGCAAAGTGTTGATTTCGGAGGTAGATCGGTCGGGAGAGGATTTGATTGACTTGTATTTCGTTTCGGTTTGTAAGCCTGGAATGAGGTGCACAAGGCATCCACCTGTGGATACCTTGTATAAAGTTGTTCATATGGGCATCATGTTTTTGTATTTTTTAATTATTAGTAAGTGGATAGCCCATGTTGAAAATCCAGATTAAATACACAGGAGGTTGATTTACCTTATATTGCTTGTATGTGTTATTAAATTGATTTTTTTCATGCAATAGAAAGGTATATGAATGTTGTATTTTGGTATGTGTATTTAAGTGTTTATTAGTATTATTTTTGTGTCTTATCAGTGGATGAATATTGATTTGATGAATATTGATTAAAAAGCGTTTTCCCACAGATGCAGCCTGTAAAGTTGTCGTCCTAACAATTCTGGAAAGCAATAAAGTTACGAAGGAACTGTCACCAGTGATTGCCGACCCCCTGTCTGTGAGAGAGACGCTAGATAGAACGCGGCCTGTGCGGACGTGTGTTTTTTAGGCTCCGTACGTTGTAAATCTACACGGGGTTTAATTGAATATGTTGCACTGTTTAATGTTTAATTTTTTTTGTAAATAAATCTACTTGTTAAGTTTCTGTTTTAAAAATTGGTTTCGCATTTTATTTAGGACTCTGCCTTAACTTGTTATGGATCCCATATTAGTAATTTTTAGCAACGCCTCAGAGAATAGCCTTAAACTTTTACCGTGACGCCACACTAGTAAACAGTGGATTTTCATAGTTGAAGATTGTGCTACGCGATGGATTGAGTTATTCCCTCTAGCTCAAGCCACGGCACTCGAATGGACAACTCTCTGATCGAAGAAGTCTTCATGCGGCATGGTATACCGCAAAGAATTATTAACGACAATGGACCGCAATTCATTAGCTCTGTTCTTCAACAAGTTTGTTATACCCTAAATATAAGCAAAAACTTAATCCCAGTCTATTGCCCTCAATCTAATCCTGTAGAACGTAAAAATAGAGACCTAAAACCTCGTCTTGCAATCCTTGTAGGTGATAACCATGACAACTGGCATTCGAAAATACCAGTCATTCGTTTTGCCATGAATACAGCTGTGTGACACAACAGGCCAAACACCAGCTTTCCTTCATTATGGTATAGAACTGCTTACTGTGGACGACGTTGTATATAATTTCAAGGCTGTGGTCGAAAACAATGTACCGGAAATCACTCCTTACCTTTAAAAATTTGCAAGTTTCAATCAAGATATAAGAGAAAGAATAGAACGAAAACAAGATGAAAGCAAAAAACAGTACGACAAAAAGCGAAGACAAGTTTTTTATTCGCCTGGTGACAAAGTTTGGGTCAATTTACATCCTCTTAGCAATGCGCAACACAAGAAGACGTCGAAGTTCATGCCAAAGCGTGACGGTCCATACCTGGTCCTCAGCAAGAAATCACCTACTTCATATGTTATCTCAAGCCTTAATAATCCGTTTGAACCGATTGCAACGTATCATACGTCTGCTCTCACACCTTCAAAAGAAATTGACACTTCTCCAGTAGCTCCACTCAGAAAGAGAGGTGGCCCACCAAAAGTCACATCGGACTCGCGCAATCCCCTTGCCCATAAAACCCAAACGCCTCCTTGGAGAGCAAAGACTGCAAGAACTCCCACGTTTCCCAGTGCTGTCTCTTTGCCGGGACTTCGGCGGAGCCAGAGGGGGAGATTGTAACGGCTCCCTGTAGTACAGCTGAACACTGCATGCCCAAGAACAATGCCCTCTGGTGGCAAGCCAGAAAGAAACTTCCGTAGAAGCCAAGATGGCGACCCTAATGCGTGGTTTTGCGTTATTGTCCCATGTTTTTCCTAAAATTTTTGTGTGTACCGTGTGTAACGTACTTTGTTAGTTAATAAATAATTGTTACACTATGTGACACTCTTTCTGAACCATTAACACTCCCCACAATCTGAAATTTAGCTAAAACGCCTATCACTCTGTACAAAAATCCAAATTAAATTAATTAATTTTAAATGCATTCAACTTGAATAAAAAATAGTTATTACATGTTAAATATTATTTCCAGGAGGGTGGATATTGTTCTGAGTTCAATACATTTACTGCAAAAAGCTATAGTACCAATAATGCATAACCAAATCTATAAGTTGTACACATTTCTAAAGAATTGGAAACATGAGGAGCTCTTTACAAATTCCCGTCAATTTTCATTCCATCGCTGCCGACAGATGGCTGCACCAGAAGGAGCGTAAGCTTCAATGGGGAAATTTTCGAAAAATGAACCGATTGTTGTCGCTCACCGGTAGAGGGCGCGACATGCAAGCGAAGTGACTATTTTACATTGAGTTATACAGCGTGGTGGTGAAAGTTGTTTTATAAATTTTAAAATTTATTCTGTGTGCAGAAATATGCCAAACACGTGTTTTGCTCCGGGTTGTTCTACTGGCTATAGATCAGCCTTAAAAAGAAATAAAGAAACTGGACAGAGAAATCCTAGTATATTTGCTGCTCCTAAGGTAAGAACATTATTATTGTTTTGTGTTAATATAAGATATATAATAATGAGAGAAAAGTACAGCTGCTGTGTTTTAAGTGAACGCAAAGTTAAGATATCCTAAGTTCTGCTGGAAATAAGCGTGTTTTATTTTTCAATCATCCCTATATCCCATCAAAAATAATCATCACGTGTTCACAAAGCTCTATTGTATGTAAAAAGATGTAAATAATTACTCATACTATTGCTCTAAAGGAAATCGCTCATCAATAAAAGATGTACGATACTTACGTATATAAATTTATCTATAGTAAATTGTATATCACACATTTAATTTTTATTTTATAATAATGTATTAATAGTGTATGTTGTTAATTTCAGTTCTTTATAATTATGAAATACTTTTCTTCTATTCAATATATTTTGTGGTTATGGCAAATTGAGCTACAAGTCTTAACTAAAGCCATCATTTTTTTTTTAAATTGTGCACAGAAATAAAATATTTCCAGTTAACTTTTCTTAATATTGAATTTTATCACTATTAAGTTAGTTGATAAGTAAATAAGTTTTCATTGTATGATAAAGAATGTTGTTACTATAAATGCTTATGCAAAATCTGTTGAGTATAATTTTGAAAAAAAATTAATATTTTACTATCTTTTTACTGTGATTACAATGAAACCCACACTTTGTGAAAATGCGAAAATATAGCTGATTTGTCCATATCAATGTTATTTGGGTTTTTTTTTTAATTTGCTGAAAATATTTGTAATCGATAATTTACCAACTTGAAGGTAATTCCTGACAATGCTGGAACCATAATATTGAATTTAATCACTATTAAGTTAGTTAAATTACGTAAGTTAGTTAAAGTACGTAAAAGTGACCACTCCCCTTAAGGGGAGTGGTCACTTTTAAGTACCTTTAAAAGTATCATTTTTGGACCTATGCTGGATTGTATGTACTACTCATGATTTTTGCTTGATTTACAAGAAATTTTTTGAGTAACTGCCTATAATACTGTTTATTATATATGCAATATTTCAAGGTAATTAATAAAAAAATAAAATGATTTTTTATGCATAAAAAGTGAATATTTTTTTAAATCGAGCATTTTGCAGTCAACTACTGTGCGCATTCTATCAAAATAAATTATTAAGTTACATTAATAATTGCTTACTATATGTGATTACAACACTTTAGACAACAAAATCTACCAAAATTTTTTAACCTTAATATATTTTAATTTTTAAAGAATTTTTTATAAGCTTTTACTCAGTCATTTTTGAAATTTCTAATTAAAAATAGCACGTACTAAAAGGTTTTAATATATTTTAGAATAATGTTCCTGGATATTGTTGCCTGAAGTATTGTAATCACATATAGTAAAAAATTATTAATGTACCTTAATAATTTATTTTGACAGAATGCGCACAGTAGTTGACTGCAACATGAACGATTTTTAAAAAAAATTCACTTTTTATGCATAAAAAGTCATTTTTATTAATTACCCTGAAAAATTGCATCTATAATAAACAATATTATAGGCAGTTACTCAAAAAATTTCATATAAATCAAGCTTAAATCATGAGTAGTACATACAATCGAACATAGGTCTAAAAATGATACTTTTAAAGGTACGTAAAAGTGACCACACCCCTTAAGTAATTAAGTTTTCATTGTATGATAAGCAATGTTGTTACTATAAATGCTTATGCAAAATCTGAGTACAAAATCTGCTTATGCAATAAAATGCGTACTTTGTGAAAATTCAAAAATTTAGCTGATTTGTCCTTGTCAAAGTTATTTGTTTTTTTCTTTTTAATTCGCTGAAAAAATTTGTACTCAGTAATTTACCAACTTGACGATTATACCTCCGGTTTTAAAAAGTGTAATCTGAGATGCTTTGACTGATTTTTATTTCCAAAGGAAGATATTTTAAAGTATTGTCTGATTATATACTGAATTGACTTCCTATTTTATTAATCCTGATAAGAATTTATTTGTGATTGATAGAAAACGTTGCTTTTCTACTATGTGTGTGTGTGTGTTTTGGTTAATCAGTATTATTTCTCACATTTTTTTTCCATAAGAGATTATGAACAATGATAAAAAACTTTCTTCACAATTCTTTTCTGTAATTTCATTTCTTTAATTATTAAATTATTACAAAATTCTGAACTAATTTATTCTGAAACCAATACACAATTATTCTGAAAAAGTTTATTTACTCATTTCCTTTAAGAATTTTAATGAATTATAGCAAAAAAAGCACTTGAAATAAAGATTTTGAATGAAAATAAGCAATTGTTAAATTGAATAAATAAATTCATATTAAATACGCACTAAATTAAAACAACTTGTTTTCGCTAGGAAAAATACGAAAAATCCATATTAAAGCGCATGGTTGTCCGTGTCTAAGCCGCCCGCTAGTTCACGCGAGCGCCCTCTAGTGGCGGCGACAAAAAGGGAGACACATTTTTAACACTGAGCTGCTCCTCCTTCTGTAGCTTCATGCTGAGCTGCTCCTCCTTCTGTAGCTTCATGGTTTTGCGTTATTGTCCCATGTTTTTCCTAAACTTTTTGTGTGTACCGTGTGTAACGTACTTTGTTAGTTAATAAATAATTGTTACACTATGTGACACTCTTTCTGAACCATTAACACTCTCCACAATCTGAAATTTAGCTAAAACGCCTATCACTCTGTACAAAAATCCAAATTAAATTAATTAATTTTAAATGCATTCAACTTGAATAAAAAATAGTTATTACATATTAAATATTATTTCCAGGAGGGGGATATTGTTCTGAGTTCAATACATTTACTGCAAAAAGCTATAGTACCAATAATGCATAACCAAATCTATAAGTTGTACACATTTCTAAAGAATTGGAAACATGAGGAGCTCTTTACAAATTCCCGTCAATTTTCATTCCATCGCTGCCGACAGATGGCTGCACCATACTGAGATGGGTGATTTGATTTCTCAGCGGTAGAATTAAAATATCTGTAAAACTATTAAAGTAACAGAATACAGTGGAATCTCGATCGATCGTTTTCGGATCCATCGTTTTTCCGTATGTGTCGTTCATTTTATCTAGTCCCAACGATCATATTGCTTTGTTATGTTTCCCCATCTATCGTTTTCCCGCATTTATCGTTCATTTCAATCGGTCCCTTGAAAAACGATAGATCTAGATTCCACTGTACATGTAAGCAGAAAAAATTATCAGTTTTCAAAGGTCTTTCCAAATATGTAGCATTTATGGACTTTCATGAAAAAAAAATGCATCGATTTTGACATTTCAAATATGGCGGCGGTGAAGCTGTTCTATTTTTTGGACTCACCCTTCAAAAATTGTTGGTCTTTTATTAATTAAAAATTAACGGTAATAAAATTTAAAATTCGGGCTTCGAGGTGCATATGTTCAGACTCTTCACTATCCGTGTGCCAAATTTCACGGCTGTAAGTTTCACAGGTTCGCCTGGGGGCCGCCCACACACACACACGCGCGCACGCACGCAAACAAACATTCGCTTTTATTAATAAGATATATATATATATATATATATATATATATATATATATATATATATATATACAGTGGAATCTCGATCGATCGTTCCCCGAACGATCGTTTTCCCGTATGTATCGTTTATTCCACCCAGTCCCGAATAAATTCCATAGAAAACAATCAAAAAAGACCGCATGGATCGTTCCTCGATCCATCGCTTTCCCGCAATATTCGTTAAGAATATCGCAGCTTTACATTATTTATCGGCTCGATCTTTTTTCATAATAACTGAACCTGAAATATTAATGTCTGGATTGAGCTAGAATGACGCTCTAATTAAACAATGAGCAGAACATTTTAGATGCACGCTCTCGTATTTTTGTTCTCCCTTGTTTAGCCTGGTTTCGCTTTATTGTACCACTCCCATTATTTTTTCGACTTTGGTGTTCCTTAATTCTTTAGCCCCTGTAGTACCCTATTTTCGGCAACTCATTCCAAATTCACCGACTATACAATATTTCTGTTCTTATCAGCAATGGCTCACAGTCAGCTTTTTTTGTTGGACTTGGGATCGAGGCACCCTGTTGTTTGGTCTAGTGTGTGAGAAGTTTATAATTACTGCAGTTCTATACTGGCCGATGAGTGTTTCACCCGGAAGCGGAACTTCCTGGTGGTCTTATATCGGACCCCATCCAGTGCAATAGAATGGTTCTAGTTACAAACGATTCACGGCTGCCGCTTCTTTATAGTCTCACACAATAACCGATACCGAAAAGAATGCAATTTGCAACACAAAAAAAAAATATTGTTTACTTGTGGAGAGAAAACCGCCAAAAAAAAAACAAACGACGATTAAGTACTTTTATTTGAATCCAAATTCCTGTGTATCTACGTGTATTTCTTTTTTTATTATTATTATCTTGGATTTCAGTACAACTTTGTAATTTTATCTTCAGTTACACTACGGGTATGTATGCATTTATGTATGTGAGTAAATATATTTTAGGGATATCAAATTTTAAGGTATGTTAATACATTTTTGTATGTTCCCGCATCTATCGTTTTCCCGCATCCATCGTTTAGTTCAGTCGGTCCCTTCGAAAACGATAGATCGAGATTCCACTGTATATATATATATATATATATATATATATATATATATATATATATATATATATATATATATATATATATGTGTGTGTGTGATAATATTACTAACTACCTATAGTCGCCCATTCTGTACTTCATCTCCGCCATGGTAACCCGTCCTTCTTTTCTTGACGTAAACGCTTCGCCTTCCACATACTAACTTCCTCCGCCAATTCTGGCAACCTCTTTCACCTAATTCTATTTTGGCGCTTTTTTACGAGAGACGGGAGCTGGCTCCGAACTGATTAAGATGTGTTAATCTTTACGTCAAATAAACTTTAGTTATTCATTATGATTTGGAATCTGTGTTACGGCCTCGATTGCAGTATTTTCATGAAATGTCCACTCCGGACATTTCATATATATATATATATGCGATTAACAACATGTTTAACGATTAAAAACTGACAAAATAATTTATGATATATTTCTTCTTGTTCAACAGAAATAGATATCATTATATCTGATTTTCTTTTGATTAATTCTAAAGGTAAATTTCTTTCTAAACTTAGTCTTTTTCATATTTGATACTTTTATGTATATCATTGAAGAAAATTCTTCTTCACTCAAGTACGTCCTTGAAAACAGCATAAAAATAAAATACTGAAATTCCTCTAGAACTCCTTTTAACTTAGTACAGAAGTTCAAAGAAGATTTTCTTTTAAAATCATCTAATAAAGTTGAGTCAAGGAAAACAGTTGAGCATTTCTCTTTTCCATGAGAAGAAAAGTTTTTCCAAAGCTGCCTTATATTTTTATTTTTTTTTAAGAAAAAAAAGAGTCGAGTGAAATATAAGCGCATTTCCATTTTCCTTGAGAAGAGAAGTTTTTACAAATCTGCCTTATTTTAAAAAAAAAGAAGAAGAAGAAGGCTCGAGTGAAATATAAGCGCATATCCCTTTTCTTTAAAAAGAAAGTTTTTTCTAAAGCTTCATCAAAAGAAAAAAATTCCAGGTAGTCTCCTCTAAAGAAACTATCACGGGTTATTAAAGTAGGACTACTTATCGTTCGCTTACCTCATTTTTTTTGACACATTTTTGTACTTTTCTATTTAACTGTTTGCTGCTACTGGGTTTTGCGAGGTGCCAAAATTATAACTCGCGACGGACAGTTTTTTTTCTCTCCGAAGGACCGTTATTGAGGAACGTAATCCTACATTAAAAGACTACTCTACTATTTGACAAAAATTGCCCTCGTACCCTAGGTTGAGAACTAATCTACAAATTCCCTCCAAAACTTCAAATTTTTCAAACCGATATTTACGCCGTAGTCAAAAAAAGGGTTGCGTGTATGGCATACAGAGAGACAAAAACACTGCATCAAGTCATTCGTTAAGGTTTTCCAAAAATAAAATTAAAAAATATGTTATTATAAAATATAAACAGTTTTGAAATAAAGATATGTTTTTCTGTAATTATGAAATATGTATTCATAAGTATGAAACAATATAAATTATTTACATTTCTTATAATTGTGTATGCCCCAAACAAATACACTCAACATGAAAAGAAACAATAAAGTGGCAACTAAATAGATTTTTTGTTATGAGTGGTGTTGGCGCCCTTTTTAGCGCGATTCTGCGCCACGGAGAAATTTAGGCTCTATGATATTTTTAGAAGTATTCTGTGTAACTTTGTAGGTAGACTTACATGATATAATGAATAGACTTCAAAATTTTATGGTTCTCAAAGAAAGCTCAGTCAGGGTATCACACACGTCTGGCGTAACAGTACCCTTTTAAATCGGACATTAAGAATTAAAATCACGGCAGGCTTAAATAATGCGTGCCATAAGATTGTACCAGTATTGATCAGTCCTCAGGTTTATCATTATAAGTTAGTTTTATGGAATTAGCATGGCTTACTTGCAGCTACATACTTGTATGAATCAATATAAGTACTTGCGCTCATTCTCAGCTAAGGCAATGGGAATGATGATGTCGCGCAAACACACCTGCTTCAGTTGCAATAGGCGAGCAAAACAGCGGTTGCCCTTACTGCTGTTGACTCAGATGCAGCTAAAAAGCTGGAAGTAAAGCGTACGTAATTAAAACGACAAACCTCAGATGTGAAAAGTAAGCTATACGTCGCCATTTTGTTGCCTGATTTTTGAATTCACGGTTAAAAAATTACTTCCACTGCCTTTCTAAACAAGCGGTTACTCCTATTGCAGATATAATTATTTGATATACACTGAAGTGCCACTGAATTAGGGATACCTACCTAGTAACGAGTTGGGCCTCCTCTGGCCTTGATAACGGCTGCCACACGACGAGGCATATATTCAACAAGTTTCTGGAAACGTTCCACGGGAATGGCTTGCCAAATATTGGCTAAAGCTGTCCATAATTCAGTAAGGTTCTTTGGTGCTGTGTGATGGCCTTTCACGCCTTGTTCCAAAACATCCCAAAGATGCTCAATAGGATTTAAGTCTGGGCTTCTAGGTGGCCAATTCATGACAGAGAAGTCAGAGGAATGCTCATCCAACCAGCCAGTATCCAACCGGGACTTGTGAGAGGTACAGTTGTCTTGCTGGAAAACTTTATTACCGTGCGGATAACAGAACAGCATAAACGGATGGAGGTGATCACCCAGCAACTCTACGTACCGAATTGCATTGAGGGAGGTTGGTACACGCACCAAAGATCCCAAACTGTGCCACGAAAAAACACCCCAGACCATGATTGAGCCACCATGCCCTTGTACAGTTCCAGTCAGGCATGCAGGATCCATGGCTTCATGAGCCTGAC
This sequence comes from Dolomedes plantarius, assembly GCA_907164885.2. NCBI lineage: Eukaryota > Metazoa > Arthropoda > Arachnida > Araneae > Dolomedidae > Dolomedes > Dolomedes plantarius. Next base: position 167,607,061 of record OU015492.1, read on the forward strand.
GCCATATTCTCAGCCTCCCGTCGGCGTTAAGTAGTCGGAATCGAGACTCATCACTCCATGCTACTCGTTTCCAGTGCTCTACACTCCAGTCTCTGTGCTCTCTTGCCCAGGCAAGACGTGCAGCCCGATTGCGAGTATAGAGCAATGGTACTCTCGTAGGTCGACGGCTCCCGAAACCCATACGGTGAAGCGAGCGTTGCACAGTCCGTTTACTGACTGTACGACTGGCACCGTCATTAAACTGGGTGGTAATTTGAGCTAATGTTTGGCTTCGCTGGCTACGTACAATACGCCTGAGCCGTCTCTCACCACGCACTGTCAAGGCTAATTGCCCTTTGCAGTTTGCCCGATCGCTAGTTTTTTTTTCACCATCCATGTATTCTTGGTATACTTTTGACACTGTCGACCTTGAAAATCCTAGCTTGACGATTTCGGAAATTGAATGGCCCATGCGTCGCGCACCTACGATTTGTCCGCGATTGAAGGCGTCTAAATCAGGCAGTTTACCCATACTGGCAATTCCAACAACCAATTCAGAACAACCACAGTACGCGCTATATATGCAGTTACCACATCGCCCTCACTTAGGCATACATGATGCGCAGCGCTACACAATTTGCATAGGCTTTGTTATCCCTAATTCAGTGGCACTCCAGTGTATGTCAGTCGATATTCATTAATTTCCAGAAATTTACACTATAATTATTAAAGTTATCAAAAATCCCCTTGGAAAAATAATTAATTTCATTTTAGAAGTTTCTACATCTTTATTTGCAAGCAAAACAAAACTGTTGTAAATCATTAATCTATTCTCTTCTAATGTAAATATCTTGTTTTTGCGACATACACACACATGTGTGTGTATCAATTTTTATGCTAAATCTAAGCATGTGTAAGATCTCTAAACATAAATGCTTCTACACATCTGACGGCAACACTCACACACACATACTTATGTACATACAAAATTTCATTTTATGCAGATATGAGGGTTTTTTTGTCGCGACATAACCCTTACGGGTCTAAATACTTTTGACGTTGGATACTGGTGTGCGAAATACTCTTCTACCGATGATGTACTCAAATGCTGAATACTCTAGAAGGCAAGCTATTTAAATGTTTCAGATGCTACGAAACTAAAGAAGTTCTTTGATAGTGTGTTCTCAGATTGACACATTTCACTACTGTATCTCCAGATAAGGGTGTTGTAACAACTCCCGTGCAATAACGAATATTTTGTTCGTGGAAATTTCGGGAAGGCCATTCAACGCGCGGTTTGTGCACCTAATTGATTTAGACGGCTGGAGACAGACAGTCTTGGCGACATAAAGACAGGAAGTGCTACCAACAGTTCGCAGAACAGTTCGTCAGCTACCAAAAGGAAGTGGTTGTACGGAGGCGCCTAGTCGTCTGGGAGCAATAACTGAATAAAGAAAGGCGGCTTTTTCCAGACTTTTTGAGAAGGTTCAGCGTAGGCATATAAAGTCGCCGGACGCGAGTTGAGTTCATGCCAGTGATTCAGAGATTAAGTTATTCAGAGTGACGCTGGAGCCGGAGACAAGGAGATTCTGTCGGGCCTAGATAGACTTGAATGAGCGCAGCGACAACTCAAGTCTGACCTTCCTCGTCGATGCCGTGAACCCACGAATTTAATCTTGTAATATATATTGTAAATAGCCTGTTTTTAGTCGAGAAATGTAATTAAAGTATTAAATACAAAAAGGCTGGCAGTCTTTTATTTAAGGCAAAGTCCTTACAGCGTCTTCAACCCCATTGTCACTTTTTGTAATATATCCATTAAACCAAAATTGTTTTAAGCATTTTTAAGGCCAGATAGAGCTGACAAAATATTTCTTTGTGTAATGGACACGAAGAGATCATTAAGGCACCTATTGCACTCCTAAAATCCAACTCCATGAAGGTATGCGTATACACGCCCAAAGCGCTTGAATGTACCAAATGTTGGTCGTGTATACGAGCCCATAGCACCAAGTGTTGAGGAAGGGTAGAAATCAATGTCTTAATATTTTGCTATTGCTATTAGTTCAAAGCTCGAAACTAGCATTACTCACGGGTTAGTACACATATTTGCTGACATTTAACACCTAAATGTAGTTTATTTTAAAGGAGAATTCTCCACGGAAAGCATCATATTCTTTAATGTTACACTGCTGGCCACCCAAATTGCAACACCAAGAAAGACAAGAGATATCACAACAAAATTTATTTTGTAGATAACATGTTGACCAAGTATCAAATGATTAAATTTATAGACTTCTGTGAAGTGTGGTTCCTGCCAAAATCAGTAGCCAGAGTAGCCGCCATTGTTGGAAATCACCGCTGCCACACGCCTCGGAATTGATTCAAAGAGACTTTGGATGAGTTCTTGGGGTACAGCAGACCAAGCAGCTTCCACACGTTGCCAAAGTTGATCTGCTGTGGCAGCTGGGGATGGAATCTGGATCAATCGTAGAGCAACCATGGACCACATGTTTTCTATCGGCGAAAGATCCGGAGAGCGAGGCGGCCAGGGAAGCAATTCAATCTGGCGATTGACGAAGAACCGTTGGACAATGCGTGCCACGTGTGGTCGCGAATTATCCTGTTGAAATATGGCTGTGGGCAAGCCCTGAAGGTAAGGAAGGACAACTCGCTCCAACACCATGGAGATGTAGCGCTGGCTGTTTAAAGTACCGGCAATGCGTACTAGAGGTGTGCGAGAGTGATATCCAATACCACCCCATACCATAATACCCGGTGCAGGACCAGTGTGGCGGTGCATAACGCAGCTGTTCAGCATCCTCTCTTCACTGTGTCTCCAGACTCGAATGCGACCATCGTGGTGTTGCAGACAGAAGCGTGACTCGTCAGTAAAGACAATTTCATTCCATTCTGCAGTCCACATCCTTCTGTCATCGCACCATTGGCGGCGGAGACGTCTGTGGTTCTGCATCAAGGGTAGACAAAGCAATGGACGTCTTGCGGACAGACCACTCTGCTGTAAACGGCGTCGAATGGTACGCGCAGACACTGGATGATGCGTTACAGATTGCATGTGCTGTGCTATGGTTCGTGATGTGACTGAGCGATCCGTCACTGCCATGCTCACAATTTGCCTGTCATCACGTGAAGTGTTGCGCTGAGGTGGATGCAATCGAACACGCCGGTCCGTAGTACCCTCCTGCATCCAACGATCACATATCCGCATTACAGTTGTTTGGTTTCGTCCAACACGACTACTGATTTCCCTGAAAGATAATCCACAATCTCGATAGGCCACTTTCTTTCCTCTGTCGAACTCGGATACTTGATCAAAAGATGATCGCTGTTTTCGACGAGGCATAATTGATCGTTTTTTTAAAAAACCACAAGAAAAACACAATTGCCGAACTTGAAATCGTCGAAATCTCCAAGCCTTAAATAGCGCTTTGAAGTGGCGCCACAGGCGCGCGTGATGTGCGTCTGCGCTGAAATTCCAATCATTTGCATATCTCACCTCCGCTAATGCATGTTGTGAATTTCATGTTATTTGCATGTTTCCTTCAGGGTGTTGCATTTACAGTGGCCAGCAGTGTATATAGATAGGTATACATTAACTTCCCCGTTGCTCTCTAGCATAGAGAGTTAGCTATCTTATTGGTCACAATTTTAGATTTCGGTTGTTGGCATTTTGAAGTCCCGAGAAGTATAAAATTTTGTGAGAAACAAAATGGAGAACGGTTTGCTTTTCCCTCTCACGGGGACATCTGAAGAAAGCAAATTCTACCTGCTGCAAAGTAAACTGCGGAACACAGTGTATCTGCACTCTTGAGAGACGACTTTCTACATTAATAAGAACTTGCATTTCGTGTGAGCATAACAGTGCTGGAGGCAGGTGATGCTTAAATGGAACGACTTTTGGACACTAAGGAAAACGTTTAAGGTGAACATTTCCTTTGAACATTTTAGAAATTAGTAAATTTCCCTTCAACAGAGAAATCTTATAAACTGAACTTCCTGCTTAAATAGAAAACTTTAGTTTTGAAACTGGAATAAGTCTATTTTTTATATTATGTGGTTTATTAGAAAAAAAAGGAGATACTTATTGTGTCAAATTATCTCCGCTATTTTCTTACCTGATTTTAAATCATTAGCTTGAGGAAAGACCATTTGAAATGTTCTATACATGTGTATTTCTTTACCCTTTAGAAAGGTCCTGTTTACCACCAAGTTCCACAATGTTTGGTCCATTAAACCCTCATGGCAGTCAGTCCAAAAAACCATCTTGTATTTATGTCTGTTTCCTTATATTTATAGCCAAAAGATGTTAAAATTTGAACTGCTCTTTCAAATACTGATATACATTTCAGAATTTTTGAAAACTGAAAATAACATTTTTTAACCTTCTTTTCCTTCGTCTAAAAGTTTTTTTATATTTTTGCATCTAACTTAAGAGAGTACGAACTCAGCAGTTTAATTTTATTCGATACTGAGTATGATATAATTGCAAAATTTGATTTTCATGATGTCTTTACTATAATTGTTTCTTTTTCTATTTTTCTTCCCAGAAAAAAAATGAAATAAAGTATCTTTTGAAAGTGTCGCAACTGTTTTACAGAAAAATTCCGTAATTCAGCTTAATGGGGTATTATTCGCCCTCCTAAACAACTTGTGCATTTTCAAATTCTAATTCTGTAAAATCTTGAAACAATTATTGTTCTTTGTTTGGCCATATAAAGTTCGCTGTAATGAGATTTTTTCGGCATTTCTCGTTAATGTGTCTTTGGATAATTTGAAAAATGATCCAAATGTTTCTGAAAACTGGAAAAACCAGTATTTCAAATGAAACGTATTAGTGTATAATTGCTGATATTACATAATGATTATAATCTGATAAGTTACAAATCGTTTCTTTTAGTTTGTGTAAAAGTACTGATATCGAAAATATTTTTCATAACAGAAATGGATTATTGTTTTCTGTTGTGAAATAAAATTGGCGTATATCTCTGTATAGATGCACAATAAGCTAAGAATAGCAGCGATATCTGAGTTTTCTTAAAGGTTCGTGGAAATGTTCAAGACGTACAAGGTATGGAGAAAGACTAAAACATATGATAAATTCTTATTCAAAGTACCATTGGTAAGTTATATCTGTACTTGCATTTTTCTCATCTAATATCTAATTTTCTCTGTAACTATTAATTCTTTTAACACCTAAGTAACGTTAATTATATGCTATTGCATGTTTCCATTTTAAAAATGGACGTTTCAAAATGTTACTGAAAAATTATTTAAAATATTTAAAAAACGAATCAATATTTAAATTATTTTGTTAATTATTGCTATACTGGTTTAAAGTTTTTTTCTACAGTATCAAACGAAATAATAATCATGAATCGATAAATATATCTATTAAACATCTCGTGCCGAAAAAACGTGACATACGTTTCGTGTGACGCAACCCCCTTCACAGCTATGAATGTTCTCACAAATATCACACTGCAGTAAAAGGTCTGTAGGTGTAATAAAATCGTAATCTAATGATGATTTCATGAATATTTTTACTGTATCGAGTGTTTTTAAACAGTGTCTTTTAAATTTTTACATTTATTTTATAGAATAGTTTCATCCTGTGAAAAAAACGTTGCATTGAGTGTTTGTTTCAATCAAAACAGTGGTTTTTCACGTTTGAACAAGCAAAAACTTTCTGTCGAAACCCGTTGAATAGGAAAGAATCACAGGGTTGGCAGTGTTGTCAATTCATAATAAACGAGTGGAAATTGATAAAACTATACTTTAATACTTCAGCCTAGGAGCATAAAACTGTAAATGGTTCCGCTTACCATGTGTCACTAATTAACCCTTCAGCGGGCGCGCCCATGTATAAAGTACAACATTTTCGTAATTTTCAATGCTTTGTTTTTACATGTAATGTTTGAATGTTATAAGCAGTTCCTATTCATAGCTATACTCTTTCTAAGGCAGGTATGATTTTCTGACCTTGTATTCCTTTCCGTTCATTGGTAGTTGTGATTTAACCGCGGAAAACCAGCGATTATACTGGATTACAATACGACAAAAACAGGAGTTGATGGAGTCGATCCAATGCGCAGCTATTACACGGTATCCCGCATATCACGAAGATGGACAATCGCATTGCTTTTTTTTAGGTTTTTGGACATAATAGGAATCCATTCGCAAGTTATCCTCAGATCTAAAAACCGAACAGTTTTGAAGTCAGGCGATTCTATCTGAATTCTTTGGCCTATAATTATAAATAAACATTATCAACATTTTATATCTTGTCATAAAACTCAGAATCATTATTTTCAACTTCAAAAGAAAAAGTTTATTACAAAAGGATTAATCAAGGTTGAATGAGATGTTGCACTTTGTGCCGCTCGCTGAAGGGTTAATATACTTTAAATTGTGTTCAGAAGTGTACCCATTTAAAATTATTAATTATTGTTTACTAATAAATGTATTTCATCTTTATAAAAAAATGTATTTTCCTCAGAAATTGTGCCCTTTTCCACCCTGACCCTGGAAAATTTTATCTCGTTAAGTATTTGATCTGTCGGCTCGTAACTAGTCTAGTATCCCTGCGGTAAAAAATAAAAATGATTCGGAGCGAATTCGAGCCAAAATACTAAGACAATAAGATGAAATGACCTCACCAAATACTCCTCTTTTATTTCTCTCTTATTATGAACAACAAATTTCATTCATGAAATATTATATGTTCAATTAAGAAGATTTACCAATGGGTTCTTCGGATATTTAACTCAATTTCTTTACTTAAAGCCTTTGATGTTCTACTCTGCTACGGTTAAAAGTGCATTTTTAAATTTTTTTATTTTTCATAATCATTCCCAATTCGCAATTTCAATAATTTACACATCAACAATATAATTTAAAAACTTATAAATTTTGTTGATCAAGCGTATTTGAAAAGTTATCAATTTTCTTTTGGTTGAACCATACTGATAAACTAAACTATAATTTCTTTACATGATTACTGTACGCAATTGTTAAATATGCTATTTTATTGAATTTAAAATGTTGTAATCCTACAGAGGTAAGAATATGCTTTCATTCATATTTAAAGAATTCAAGTTAATTTATATTTATTTAATATATATCTTTATGCGAAATTCATGGCTCAAGAATGACCATGTTGTCGAAGAATCTTGGAAGTATAAGGTTAGTAGATCTGTTTTCGGTTTATTATGGAATTTAAGGAATTTAGTTCATGAGTATGAATAGTTTAAATATTCTAGATAGGCCCTCAACTCCCAAGTGTTTTCAATTTTTAATGGACATTGTTCACTGTTACTACTATACACTGTTCTTAACTTATCGATGAATACTTCTACTGTCAGTATTGTTCTAAAAGTACATAAAATATTGACTTATATTAATTTATCGATGCATGCCATTTTTTTCTGCACTTATATGAGTTTTATTTTCTTACCTTTACAGGACTGTTTATTTTTACTGAAGCTGTGTTGTATTCCCAAGATTAGACGAATTTTGAATTCTTTTATGCGAGTATAAAAAGTGGCACTTACTTACTACTTGAATATTAGTGCTGGCAATTTCTTTGATGCATGAACCCCTCTTAAAGCTTATATATGTTGTTAATGTCTTTTTCCCTGCAGTTTCTTTGTTTTGACATCACAAAGGTTTTTCTCTAAGAAAGCATTAAACAGTGTTTATACATATTTTTACTCGTAGCGTTTCTTATTTTCAAGATTATTAATGCACGCATAATATTAGTTTATGATATTATTAGTGTATGATAAATATTATTTATTGAATACTTTATTACTGTAATTCTGTTTATTCTATCATTAAAAGATATTATTTTTATGCATTAGATACAGACTATTATATATTTTACTAATAGCTTAAATATTAGTTTTATGATTTAATCTATTTTTGTTCATTAATTAGTTATCACATAGATTTTGGTTTTTTAAAATGCCTGTATAATTGATTTTTTGCATGTGATTTAACTTTATTTAAAAACATTTTTCTTGCATTTCTTACAGCAATAATTTTTAAAGTTGTTTTGTGATATTTCCTTTGTGGAAAAACGTACTGTAAATCAATTTTATTATTCGATTTAATCTCGTTTTATTTAATGGAAAGTAAACATAGAGTTTTCGCTATGTCTTACGGATCAATTGAAACTATGCCTTTAATTCATGATACTCTAAAACCCAAATGATTTGATTTTTTTTCTTGGTTATGTTCTTCGGTATTTTAAGTTTACCTGTTCCTGTTGTAAACAGTCAAAAGGTACAAAACGCGAGGATTTGTATGGTAAAAATAAGGTATAAAAAAAAATACCTTATTTTTACCATACAAAAATAAGGTATTTTTTCTGGTACCTCTCCGGACGCTCTAAGGAGATTTCTCCGGACGCTCTAAGGAGAAATTCTACGGACGCTCTAAGGAGAAACTACTGCACTGGCACAACGTACATACATTTTTTACAGCACAAACAGGGGCTTCAAAGAATTTGTAAAAGAAAAATAAAACCACAATACTCGTAAAGAATTTTTAAAATAAATTATGTACATACTTAATTTTTATAGCTCAAAGCATGCGCATAAATCTTTTCGTTTCTTTTTTTTTTTTTGCATAAGTAGCAACATATTTTAAGCTGAATATCAGTCTTAATTAATACAAATGCTTAAATAATATTACGTAACATACATATGGGTTGAAAATTTTCAACCTTCGTTAGAAAGACCCTCGATGTGTTAATGACCCAAGCGACCACATCTCAACTCTTCGATACCCTCGTAAAGATTTCATTTTATTTTCCTGTATTTCAGCTCCTGAACTCTTCAAATGCGACAAATGTGACCGAGTCTTTACGGCTTTGCAGGCTATGGTGAACCATAAGCAAAGGCATAAACCAGATGCCTCCCAGAAACGACACTGCTGCTCGCTATGCTCTTATTCGACTAACTACTCCAGCCACTTGAAACAGCATATGTTTACTCATAGCGGAGAGAGACCGTACAAATGTACTCAATGCAAATCTGGCTTCACCCAGAACTCCTTGCTGAAGAAACACATGCTGACTCATGCTCCCAAGGAGGAGGTAAAACTATTTAAGTGTGACAGATGTTCCAAAAAGTATGATGACGCCAAACTGTTGTCGAAACACATGAGAACTCATAAACGATCGGATAAACCACATAAATGTGCTTTGTGCAGCAAAAGATTTTCTGACTTTTCCTATCTCAAAAAGCACGAAAGAAAGCATAAGAAAATTTTGGATGATGATCATTATCTGTGAGGAAACTGTTGAAGTTCATTTGTATCTCATATGTATCGGTAATTTGATTTAGAAAAAAAAATTTAAAATCAGATTTGGTATTGAGTAATTTTTTTTTCATTTCGACATAAATATATAGACAGATAGAACACTCGAATCGTAAACATTTAAGACATATGACCAAGTTTTAAGGTCCTAAGTATGATTCCGAAAAATTTAACGAAATGTGGGGCATTAGGCATTGAATTAGATTCATTGAGATTTATCTAAATATTCAGCAAATTTTTTTTTCAATCGCTGAATGATTGTAATTGTTTGATGTGTTTTGCTTGAAATTTTATCCTTTGATGATTTCAACTTGAATCAAATGTACTCAATAGCTACAATATTTAATACGATTAGCAAAATGAGTATATTCTAGGCTTATTTGTCTATTTTTCGAAAATATACCCTCGCAACAGATTTACATAAGAAAAACTTTCAGTTAGGGCCTGTTCACATAGGAGTCCGGTAGCGGAGCTTTAAAAAATTGAAATATATATTTAACCAATGACAAACCTCCAAACGATTAGCAACGAAATTTTTAACGCTATGATGTCGTGCAACATCCCATTTTTCCTCTCAACGTTCTCAGGACAATTGTGTACAAAAAAGACTGAAGCTGAGACGTAAAAACCAATCACAGAGCTCAACGTATATGGCCACGTGATATGTGAAACCAATCACAAATTATGCCAACAATCTCGGCGGCAAAGGGGGGAGAAACCGCTTGGAGAGACTTGAAAGAGCGAACGGTCAGACAGCAGAACCGAAGGCATAGAGATTTGTCAGCGTTGGGATGCTGATAAGATTGTGTTTTGAGACCAAATGGTAAATAATTTGTATATAGTGAGTTCCAATAAAGGAGCTTAATTTTTATTTTAATTCGTGCCTCTGCTTATCTCAATGTCGAGTTTGAATTACTGGATCTCATGCAGGGCCCGACTTAGTCTAATTGGGGCCCGGGGCAAAACCTTCTTTGGGGGCCCCCCTCTGCTTCACTACTTCAGTAATGAAGAACTTAATGCTTATTACTAAACTTTCTATTCGATTTGGGGCCCCCCTCTGATGTGGGGGCCCGGGGCAACTGCCCCGTATGCCCCTGCCTTAGTCAGGCTCTGATCTCATGTGAGATTGTGTTGGCTTGTAGTCGGCCACGACATGACAACGCCTATTATTGGTTTATTTCCATCTCAGTGCCATCTTTCCTTTAAGCTTCCGCTACCGGACTCGTATATGAACAGGCCCTTACTCGGTAGATGGCATATTTAAGTATTAATGAATTCATTGAGATAATGACGGTATTGAAAAATGTCGGTGTTTTCTGAATAATTTACGCAGCATACACTTTTTCGTAAATTTAATTGCTGTCATTGCTATTAAAGACGACATTATATGCTATTAGAAATATTTTTAATAGCATACTCTTAGAAACTACTACATGACATCTATTTCAGAATTTTTGTTGTGTTTGCAGACAAAATAAGAAGAGCCAGAACCAATAACCAGTTATTACAGCCATAGAAATTACTTCCATTGTTTACTTCTAAGCACGTACCATTCTTCAATATTTTCATTTCTTCCTCCACAGCATTTGCATAGGACTCGCCCTTCTCACACACCTTTTTGATCACATCGGCTTTGCACCGTATAACATTCGCTAAACTGAAAAGAAAGATAAATAATGGTTTTAAAAAAGTGTTGTTTAAATATATACAGGGTGCGGCAGAAAGGACTTCCACATTTCTGAAGGTCACAGGTAAGGGAGTGGTGGGGGTAGGACAGCGCGGGAGGTGGCAACAATTCTGGCGGATTTTCGAGTTGTCAGTAGAGACCATGAATTGGTCTGGTGAGCATTACGGTTTCGTTATCGAGGCGTTCTCTAAAAACAGCGATTTTGTTGCCGCGACACGGAGGGCATTTAGGTGGCGCTTCGGGCTCTATGCAACTGATGCTGCTCTTGATCGAAAAACAATCCTTCGGTGGGTTTCAAACGTGAGAGCGAGTGTGTCTGCTTTACCAAGGAAACGAAGTGGTCGTTCCTCGGAACATTAGAGCACTTGAAAATGTGTGAAAACGTGAGTAATCTATTCGTGAGGAAGTTGCCGTCATTCCCCCAAGCCCGGCCACACACCGAATGCAACAAAACGGTGCGCAACATTTCTGTTGCTCAACCAAAATGTTTTATCGTGCAAAATGGTTATACATTTTGACTTGCAACGCTAGGTTGATTTGATAGTTCATCAGTAGTATGTAAGAACACGGGAGTTGAAGAGGTCTGCAGTATTTTGTTCTTTGTTGAGGGAAGTGTTCAGTTTTGGGAAAGTAGTTTGGTCATAATTGTGGGTGATATGGCAAGTGAGGAAGTAGAAGTAGCTATTCTTTTGTGGCAATTTATACAATTTTAAGATGAAAAACCAGAAAGAAGCTGTTGGATTCATCCAATCAATAAAAAAAGAGACATTGGCAGTTTTATAAAAGAACTTAGAAATGACCCAGATAAGTTTTACAATTATTGTAGGTTAAGCATACCTACGTTTCATTATCTCTTGCGACATGTTGAAGACGAGATTCGGAAAAAGAACACCAACTACCGGAAGAGTATACCTCCAGAAGAAAGGCGTTTAATAACATTACGGAATAACTTTTAATAACATTGTTGAATAACAAAGCTTTTTGTTTTGTAAACGTATTAATATAAAGAGCAGTAACAAAAGAAAGACAAATATATAGTTAAGTATCTACTTTTAAATCTAAGAAAAACATATCTTATAAAATATTTTTTAAAAATCAATAAAAAAACAACGTAAGCGCAATTTTTTTCTCTCCTACCAATTTTGCCGCCCTTCAAATTTTCCGCTCTGCAGATGCCCTGCTCGCGCCTCCCTAGATCTGGCCCTGAGTGACACAACCCTATTTTTCTTTCTTACCAATATCTTAAAAAATGGGGGTGTCTGGATTACTTGAGGGCAAGGTTTATTCGATTAAATGTGATAAATTGGTGTGGTACATACTTGGAATATTCAATTCCTCAGCTATATCTTGCCAAATTTTATTTATTACAGCTTGGTTGTGGTGGTCCTTCGTGTATCCGGTCGTTATAGTGGTTAGTTATTAGAATAATATAAAGTGATTACTCATATGTATACATATAACTCAATTTATTAAACTTTCACAATACATATACAATTAATACTACTCATTACTGAATTCCGAGTCCTCTATCTTATTAACACAATACATATACAATTCAAATTACCCCTATTCCTATATCATATTAATTCATTATTTACTCTTACTAATATCCTTCTTTAACTACTCATTATCATCATTTACTTATTCAAAGATTCTTAACTGATAAACCCACATATACATTGCTAATATCATCATATCATTTATCTATTCAATATCATCCTTTAATTATTCAAAGGTTCTTAACTGATAAACACATATATACATTGCTAATATCATCATATAACCATATTCCAATTACTACGAAATTAAACAACCAATATTCTATGATAGATATCTATGACCAAATAAGTGAATGTTCACCATAAAATAACTCTTTCATTATTCCCTGTGTTCTAGCTATACCAGTGAGCACTGCATAAATAATCTACCAAAGATCATAAGCATCCTACCTGCGATCTCTCATTCGCTTAAACAGGAATCAGGCGCGCTGTTATCACTCACAATGGGTTCTCCTGTTGCTAACATCGGTCGGGGAGGGGGGGGTTTGCATCTATTCGATGGCACTACCGGACTCGTAACCTTGGTATAGGCGCACCTTCAACGAACGGGGTCGGCCTGGGTGCTATTCCCCTCTGCGTAGAAAGTGTCAGGGCAGTCCCTTTAGGGCTAGGTCTGGTCACCGCGTCTGGACATCGGATGGCATCGGCGGGCGGACGGGAACGGGCGATTCTCGCATCAACATCTGGGGCTTGCATCCGCTTCTTCACATTAGCTCAGGCTTTTCTCAGGCGGCTTTCGAGCTCAGCCTCGGTTTATCAGCGACTCTGCCTTCCTTCGTCAATAATTGTCGGGCTAACACATACCCATACTGCTATCTCAATTGCAGCTTCTCAGCTATTCAGATCAGACTATGTCTCTTGACGATTGCAACGCTTCTGATCTCTCTACCTCTTTTTTTCATGGAGCTAAACTTCGATAATTTTTACTTAGACTTTCATTGGTGGCTCTCTCCCAACCAATGCTAAACTTGGTCTCTTATCATTAGCTGGCCTCCCACATTTTATATTAATAACCTCTCCAATCTAAATTGAAGGGGGCGTCAGCCCGTGCACCCTTCTAAAGTTCCTTCTGGGGATCCTTCAACTTCCCAGACTCCCACGCCCCGGTTTCACCTCCTGCTATTAACCTAATGAAGTCCACCTCGTAAAATCACGTATCTCTATCGCTATCACAACTTAGTCTCCTCTTGGCTTCAAATTCTCACTTCTCTCAGATCATTATCCCCAGCTGGTGACCCTTTACTGATCATATTTCTCTTAACTTGACATTGCTCGTCTTTAGTTACATCTAAGCAGTTCGTTAACTGCAGCTGGTCGCCATTCACTGCCCGTTCTTGAATACTTATCTTCTCCTATTACCTTGTGCCTAACTTGCATCTATTCAATTTTCGAAAACTGTCGCCCATACTGCGACACTTCGCTCTAAAATCATAAATTTCTGGCCTTGCGTGGACAAGAACTATCAACTTGTCAGCACCAACCTCCATCTCTTTTTATTATAATAATGCAAAAATCCTCAACACGGAGCATTAATGAAAATAAAATTCGCGTGTTCCCGCACATGCGCAGATGAAATGTTTCACCATCTGTGTGTCGAGAAACATCGGTCAGAGAAGCATACACTTTTGTTGCATCAACGTTCCTGAAATGACGCGGGGTGTTTCAAAACAATTTTGCATCCGGTGTGCAGCACTCTCCTTTGATTACATTGCAGACGATGCGTCGGATACAGGAAACTCGCAACAGCAACGTTGCTCACCGTTTTGTTGCATTCGGTGTGTGGCCGGGCCAAGGATTACCAACAGAGTGATGGAAAACTTTAAGAGATCGGCTTCAGCAGAGTATAGCTAATAACGGGCGCCACCCAAGCGATATTATTTTCAAAAGGTAGTGGGGGGGGGGACTAGATTTTTAGTACTTTCGAAAATACAAAGCTTTTTTTCTGTTAATTGTTTCCCTTTAAATGTGGGAATTCTTTTTGTCGCACCCTGTATATGGCCTATGCAACTCTTAGCAAAACAAAAGTCAGATATATCTATGATAACGTGTTCCGGCATCTTAAACAGATTCTGCCTTTTTAGAAACATTTCCAATCGCACAGGCGAAGCAGAAGTGATAATTACAGTTTTTAAATGTGTTTACTTAGCGTTATATTTGCAACATTTCTTTGCTTAAGTATGTGCGAAAAAAGATCGCAGCAGGTTCACCTTGCTTATCTGATATTTATACCACTTTGTATTTGAGCGTTTTGGCGTTTTCTCTTCCGGTGTGTTGTACTGTGTCGGCTCTACCAAAGCAGAAAGCTATTTGCAAATCACTTTATCTTTATTTGTTTTATTTTTTGCACAGTAACACAAGGGAGTGAAATAAATCACCCTCGCAGATCGTTTCGCAGCTATTAGGTCAAAAAATCATTGTTTAAAACTTTCAAAAAGAAAAAAGTCAGTACACAAAATTTGGGAGTCTGGACCACTTGGATTTTGAACAGTAAATAGTTTGCCTTCTGGCAACTTAGAAGATATGTATCAAGTATATTCCGTCATAATTATATATTTCTGTTTTTAATTGAAGAACAATACGTGGACATGATATTTCAAAGGCTCTACTATTTCTTATTGCCGAGCCGGAAATGGCTAGGGCGCTGGCATTCGGTACCAGAGTCCATGGGTTCGAGTCCCACTCATGGCATAGATGTTTGTAGCCGTTCGGAATTGGTTTTAAGCAGTAGGTCCCGGTCTAATTAACCCCCGTGTAGCAAAAAATGACCATATCACTTCAAACCAAACTAAACCTTCTTATAGCCAAAAATGCGACTTCATGTGAAAATATTTGTTTGCAAAAACCAAATACTAGCGTAAAACAAATACAATTACTTATATGTATGCATGTATGTATATATAGCTACATATGTGTGTGTGTAATAATACAGCCACACCAGTTTAATTCTATACCATTGATTTGCAGCTTTTGATCTTGTCTTTCCCGTTGAACAAGTTTCCGCGTTCCTTCTGTGTGCGTTTGGCTGTTGCCTGGGCATATAGCCCTACAGGGGGTCACGTGGTAAAAAGAAACTAAATTTCATATATGCTGGTGTGAGCATAGTTTCAAGTCTTTTAAATTTATTATATTGTGTTTGATACATTGGCCAAAAATTCAATGTATGAATAAACGTATTGTTACTATCAAATGGATTACTTGGTTTGAATTAAATGCTACTCGTGCCGTACTACAAAACTTAATCTAAGTGTGAACAGTAGATTCAGTATATGTATATATATATATATATATATATATATTGTCACGGTTAAAGAGTGACATTGTATAGAGTAAAAGGATAATGAATAAACCTTTGAAAGATGCCGGAAGATGAAACGAACAGGGGAGAAAGAATAGACCATAAAAGAGGTTAAAATAGAATATTGATGAATACAGGAAATGAATAGGCGGTGGATTTAGCTAGATTCTGAAGAAGTAAACAGGCAATTATGGTATGAAAAGAAACGCCCCAAGGTGACGTCCAGATGGTCCAGGTGGGACGGAACAATTATGGAACGGAAAAGAGATTACAGATGGGGAAACGTTTAAAAAGAAAAATAAGTCTTTAAGAAAGAGGAATGTGAATAGAGGAGCATGAAATACGGGGAGAATATATATGACTTAGCCGAAATAATAAGAAGTCGTAAGCAAGATGACAGCGGGAAAGATCAAATGTAGTCCCGAGAAGGGTGATGATAATGAGATGATGATACACGCCTTCAGCAGGGCGGGATGGAAACTTCCAAAACAAATAATGATCCAATCAAGAGAATATGGGAGGAGTTAGCGGCGGAAGAAAAGATATAAAAAGAAGCAGGATAAGGATTAGACACAGAGATTTTGTTTTGGCTAAAAAGGATGACTGAGAGTCCTGAGACGTGACGAAAGCCCTCCCCATACGGATGACAGAGTGATCGTGGAAAGAGGCGATTCCCAACAGTTTTACCTCTCGACAGTGAATGTATACCAGAACTGGGAGTCCTGAGATGTGACGAGAGCCCTGCCCGACGGATGACAGAGTGATCGTGGAAAGAGGTGATTCCCGATAGTTTACCGCTCGACGAGAGAATGGATACCAGCTCCCAGGGGACCTAATGAAGGGCGGTCCGACATCAGCAACCTGCTAGACCCCCCCTTTCCTGATCCGTAGTCGAGTGAGGTACAACGTGATCCCAGACGCGTGCCGCTGTTTACAAATGAGAACGTTAGTGAAGGTACGTGTGGCAGTCAATTATTGATCCCATAATACTGTGTTTGCCTAACTACCGCTCATCCATAGTGAATTAAATAATACCTCATTGATAAAATCATGGCGGATGAATAAGTTAATCATATTTAGTTGAGTAAATTGAAGTCCACAAATATATTGAAAGGTATAAGAATTAAAGATATTTAAGGTAATAAATATGATATGTATTGTAATGTATTTATATGTGCTTTGTTTGTTTAATAAATCTATCCATTATAATTTCAATCAGATGATTAGATTATTTTAAAAAATCACAATGCAATTAAAAAATTATGAGACTAACTGGTCAAGCAATCAGGTACTAGTTAAATAATTTCTGTATTGGCAACACACCCAAAATTAACTACCTTGACCATAACCATTTGATGAGCAAGAATAACAATTATTGCGGTATTTTCTCCAACAACCCAACCAGAATATATATATATATATATATATATACATTTAGATATATATATATATATATATGTGTGTGTGTGTGTGTGTGTGTGTGTAAGTAAGTAATAAAAACGCCCGGCCATTATTGATTGCCTTCGCGTATTCTAAATTCCTTTCAACCTCAATAAAGCACAGACCTAATTCAAAAACGAAATAACCGACTTTTCTATTCTCCTCAATTCACGCGCAGTAAAGTTATTTTTGGATATAAGTCAGCGTCACGCGTCTATATCTCCACGCCTCACCTCTTCGGAAAGTCTTGCGACGGTGAATCTTACCCTCGCGTGTTTGATTCTAACCAACTAAAATAATTTTAGACTCCTAGCGCCCCCATGGTATAAAAACATTGAGCAGAGATTTTCGGTGCTTCATTCTTCCCTTCTTTGCCTTGCTCGTTTGCCTTCTGGCTCGCGCTCTCTCGTTTTTCTGTCCCTTGTCCGCGTATTGCTTCCAACTAAATTATGATGTAACCGTATTCGATACTCAAGCCCCGGCAGCTCCGGGCTGTCCTTGCCGTTATTGTTAAACATCATGTCGTCAGCTTGTCCCATTTCGTTCAACTAAGTATTACTGTGTACCTTCTTTGGTGTCTTGAAGTATAATTCCATGGAATAAAGTACTCCAGCTCTTCAGTGTGTTCCTGCTCTTTCCTCGAGTGTGTTTATTACAGGGGCCGCGATTACCTGTGTGTGAATGCCTCACCTGTACCGTTAAAGTTAAAGCCGTTACATATACTATATGACAGGCCTCTTAAATTCCGTCTAAATTCTTCTTACCAGTTGGGCAGTCATCGTTGTAGGCCGTTAAATAAAAAAAACTATTTCAGTTTACGATACTTATTTTTCATTATTAAAATTAAACCAAAGCTCCAACGAATATAATCTCGTAAATTTTTCTTCCTCCCTCCTCAAAAGAAACTCGTCCATTCTTGAAGACAATATCCCACGCTCTGTGTTCAGTTTTTCATCTCCACAGCTTAGTTTGGACGCTGGGGGCCGTGCAAAAAAGTTATATAACAAACTATAGTGATCCGATTGGTACTACCCTCTGTTGGCTCCCTTGTTCATTATTCCGTTTCAGAAATTATTTAGTTTCAATTAATCTAATTTTCAGAGCATGACACACACTCTCTCTCTTTCTCTCTCTCTCTCTCTCTCTCTCTCTCTCTCACACACACACCCACCCACACACACACACACACACACACATATATATATATATATATATATATATATATATATACATATATATATATATATACATACATATATATATATGTGTGTGTGTGTAAGTGTAAGTAAGTAGGTAAGTAAATGCAGCATACTCTCTATTATCCGAGTTACTGGAGGGAAGAAGTAGCATGAAAAATCGAAAAAAAAGGATAATCCGATTTCTATAACATTTTATTGTACTTTCAAAATCTAATACTACTACATTTGCTTTTCTATTTTATTAATTTAATTTATGTAAGTAATCCGCATTTTTTTTTGTTTTAGTGATTTTTTTATATGTTTCTGATATCACTATGACTTTTCTTAACAGCTAGAATATCACTGTTTTCATAATTCCCAATTCCCTTTTCATAATTCATAATTCTAAGTTCATGCTATCTGAAAATACAATTTTTATTGGATTATCAGCATTTATGTAGCTGTAAATAGTACACACATTTTCTCCATGGGTCAACATTGAGATGAGCGAATCCAATAGGATTACTACTCAGCAGCCTTAAAGCTGATAAATGATATTTATAATTCTACGGTATCAAGATTTCTTTATCTTGTTCCCATTTCATATGTACTCTAAACATTTTTGCAATCGTCGGTCGGAGACCGTGCGATGTGTTGAGAATTCTTTAACACCCGGTCCTAAAAAACTGCCAAACGCAAAACCGGAGATCATTCATACCTAGGGTAAATAAGTGCATGTTTTCGCAGCTGGTTGGGGCCCGCAGATGAAAAGCTCTCAAACCGAAACTACGGGTTCTCTTTTGATTTCCAAACTAAATAAAAGTCCAGTAAGTCTAATCATTCATAGTTCGAGGGCAAAACTATCGAACCGCGAAAAAGCAAAAACCAGATAAAAGTACTTACGCTTAAATATTAATAATGTGATCTCAAATGAATAAAAATTATATTTAAGGTAAGTCAAATAAGTATTAAAAATTAGTACGTATTTTAATCTTAGTGGAATACAGTAAAATTACAAAATCTAACCAATTTGTGTAAAATTAATTTGAATCGTAAAATAGATTTCCAAAATTGCACATCACAATGTAAAATTTATAGGCTGATCCGGTTGATCATGAAATTCTTATTTACATATTCAGCGTATTCGAAATTTTATATCGACAATGTATTTATGGATGGAAACAAGTTGTATCTGTTAAGATATTTCAGTGCAAGAACAAATGATCGATTCATGAAAGATAAATTATTAAAGATTTAATATCAGAAAAAGAGTGGTTCATAAGGAAGTCGAAAGTGATAGATTCAATTCCAATTTCATACATTGGGCCTATTGATGTTTATTGCTAAGTTCTCACTATTTTCTTTAAAAGCCCATTTTCTAGCTTCATATTATTAATTATTCAACTAACACAATATTAAGAAACTTACTTCAAAAAGACATTTTTTTGTGCATTTATCAAAATTTTACTCCCCTCAAAACTTTTATCAATAGATAATGGATGATGTGGTAAAGGTAGAATGGACAAAGAATTCTAAAAGCGAAATTTGTTCATGAGAAAAATCTTGTTTAAAATTTTCCTCTCTTACACGTATTCATATCCTTTCCGAGATCAAGGGGGGGGGGGGGGGGTGTTAAAAAGTCAAAATTCTGATGACTTGTCTTACAGACCATCAGTAGATCTTCTAAACATCTTGCATTTAAGGTGGATTTATTATCTTGAAAAGATAATTAAAGGACAGAAAGGAAAAACGCAACATGACGAATGAATGTAAGTAATGATAATACACTTTTTATGGACAAAAAATATCGAGAGTTAGTCCCAATCTTTTGTTCTCCAATGAACTGCATTTCAGTGTTTAGAATATTTTTATTTTACCAATTGTTACATGAATTAGGCTTACTGTGTTTACACATTCCGGATTACGAGATTGCCCAAGTGAAGCTCAGTTGTTTGGACAACATGAGTGCTCGTGTAATATTTACAGGGTGGCTAATAAATACTGTAACACTCCAAAAAATAAGAGTTAATTTTAATCGTTTGGAAAAACAATTTATCTATCTATTTGTGTGATTGGCAACTTTTTGTAAACGCAGACGATTTTTGTTTAAAGTAAAACATGTAGAATATTTTTAAAGATGGAAGCCAAAAGGTTAATGGTTAAACAGCTTTTTGATCGCGGATTTTCTGCAGGTAAAATATTTAAGCAATTAAAATGCCTTGGTTTTAATAGGACGTTTATATTTAGGACTATAAATCGATTATTGGATACCAATAGCTGTAAAGATCGACCATGGTCCGGTCGTCCACGCACTGTTCGTACAAAAGAATGTATCAAAAGAATTCGTGAAAAGATACGAAGAAATCCACAACGTTCTGCAAATAAAATGGCTGCAGAAGAGAACATCAGTCGCAGAACTATGCAACTTATCATAAATGAAGACCTGGGTTTTCGCCCTTATCGCAAAAGAAAAGTTCAAGGTTTGACTACTGCACAAATAGTAAAAAGGTTACAAAGATGTAAGAAATTGCTGAACCGGCACGGTAGCAAAAGTGTTGAAAAAATAATTTTCTCTGATGAGAAGCTGTTTTGTACAGAACAAAGTTATAATGCTAAAAATGATGTTGTATATTCAGCAACCTTCGAGGATATACCTGAAAATCTTCGAACTGTTAAACGCTTTCTGAACAAGAATTCTGTTATGGTTTGGGCTGCAGTGTCACACAATGGAAAACTGCCTCTGAAATTCATCGATAAAGGGGTAAAAATCAATGCTGAATATTACAAACAGGAAGTATTGGCTACACGATTATTACCACATGCTAACAGATTGTATCCCAAAAAGAATTGGATATTTCAGCAAGATTCTGCCCCGTCCCACCCATCCAAAACAACACAGGAATGGCTCCATGCCAATTGCCCGAAGTTTATCAAGCAAGAAGATTGGCCACCTTCTTCACCAGATCTAAATCCTTTAGACTATTGCATTTGGGGAATTTTAGAGTCTAAAGTAAATGCTAAGCAGCACAGAAGTTTGGACTCCCTCAAAGCTTCCATACGGAGTGAATGGGACAAATTACCTCATAAAATGATTCGTGCCGCAATAGGACAGTGGCGTAAGAGATTATCTTTAGTAATCGATAAAGATGGCGGTCGATTCGAGTAAAATTATTTGATGGCAAACTTTCATGTATAATGTTCATAATATTGTTGTATTTTCCATTTTCTATTTCATCTGTGTGTAATTAAATGATTCGATATTTGTCACAGTATTTATTAGCCACCCTGTAGATTTACTCTAATACATCATATAAGAAACTTACTTCAAAAATACGTTTTTGAAGGACAGAAAGGGAAAATGCAACATGACGAATGAATGTAAGTAATGATAATACACTTTTTATAGAAAAAAATATCGAGAGTTAGTCCCTATCTTATGTTCTCAAATGAGCTGCATTGCAGTGTTTAGAATATTTTTCTTTTACCAATTGCTACATGAATTAGGCTTAGTGTGTTTACATATTCCTGATTACGAGATTGCCCACGTGAAGCTCAGTTGTTTAAACATGAGTTTTCGTGTAGTATTTAGATTTACTCTAATACATCAGAGTATGACTCAAATAATCAGAGTCTCTAATTATCAGAGTCAGAGTTTACTCTAATACACCAGACAATTTAGATTTACTCTGGTGTATTAGAGCTTTACTAATACATCAGAGTAAATTCTGTCCTTCAAAAATGTCTTTTTGAAGTAAGTTTCTTATATGATGTATTAGAGTAAATCTAAATACTACACGAGCACTCATGTTGTCCAAACAACTGAGCTTCACGTGGGCAATCTCGTAATCCGGAATGTGTAAACACACTAAGCCTAATTCATGTAGCAATTGGTAAAAGAAAAATATTAAAAATTAGTAAAAGAAAAATACAAGTAAATGCAGCTCATTTGAGAACATAAGATAGGGACTAACTCTCGATATTTTTTTTCATAAAAAGTGTATTATCATTACTTACATTCATTCGTCATGTTGCGTTTTCCCTTTGTGTCCTTTAATTATCCTTTCAAGTTAATAAGTCCACCTTAAATGCAAAATGTTTAGAAGATTTACTCCTACTATATTCAGTTTACATTTTAAAAAAATACAAGAACTCCAGCTAGATCGACAGAGAAGAATGTCGAACTTAATTCCGAAATTATATTAACGAATAAATAGTTTATATTACTTTCTTACCAAACCAGTTTACCTTAAAATCGATTGATGATAATAATACTGCGTGAGACTTCACGTGCTCTCAACTGAAAATGAAAGGTAATTGTTCTCATATAAGATTGCTTAAATGGATTGAGTACACTTTGCTTCGTAACATCCGGTTATAAATAAATACAATTATCGTAATTTTATTTATCATTAGGAAAGAAATGCAGACTTACCTGCAGATTTCAGATAGAGGATCAAGATCATGGGTACTTTTAGACTTGCATTTTGAAAACTTTGATTTCTGATCTGAATAGCATGGGACTATTTCCGTATATACTGAAAATAATAAAAAAGTAAAGCTGTGAATAATTCTTAAGTAATCATTTAATTACCCCCCCTTTAATGTACAGAAGTAAAATTGATTCTGATTTATTAGCAACTATTCAGGGCTTTAAGCAGTGAACAGTTGCTAAAAGCACTGAAGAGTAGAATTGGGAAGGTGGTCTATCAACATTTTAAACTTCGGTGTGTTAACTTTGCATTACAAATACATTATTTTCAACATAAAATACAGATAACCCTCCTATAACACGGCAGATAGGTTCCTAGAAAATGCCGTGTTGTGTGAAACCGTGTTATATGAGACCCAGAGACAGTTCAAAAAAGGGGGTTACGTTCTGAAAACTTATTTTAAAAAATTCCATATAAGCAACTTAATTTTTGTTAAAAATATAAATGTATGTATAACGCAAAACGAAAGGAAGCAAAAAAAATATTATTTTCATTTAATACGACCTTCATTTATTAAATTTCTTCCTTATCGCTGCTCAGTACAATCAAACGAGAACGTTTTTTCGATTGAACGATATCACCTTCACTTTCAGAACTTTTTTCTTCATTTATATTTTGTGCACCTTCTATCCTCTTTAAAAAATCAGTAAATTTGGTTTATTTGCTGGTTCTTACAAGTCATTGTAGATGCACGGCATGGACAATTTTGCAGCTCCCTTTTGAATTTTTGGCTTCTTTCAAAAGGGTCTGCATTCAGGAAAAATGATTCAAGATTTTCAGCTAAGCTTAGGCCTTCTTTTAATTTTATAGAGTTATAAATGAATAAATTATAATTTGTTTATACATTTTCGTGTAAAGCCACTATAGTTCATTATTCCTTCCCTTCGTTATTTTAAGGAAATTTAGTTTTTAAATGTGCTAAACAAAAATCACTGTATCTAGTGCTATAGAAGTACAGTGTTGTACAAAGGTTTTCGCAATTTTTTTTATCGTGTTAGAGTGAAACCGTGTTACAGGTTGCAGTGTTATACGAGGGTTCCCGCAATTTATCCAATCGTGTTAGAGCGAAACCGTGTTGTAAGATGCCGTGCTGTAGGAGGGTGACCTGTAATTATTTTGATCTGCATTTTGCTGCAACTTTTGATTTTATAAAAATAATATATAACAGATACGGCTTGTTGGAAGCTTTGTGATAGAATTTTAAATCCTGCTGACATTCTTTCACGTGGATTGTTCCGAAGAATATTTAATGTCGTCAAAGGTATGGTGGTCAGGGCGACATTGTTTGAGTAAACCAGACTGTATGTGGCAAAAAAGTGTACGAAATAAAGTGTGACAAAAAAAGTGTACGCGGCTTCTATGAGCGACTAGTGCGTTCCGTGAAAGTGCCACTAAGCAAAACCTTTGGACGAACATCCTTAGGTGTGGACAAACTTCTCACTTTGCTAACTGAAATTGAAGCTGTGGTTAATAGAAGACCACTGACATATATTCCTAAGAATCTCAATGATCTACAGCCACTTTCACCCGCTCATTTCCTAATAGGAAATATAGTGTCCAATTTACCTCCAGTTAAATTCAATAACATTGTGGCTCTAAGCCGTTAAGAAACTTTGCTAAAAGCATATTTGTATCGCGAAAGATTGCTAAATCAGTTTTGGCGCAAGTGGAATAAAGACTATTTAATGAACTTGAAATATGCAAACTGTAATAAAAAATTATCAGTGTAACGGTGATTTGAAAGAAAATGACATTGTGATCATTCATGATGACCACTTACCACGAAATATGTGAAGATGGGAAGGATTGTAAAAACCTTTCCGGGTAGAGATGGTCCTATTCGTAGTTGTGAAACTAAAACTGAAAGAGGAATAATTAAACGACCAGTACAACAACTTGTAAATTTAGAGTGTTAAATGTAATCATTTCTTACAACTTTATTTCAAATGTTTCATGTATATAATATTTATTGTATGTTTATTTGTAGCGAATTTTCAAGAATGATTCCATATGTAAACGTGTAGTTATGTGTAAAAATGTAGTATTTAAGTAAGTGTGTTTAAGGATCTCCAGTAAAGAGAAAATAGTAGGTTCTTTACTGATTGTATATTGTTAATTTTTGTATAGTAAGTCTTGCATTTGTTATAGATTGTTAGTCTTTGCATATTATTAACTTATTAATTGTTAAAAAATGCTTTATTCAAATTTGAATTTTAAACTTTTATATTTTGAATTATATGGTAAACTTGATTTTCTGAATTTTATATGTATTTTGATTGTATATTTTTGGAAACATGAACATTAATTAGAAGATTTGAATGTTTTGGTCTCAACTCAAATGTTGAGAAATTGAAATGTGAACTCTTGAACCTAAAAATATTTTGAAATGTTGTAATAAGTATTGTTCTGAACATTGCTGTTCAGCCGGGCCCAGTTTGTTGGGAATATATGTTTTTTCCCTGCCAGATAGCGCTGTATGGGTCATTGCCCTGGGGGTTGTTTGTCGTGGTTTGTTTCTACTTCTTGTTGTTTTGGCTGAGCGTGATGGCTCAGAGGAAATTTGTTCTTGAATCTTGAACCTCGAACCCTGGCCCAACTTTGTTGGGAAATAAAATGATTGTTATTGTTACTAATTCGTTGTTTTTAGTTAACTTTAACTATTTATTTTTCTCACTAACGTTTTTCTTAAAGGTTCGGATACAGCGAACAAAACCTTTGGTCCCTTGAAGTTCGTTATAACGGGGTTCGACTGTATATCATTAAATACACCTTTTATGTGTAACTTCACAGGTTTCACTTTGACTACCTATACATATCGGACAAGTATCGATTTTTCTGTTTAAGACCTCTGTTTAAAAGAGAAACAGGTTGTCACATCATCCAAGCTTATCAATTCCCTGCTTATTTTATCAAATCGAAACATTTAATCAGTTCTGTGAGGGTATTTATATGTACCCAAAGAGTGTAAAGCTGATAAGATAAGTAAAACTTTGAGAACCATTTTTTTAGACGGTCAGACTAAAATCAAGGGTAATAGTAACATACTTTTTCCTTTCTCTTGACACATATGATTGAGATAGTTATGAAATGAAGATATCAAGTTTGAAATTTTGGGGTTTTTTTCTTTACAAGTTTCATTCACGTCTGACTTGCATTTTCCTTCGTCCCGCAAAGACCTGTAAAAGTAAATAAATAATTAAAAAGCAATTTCTTTTTCAATTGAGAAAGCTATTTCAAACGTACATAATATTTCTATTTGCTCTGATTACTCTTTTTTTTTATCTCTTTTAAGACTAAGGTTTCTTTTCCTCAATTTATAGACAAAAACATAATTGCTGTGAATAAATAAGGGAAAATTGGGTTAAATAAATTTTAATTAAACGTATTTTTTACCCATTATTATTAAGATAATGCTTTTATCACTGTAAATTGTTATTTTTTTAAATTTTGCTATCTCCAAATTCTATTATCTCGTCAGTAGTGTAATCTTCCAAAAGAAAATACTCCGTTGAAAAACATATTGCCAGGTGATGGTTTTGACTTGTTGTACTAAAGCAGTGATTCCCAACCGGTGTGCAGCGAGAATTTCTGGGGATAAGCAAAAATGATAGTAGTGCCATCTTACAATAAATATTAAGTTGAATTAATTACTCTCGAGCCCGATGCACTTTTTCCTAAGGGTAAATTAGCTACTCTCACGCCTACAACTGTTTGGCCTGATACCAAACATTTTAACGTAGGATTACGTTCCGCCATAACGGTCCTCCGGAAAGCAAAATTTCAGACGCTAAAAAATTTTGTCCATACCCCGAGCGCTATAATTTTGGCAGCGCGCCAAATACAGTCTTTATCGCTTGGTAGTAAACAGTTAAACTGAAAAGTACCAAAATGCGTCAAAATTTTGACATACATATATGTATATATATACCTACGTACATATATATACCGATACATAACACATATATACATACAAAAGAGGTAAGAAACGATAAGTAATCCTACGTTAATAACCCGCGGTAGTTTCGTTAGAAGAGACTACCTGATTTTTCTTTCTCTAAGCATCAATCGCAAGTCTCACATTAATAACATAAATCGCTTTTTAGGGATTTCCATTGCATTCCTCTAATGCAGTGGTGCCCAACCCCCGGGCCGCGGACCAGTACCGGTCCATGGATCAAATGGTACCGGCCCGCCAGCTTAGGGCCACAAGCTCAGGGTTCTCATTGATTTAGCGTTCTAGTGAGTTAAAATGTTAAATCACTTTATATTCATTTTTTGGTGTAACTGAATTTTATTTTGAAGGCATGTTTAAGTACAATGAAATTGAAATTATTAAATCAAAACAATCTAAAATATAAACAATCAAGTCCCCCCCCCTCAGCGGCCGTGGTAAAATTATCAAACGTTAACCGGTCCGTGGCGATAAAAAGGTTGGGGAGTACTACTCTAATGTATTATTATATTGAATCCCATAGATGTTTTTGGAACTGTATTATTATGTGTTATTCTGGTGTTTGTTAGTTATATCTTTCAATATATTAACCTTTTCCTTACGGGTTGGGATAGGGATAGCATGTATCCCAAGAATACGGGCCCAAGAACGAATATATATATATATATATATATATATACAGATAGTGGACAAAATAATACGAACACCTGTGAAATAATGGAAAATCTTTATTAATAGGGGGTTGGACCACCCTTTGACTGAAGTACAGATTTAATGCGACGTGGGATAGATGCATAAAGGTCATGAACAATATTTAAAGGAATATTAAGCCATTCCTCCTGCAGAGCGGTCTCTAATTCCGAAAGTCCGGATGGAGGTGGAAATCGGGAACGAAGTTTGGACTCCAAATATGCCATAAATGTTCAATAATATTCAAGTCCGGAGACTGAGGGGACCAGGCGAGATGTTCAATTGCATCGCCATGCTCTTCGAACCATTCTTACACACCTAGCAGTGTGGATAGGGGCGTTGTCGTCTTGAAAAAGCGGTCGCTCTCCAGGGAATACAGTCTGGACAAAAGGATGGATATGATCCCCTAGAACGCTTAAATAGTGATTGGATTTGATCCTCCCATGCAGAATAACAAGTGGCCCAAGACCGCACCAAGATATCGCACCCCATACCATAATGGAGCCACCCCCATGCTTCACAGTCGACAAGAGG
This sequence comes from Dolomedes plantarius, assembly GCA_907164885.2. Classification (NCBI taxonomy): domain Eukaryota; kingdom Metazoa; phylum Arthropoda; class Arachnida; order Araneae; family Dolomedidae; genus Dolomedes; species Dolomedes plantarius. The sequence goes on from OU015492.1 coordinate 167,635,207, forward strand.
CATTCAGGATGAAACGCTTCTTTGGGCGTTCTCCAGACATAAACGCGTCCGGTCGTCTGAAATAGGGTGAATGACGATTCATCTGACCATATTACCTGTTGCCACTGCTGTGGGGACCATCCTTTGTGATCTCTGCACCATTGGCGTCGCTTGAAAGCATTAGTTGCTGTCACCAAGGGTTTACGAATTGCCACTCTGCCATAAATGTTCGCAACATGAAGTTCCCTTTTGACAGTTTTTGTTGAAACGGGGTCCTGGAGATGACTGTTCATTTCGGATGTTATCTCGGATAACGATTGCTTGTGCTTTCGGGCTACTATGCGCTTCAAGACCCGTCTATCCCTATCAGCAAGCTTGGACTTTGGGCCACTGTTGTGCTTTGAAGACGTCATCTTACCCTCTTTCGTGTACGCTGTCATAACGGCTGATACCGTACTCCTTGCAAACCCCAAAAGGTTTGCTGTTTCCGTAACCGATGCCCCACTTAAACGCGCTCCAACTATCATTCCTCTTTGGAACTCTGACAGGTCTGACATTTCAACTTATCACAGACAGTTATATAGAAGCATGCAACGTAGGTGACTGCTGTTGAGAGACTGATACCTTCCTCTTCACGCTCACTAGGTGGCAGACTTCTGTTGCAGGTGGCGCGGCTGTACTGCAGGTGTGAAATACGTCATACTTTTTCACAGGTGTTCGTATTATTTTGTACTCCATCTGTATATATATATATATATATATAAATATAAAGAGGGAATCGGAAAAATGGGCCCTGTAAGCTAAAGGTTAATAAAATCAGCAATGTTGCTGCTCATGCCCCCTGGCCGGAAGAATTCCAGACCAGGTCCATAAAGCTTGCGGGCTGAGGGGTATATCTCCAGTTTATAATGGCACCACAAGGGTCGAAGTCCGACTAAGACAAGTGCTACCTCAATTTTGACGGAGCAACTCCAGGGGTGACATGTGGGGGGATCGTACCTTCTCGCAACCTTTCTGACCTCATAGAGAGACTTTCTGGTCTACGGATTTAATGTGTCCAAATCCGGCCTAGACACAAAGGTATTTAATGGCGGTTGTCGGGACTCGATTCGAGCACCCTCAGTACTGAAAGCCGATGCGTTACAACTAGGCTACCTCGGACCCAAAATCAGCAATGAAGCAAGTATTTATTTGAACTTAAATGTAACATGTTCCCGATATGCAGTCCACTTTTACATTTAAAAAATTACAAAAACTGAAATTCTGACAAGAGTGCGCAAAGTTCTAACCTTATTCCTAAGTGTGCCTCGAATGTAAAAAGGTCGGGAATCCCTGTACTAGAGTCTGCAGATTCGATTCACAATTAGATTGCGAATTTGTAGCTGTTAGGGATCAGGCCTTAAATTAATTTTTAATAAAATGAATTTATTAGTCTCATTTTATTAAAAAAGAGGACTAATGAATTCTAATTCTTGAATAATTAATAATATGAATGGATTAAAACATTGAATTTAATTTTTTTTTATTTAAAGTAGGTCTTTATTTCGGAGCAATATTGGAATTTGCAGGAATTCGTCGTGGTCTGTAAATGGTGGATGACTAAATTAGTCATGGGTTAGTATAAGGGTCAAAAGAAGAAAAAAAATTAATCGTCGATAATGAAGAAAGTAAAGCACTGATTTCTGACGTTATTTAATTTTTTTTCAAATATGATGGCAAAATAAGGTAGTTTGCCAGACAAAATACTTTTAGAAATTAACAAAACGCAAATTATCAACAAAGAATCTTGACAAATAGGGATCATGAAAGAACATTTCTAAAATCCGTGATGAAGTTCTTAACTTTCAGTGTATAGTAAAATATTCCCCATATTATAAATCAGAGAACAACACTTTTCTTAATTTAGCATCTGGTTATAAAAATGATCTGTTTTAAAGAAAGCTATTAAAATCAGATCCCCAATTTGACGTCAGGCATTATTTCCAAATTATTACAAAGAGCTGCAAATTAAAGTGACACAGGTTAAAATTTTCCGATTGACAGATACGCAGTTTCCGATTATCTATGTTGATAAATCTATGCCTGTAAACCAGAAATGGAATTTCATTATCAAGACTGATTACAATTGACTCTGATATATGATTATTCGTCCATATAATCATGAATAAAGTTAATAGGTAAATTTTACATTAAAAGAGAATTTGCGTATAGCTCCTTTTACGTATATTATTATTGCTTTCATAGCGTTTTCCTCAAATAGGCCCTATAAATGTGTTATTACGTTATGCAGCACTTCACACTCAATTATTTTTTTCATAAACATTCATTCATAAATGAGACATGTTGTTTGTAAATTCTCATACATCTTAATAGTAACATCTGCCAACAAAAGAGTGCAAAATTCTCAAATTCATTTCAGCTTGTTGCGTGCGAAGTCAAAATTTAATGAGATGAATTTGCGTAACTTTACTTTTTATATCTCCCCCCATGAACATCTTTGTTAGGACTTCCTTAATTTGAAACGAATAGAAAAAAAAATTCCCTTATAGCAGTTGAAATCCATACGTGACCTCCACAATATATATTTAAATTACAAATTAATGGAGCATAATCATCTACCATTGAAGGATAGATACTCTGAATGAGACATATTTTTCAATTATGCTCCTTTGTCTTGCATTTAATTGAGATATTATTTCTGGATCTCACACAAACTCCAGTATAGCTAAGATAAAGCAATGTATTGATGTATTTTGATCTTCTGGTGGTATTAAAATACTAGCCACACAAAGAGAAGCTTCATTTATACGTTTCTGTTGGAAATGGACAGAAAAATAAAGTATAGCAGTGTGTTACTTATAAATGAAATCCATGTTGAACCAACAAAAAAAATTACATTAAATATATTTCTGTGAAAAAGAAAATATAGTATAATAATTTTTAAAAAAACGCTTTAAAATAACGAGTTAACGTCAGTTTATTCTTCATTAAATGCGATTTTTATCCAGTTAAAAGAGGTCGGGGATTTTCTAAAACTACGGTTGGTTTCTCTAAACTTCTTTTTCTCTAAGGCTGTTTCCAACTTCTTTTGTCTCTTCTAGAATCTCAGTACAGGTAACCCTCCTATAACACGGTAGATAGGTTCCTAGAAAATGCCGTGCTGTGTGAAACCGTGTTATATGAGACCCAGAAACAGTTCAAAAAAGGGGGTTTACGTTCTGAAAACTTATTAAAAACAAACATTTTTTTAAAATTCCCTATAAGCAGCTTAATTTTTATTAAAAATATAAATGTATGTATAACACAAAACGAAAAGAAACAAAAAAATATTATTTTCATTTAATGCCACCTTAATTTAATAAATTTCTTCCTCATCACTGCTCAGTACAATCAAACGAGAACGTTTTTTCAATTGAACGATATCACCTTCATTTTCAGAACCTTTTTCTTCATTTAGATTTTTTGCACCTTCTATCCTCTTTTAAAAAATTTGTAATTTTGGTTTATTTGCTGGTCTCTACAAGGTCATTGTAGATTCACGGTATGGAGATAGACAGTTTTGCAGCCCCCTTTAGAATTTTCGGCTTCTTTCAGCGGAAGGGTCTGCATTCAGGAAAAATGATTCAAGATTTTCAGCTAAGCTTAGGCCTTCTTGTAATTTTATAGAGTTATAAATGAATAAATTATAATTTGTTTATACATTTTCATGTAAACCTACTATAGTTCATTCTTCCTTCCCGTCATTATTATAAGATAATTTAGTTTTTAAATGTGTGAAATAAAAATCATGTTATCTAGTGCTATAGAAGTACAGTGTTGTACAAAGGTTTTCGCAATTTTTTTTATCGTGTTAGAGCGAAACCGTGTTACAGGTTGCAGTGTTATACGAGGGTTCCCGTAATTTATCTTATCGTGTTAGAGCGAAACCGTGTTGTAAGATGCCGTGCTGTAGGAGGGCTACCTGTACTCTTACATAGCTACTAATTTTACAGTTCCCAGTAATGGCGTTCGGGAGCTTTTAAACATTTACCTTTGCATGAGTGTAAAAGCTACAATTTTGATGAGATTTTCAGCAGACCTTCTTGCAAAACGGTGAATTGGAGAGAAAATTAAATTTTTCAGATTTTCTCAGAAAAAAAACTCATAGATGAAAGTCATACTGAACTCTGTAACATTTAACTCAGATTAGAACTATTTTCAGTTGAAGCATTTAAGGATTCGTAATATGAGGTAAAACAGAGTTAAATATAAAAATCTAAGAATCGCAACTTAACGACTCTTTGCTTTATACTTTTAATGAACACAATATTTTGAATCCCAATTTTTTGGGGTGCGCAGTAGATCTACTACCTCGTGGTGCCCCCTGGTAACACATTTTTGTGGCTAAGAGATCTACGGTTTTAGGCATTTGCCCTTCCCTTCCTGAATTTGTTTCATTGCCCTGCATTGACTAAACGTTCTCTTGTGGACCGATACTGGGAGAATAGGGGACTTCTGGGTTCATAGACTATTTGCTGCAGTTTTTTTCGTTTTTTGTGTTTTTTCTGGCTGTAGTTGTCTGTAGTAATCTGTGCCATTAGAAATTTAAAAAAATACTTTGAATCGAGTGAAATGGAAGACAAATTAATTTTTATAACTGCAGCAATTAAAAATATTAATCTTAAGCCGGCCACTCACGTAGACTTTTATCATGTGGGACGCCGGGAGATTTCGCCCCTCCAACGCCTGGTATCGGCCACTAACGGGGACTCCACGGCGTCCAAGGCCACCTGCCTTCACACACTCGTTATGCCCGATTTAGCTCAGTTCATGTAGGTCTGTCGTGGTGTAATTTCGCTCACTATGCTCTCGCAAAAAATTAGCGGCATTTTTTTGTCGTTTTATAATTCACTCAATATCGTTATTGTTTTCCTCCATTAATTTGTTTATAAGAGCACAATTATTTCGTAACTTTAAATACACGTTATGAACGTGAAATAGTGTAAAGTATCGAATTCAGAGGCACAAACTTACTCATAAACATATGTTTTCGATATTTGTAGTAAGTTTCTTAAAATTTTCTAATATTGTTAAATCCAGTTTAAATGGTTATTTAATTGCCGATATAAATTCAAGTATCCATACTCTTCGCTTTAAGTATACACACAATAAATCATATTAAAGCTAAAAAAACTAAAAAAAAACAGATTCTTTAAATTCAAAATTAGAATACGAATTCGGTCGTAAGGAACTATGTTGAATTATTTAGCGTTCTCCTTAAATTTCAAGTAAGTGATATTAATTTAATAGTGCGTTTTAGGCATAAACATTTTCTCCCCTCCACAAAGAAAAAAAATTGTCTGAGATTTTCTTTTAAATTAGATGCTCTGATTTTATAAACCACTAAAAGTGGTTTTACTCTTTTCCTTTAAGTTTTAAAGCTCAATTATTTCGTTACTTTATGTATGTGATTTTGAAATATGTTGTGAAAAGTATCGAATTCAGACACTCGAAACTGCTAATTAATGTGTCTCCAATATCTGTAAAGAAATACTTTTAAGATCCCTAAACCATTTGTAAAGCCAATTGAAATGTTATTAGTTTTTCGATATTTCTTAAATTACTAGTGGTTAGCCCGTCAAAAATGACGTGTTAATTTTAATTTTTATTAATTTACATCTGCAAAGTCAATATTATTTGTATACTTATAATAGCTTCTCTACTTTTTTTATTAAATTATACACATTTTTAATTAATTAAAATTATGCAATATCAGCACTATTATGATCCATTTAAGATGCAATTTTTTAAAAATTTAAATAAAATCTGAACACCACATAACAGCATCACTTTACTTAATTCTATTACGCTAAATGATTAATACATTAACTGCGGTGGAAAAATTTAACTTAGTTGTTTCATAATTTTAGTTCATAAATGAACTTGCGCCAAATATAAACCATTGAGGTGTTCGGTATGCAAAATGTTACAAGTTGAAAAATATTTTTATATATTTTGATCGAGAGGAAAGTATAATCTATATACAGTGGCTCCCAAAAGTGTTCGTACACTTACGAATTTCAATGAAATAGGGGTCTATCCATTAATTAAAATGAATATTTCAGAATGGGCATTTAATAATAAGATCTATAATCTATTCTTAACAAAACTACATGAAATATTTTGAAAACATAGTAAAACTTTATTTTTAAGAAACCAGTAATCAAAAAGTAACAAAAACTTTATCTCACAAAAGTCATCGTACACTGAAATATTTTCGGATAAACTCATAATTAAAATTATCGTTTGGCGCTTTATTTTTATTTTTGAACTGTGGTGGCATTTAAAATATCGTTTGGCTTTAATTTTTGCTTATCTACTCCGTAATATTCTATTTATTATTTAAAAATGGCTCGTAGTCGTAAAGAAACAACAAACAGCATTCGAAAATTGATTATTTTTCATCATAGTAGTGGTAAATCAGTTCGGAATATTGCTAAATTACTTAATTTATCCCATTCTACTGTGCAGTATGTGAAAAAACGCTTTAAAGAAGAAAATTGGATTTAAAACAAGGTAAGAAAAGGCCGTCCGGAAAAGTTAACACAACGTGATCAGAGATTTATAATTAGAAAATTTGTGAAAATTTCACGTTTGAGTGCTGTAAAAGTTTCTGTAGAATTCAATGAAACATTTTCTACTTCAATATCACCTGAAATTTTTTGACAAGTTCTCAGAACAGCTGGATTACATGGGCGTTCTGCCCATAGAAAATTTTTTGTGAGTGAGAAAAACAGAAGGCTTCCCTTCGCACTATCAATGATAAATTAGCCCCAAACCTATTGGAATAATGTCTTATTTGCCGATGAACATTTTTGGTGCTGATGGGCGTACAATTGTATCAAGAAAAAAATGAGGAACTTAATCCCAAGAACTTAGTAGGAACAGTTAAGCATACCGGTGGAGGTATCCTTGTGTGGGGGTGCATGTCAGCATCAGGACTAGGAAATTTGGTATTTATTGATGACATAATGAATCATGCTGTTTTTATAAATATTTTAAGAGAAAATTTAAAATTATCAGCTAAAAATTTGGGTATTGGAAACAACTTTGTTTTTTATCAAGATAACGATCCTAAGCACACGGCTCTCAACGTTCGCATCTGGTGTCTCTATAATTGTCCACAAGTTTTGAAAACACCACCTCAATCGCCAGATTTAAATCCAATAGAACATATTTGGAGAGAACTGGAGGTTCGAGTACGAAAACACGACATTCACACGAAAAGCGAACTAAAAACAATTATGATAGAAGAATGGATGAACATTGATGCAAAAATTACAAAAGAACTAAAGCAATCTATTCCCAGACGTTTAAAAGCTGTTGTGGATGCTAAAGTATATCCTACTAAATATTAATTTAACGAAAAATTTAGAATATTTACTAATATTTAGAGATTTTTTACAAGTGTACGATGACTTTTGTGAGATAAAGTTTTTGTTACTTTTGGATTATTGGTTTCTTAAAAATAAAGTTTTTCTATGTTTTCAAAATATTTCATGTAGTTTTGTTAATAATAGATTATAGATCTTGTTATTAAATACACATTCTGAAATATTCATTTTAATCAATGGATAGACCCCTATTTCATTGAAAATCGTAAGTGTACGAACACTTTTGGGAGCCACTGTATATAAAACAGTTCCGTAACTGACTCACTGACTGACATACAACGCACAGACCAAACCGCTGGATCTAAAGGGCTGAAATTTTGCATGGTGATTCTTCTTGTAGTGTAGGGGTGCACTAAGAAAGTTTTTTGAAAAATTCTTCTTAGATTTTTTTAAATTAAATTTTTAATCTGTTTTAATAACTTTTTTGAGTTCGCATTTAAAATAATAATTTGAGGGTTATAAAATTTATATCACGAGAAAGATCATAAAAATTCCTTTAAAATGAAATCTTTTTCGGGTTTTTAACTCCATTTTCTGATTTTTGGTGAATTTTTAAAGATTAATTTATAGAATTTAATTTATTAAATGCTGTTCACGTGATTTCTTTTTCTGGTACTTTAAATTAATTTATCGTCATGTGCATAACAACGAAATAGACAAAAAAAAAATTTTCTTGCTAATGCGGCAGACGATTGGACATTATCCAAAAAAAAATATTAAATACAGTAAAAGATATGGTTCTCAAACTGTACTATATTCTTTACTGTCCGACCACAGTACGAAGAACCACGGTTGGCATAGTGCCAAGACGATTCTATTCACGCTGTAGGTAAGGCTGCTGAGGAAGAAGGGGGAAAAGTCTCGTATTCTCTCGACATTCTTTAGAATCGGTTACTAACTGCGCTTGCTTGCTTTTTCCTCGTCTGTTATTTTGATTATTATATTAAAATTACTGGATCCTTTACCCAACACAACTGCTCGGAATAAGCCGTTCCGTAGTGATTGTAAACGTATAATACACAATGTAATTAAATTGTGTGATAAAGAAGCACTAGAAGGAAATGTTATTGTTCCACTTTCGCAATCCCTAAAGAGAGCTAGTGAAATGACCGGGATATCAATGTCCAGTGTAAAAAGAATACGCAGAGAAGCAAAGGATGAAGAAACTCCAAAATTTGAATCTCCGAGGAAACGTCAGAAAAAAAGAACCACCGAAAACGTAGCTTTAGATAATTTTGATTGTGATGTAATCCGAAAATATCCACTCCTATAAAACTCCTATTTTGTAAATAGATTTGCTTCTTTCTTTTTATTATTTTGAAATTATTATTCAAATATTCGATCAAAAATAAAGTTTTAAAAAATAACTTTAAAATTGCGGACAAAAAGCAGTCTGAAATACATTCCGTATTTCATAAACAAACACATCCGAAAATATGACGTTTTCCCCTATTTTCTAAGTAGACTAGCTTTTCTCGCGCATGCGTAACAGCTTTCAGGGCCCTCGCTTCCGTGGTCGGACAGTAGTATGTTCTATTGGATTTAATTTGAATATGGGCTTGTGGCGGCCCTGTGGTACAGCCCGCTGGTTTTTTGTGCTGAGGGTGTTCGGATCGAATCCCGGCGTTGCACCACGAAAAATGCCTCCGTTTGTGTCGTCCCTTCATAGAGGGTAATTCTGTCCGCCTATATGGTGCCCCCACAATAAAATGGACAGTAAAACTGCGGCGTAGTATAGGCGAATGTTTGATTACAAGTGCCTCCGCATTGGTAAAATAAAAATAATTTGAATATTTTCTTCTACATTAGTTTGTCTATTAAAGCTTAATTTCAATTTAAATTATTTTTAAAACGCAATAATCACAGTACATTTGAATATGGCATCAAAAAGGAAAAAGCGTTCCTGGCAGAGAGATAGATCTGTGCTATTATTAGGATTATACGAATTCTTGTTTTTATGTAAGATACAAAAAATAATATACCCCAGTTTTATAATCCACTAAAAATAATTTCACTCTTTTGGTAGGAAGTTTGAGCTTATTTTAAAATTTCAGAGTGGGTTCAAAATCTTCAAATAAGGCCCATTTTTATTTTCTTAATATTTTGGAATAAAAAATTGAAACCTGAAACTCCTCGCTAGCTGTCTCTATGAAACTTTGTACAAGTTTCCATTGTCTTTTTAGAGTTAAAATTCTGAAAGCGTTTCCCCGAAGCAAAAGTTACACCAAAATATTAAACTTTTATTTTGCCGTTTAAAAATTTATTCAACAAAATTTTTATAAATCCTTAAGATAGCTTATCTGGTAACCTTCCCCGTGCACTAAAGGAAAAAAAAATATGTAAATAGTGCCGGCGGAATCAAATTATTAGCGGAATCAAAAATTTAGTATTAAAAAACAAAAATTTTAAATATTTCAAGAATTTAACATATCCACAAGATATAAATATAATTGGAAATATTATTGGAATAATCTTCTGATTTAACCTACCATAGGCACGGTAATTTTCTATACAGTTCAATGAACGGTATTAAAAATTCGGGATTAAAGAATAATTTTTCAACTTCCATTTTGTTCGAAAACAAGCGGTAAACTAATAGAAACTAAAGCCAGCGAACCTTCAGGCGCCTGGTATCTCGCGTCCAGGACCCCACTCACGGAGACTTCTGGCGCCAGGAATTCGGTCTGGACTGATATTCCAGACACCACATTTTTATCATCTGACGTCTCACCCAGACACCCCACTGACAGAGACTTTTGGTGCCTCAGATACCAAAAGCCCGTCATCACAGATGACGGAAGTCTACGTGAGTGGCCGGCTTTAAGGAGAATTGAAGTATGCATCAGATGAGTAATTTCGTGTATAGTTATTGTTAAAAATTTCGGTCACTGGTAGAAATAAATTTTAAAATATTAATCTCAGATTTTAATAGAAGTTATTATGATACTGTTCTGTTATTTTATCAAATGTTAAAAAACAATGCAATCCCAATAAACGCATGTGCAAACAATGCACGTGTTTATTGGGTATTGTTACACAATTTGAAAATTCTTACAGCCTGTCACCAATTTAATTAAATAGATGTGATAAATAAGTAATCATAAATACATGTAAACATATGTCTGCAAAAAGTGTGACGAATGCATAAAACGAAAATGGTTACAGGAATAACGTATACATTAGATGAATAGTTTCAAGTATGATTTGAAGAAGAAGAAAAAATTTAGCTATTTTAAGAGAAAAACCGTCTAAATCAGACAAAATTTGTGCACTGAATAAATTTTTCAGACTTTTTGATTGCTTATAATTACTTTCAATTCAAGAAAGCCATGCTAAGTAGTAGTTCAGTGGAGTAAGAAAAAGAACTTACTGACAATAAGGGTTTACGTCAGCATTTTCATGGTCTTTTACAAATGTGTTGACTGACTGCAGTAAGTTGTTCAGGCAATCTTGTAAGTCCTTACATTCTGTAGACATTCCAATGTTCGGAACTATGTTAGAAAAAGAAATTATCTCATCATTTTTTGCATTAAATTTTATTCCCAGAGTATGTAAAAAAAGTAAAATAGGAAAGAGCAAACATAGAAAATTGCCATTTGATCTTCCAGTAACATCGGGGATTCCCCTTTCCTGAGAAGAGATCACCCACGAATAAAACTCTCTTTTTCGTAGAAAACCTACTCCGAGGAAGTGAGGGGACCACACTTAATAAATAGGGGAATGCGGGCCTCTGGGCTTCTACTGTGTAAAATAGTTTTCATGTATCTAGCGGAAATCAACTGACGCCTCGAAAACGCCTCGAGTGGATGTAAAGACCCCTGCCTCTCACCTGTGTCTATAGAGACGCATGTTACAAAGCGCGAGACTGGCTGGCGTTCGCTCCTGGGTAGCCTACCAATGATCGAGACTGGCCGGCGCTCGCCCACTGAGATCGAGACGACTCCGTGGGGACCTGAAGTGATGACCGCTCGTTTGATCAGCGTCTATAGCCGCAGAAAGCGTGGGAAACCGCCACCAAACCAATACATATATAGGGGCGCCTGACAACAGGACAAGATAGAGAGGGCCAGCAGCCGGAATCAACGAGATCAGTGGAAGGATTGGAGCGAAGGCTACCCCAGGCGCTTATCCGTGCGGGTTCGTCTCTCGGTTAAAGACTGAAAGAGTCTTAATGAATGTTTGAGAGATATCTCTCGGATGCGGACTAGAATAGTCTCTATGCTACTGTATATATTGTATATAAGTGGATTTTTAATACAAGCTGACAAATAATTCTGTCTCTCGTGTGTATATTTTCAACTACGAGGACGTTACAGCATCTAGAGTTTATATTTGCAAGGAGTGCAATTCTGTTCGTTGCTGGTTTTTTGATTGTTCTCGAATTTTGACGCTATCATGGATGATTTGTCAAATGCCCGCCTGTTCAGAACAAAAAAAAAACTGATATAAAAAGGGACGAAAACACTCCCTGAAAAGAGGAAAAAAATACTATAAATGGTTCTTGTTGCGCCACTCGTGAGGGTAAATATTCTTTCAATGCTATAGATATACATCGACGCATAATAAAAAGCAAGTGTCCGTCTGTTCATAATGCCTCTGAATCAAGGAATAACAACTCATAAGATGTACAAACACAGTCTGTCTCTTGGAAAATGTGGCTTTTTATATCCTTCGTTCATTTAGATTGGTAGTAATAACATTGGACATTATTTCAGCTTCTTTCCCATTACTCATACAACTACAGTATTTTGTCAAGTACTCCTTATTTAACAATTATTAGTGATGCGAGCAATAATACAATCCCCGAGCTTAATCAGGTCAAGAAATCGCCCTTTTATCTACTCTCATATTCCATCCAGCTGAAAAAAAATCATACTGTCTAAGCGTTTTTTACAAGTTCTAAAAGTTGAGCCAATGTAACTGCATTTTCTTTCAATATTTTTTAATTATGTAAATACAAATAAATAAATATGTATAATATATATATCGGGCTCTGTACATTTATTCCGGCTATATATTCGTAAAGACCCCCCATGCCTACATTTGCTGATGAGACCACTCAATAAAGACAAATTAATGGAAACTTTGCAAATCAGGAATCTTCAAGACGCCATTATCTCGGAAAATTACCGTTTGTGATAAAGGGAGGGATTTTAGCAGACCTACGCTTAGTAGTAAATCAGAGAACTATTTTTCTTGAAACAAAGCATGTTCTTGGTCAAACTTTCTATTTTGTATTCTGAAGTGTTTCTTCAGGCTAACTGACCAATGGCTATAAATTGTTATTATCGTATCTTTGTTCACCAAAAATCATTTTAGAGTTTTTTCTGGAATATTAAATGTTTGGCCAGAGATTGAGATTTTTTGAGGCATTTTTTCTCTTCAGATTTTCTTATCATGTACATTTTAATAGCGAATAAACGCTAATTTATTCCGTTTACCCATGTTCTATAGAGCAAGTCCTCTTAATGAGCTAAAAAGTAAAAAATGCTATTTATGATACCTAAGCCGTCAGGGTGTAAAAGCCTCCCTTGATTCAACAAGAATCTTTATATATAAAACTCTTAGGTATGCGGCACAAAAATCGACGATATTTCTACACTCCGAATGGCAACGGCTGCAACTACCAGATGTAAACATTACCGGCCGTCTGCAATTTGCAACCGCGTGTCAACATGGATTTACGCACTGAAATCAGGAATGATTGAAAGCGAGCTGCACGATCAAGTAAAATTTGGGAACAGTCTCAAGAAAGAGAGCGAAGAAGAAATAATTCATTAAGAGAGAGGCGTGAAAGAGAGCATAAATGATCGCGAAGTTAGGCTTAACCGTCGGCGGCACAGCAACCGAGAGCCAGTAATAGTTAATTTTCTACACTTTTTTCAGTACGTGATGAAATTTTACTCCATTTTGATAAGTGAAGAAATTTTTCCAACAATTTATTATTTGATATGATTAAGTGTAGATAAATAAATTACGAACAATAGAACACACAGAGAGTGATGTAATCCATACTATATTTTAGTACTTGCTGAATTTTTATTCCATTTTTTTCAGTGAAAAACATTTTCTCCAACAATTTCTTATTTGATGTAATGATAAAGTGTAGATATCTTAATTTTGAAAAATAGTACATACAGAGAGGGATGTAATTTTTAAAATCATTGGTGTTTGGTTTCTCAGTCTTATCTTTAACTCTGTTCTGAAGTAATGGAAATTCACATTTCTTGCTCACGATGTTTTAGAATCAGCCTTATAGAGAATACCCCTTAACAACGTATATTTATGATGACAGGTAATGGCAACATTCCTTACATTTGTTACTTTCAGCGGAGTTGTTTTGCAAAAGAAAATATAAAACTAAAAGCGACCATGCTGGTCGCGCAGCGGCTAGTCTTCAGAAAACGCCATGTGGCGACATTTACCAACAAAAGACAGGTGTGTGGGGATACCATTAGGAAAACGGAGTAGGATGAAAAGTTTCAACCCTAAAGAGAATAGGGATTGATTCAAGGGTGAGCAAAAGAGGGAGAAGAATCAAAATCACCGTCGAAAAGAAATTTCCATGCGAAAAGCTTAATAATTTGGGAAAAAATTCGAAAAAAATCTCGTTATGGAAATCTTCAAAGAGTATACTCAAAAGAGGTTCGATTCAATCTAATGCGTATTAAAGAGTTTAATTATACGCTCGGACGACACCTTCAAAAATCGATGCATAAAGTAATGGGGTTATAATCAAGAAACGTGTTACTAAGACGTTATTCTCGTAAAAGATTCAAAAGGCTTTCAAAGAGCTCATGACGGAATGTGTTGCGATAGTTTTTTTTTTTTTGGTCAAATGGTCATAGATCGTTTTTAACAAGAAAAAAGGGTATGCAGGAGCATGACGTTAGAGACGAATTCGTCATGATAGCACCTATTAAATCACGTGAGAGAAGTGGGCCTTTTAGTCTCTCTTTCGGCAGTGGAAAATGTAAGATCGATCAGAGAATAGGCAAGGTTTAAAATATTGGTCCGGGAAGACGGAAATGGTGGATCCTATTCCTGTTTCAGCCATATATCGGTTTTAGGTAGAGTAAAAGACATGTATTAAGAATGTGGTCGAGGCAGAAAGAAATGTAGCAAATTAACAAGAGACAAAATCGAAATTGCGTTAGGAATGCAAAATAAATAAAGTTAAGCAGGACATTTTCTGGAAAAACAAGTAAACAAGCTCAGTCAACAATAGAGAGAAAAATCAAAAGGTTATTAAACTATTTAAAAAACATATTATAAACTTAATTCAAATAGAAATAGATGATAGTCTAATCAACAATTGTAATATCACCTATATGGTGCTCCCATAATAAAGTAACGAGCAAAACTTCGCAGATCTTCATGAGACATTGTCAAAGTACTTACCTTCAGAGAAAAATGCCTGACGCATTGAAAAATAAATAAATAAATAATAACTATAATATGCGTCTGATTCAGTTCGAAAGTGAAAAAGCATAGTTAACCTAAAACCACACATCATTTAAATTATTGAGGACAAGCAGCATAAACACAGTCGTTTTGCTAAGTAGTTATAGTACCAAATGTAGACATGCAGTTTTTCGGCCAAGATATAAAACAAACCGTAGAAAGAACCTAATTAGATATGTAGTATTAGTATCATTTTAAAGTCATTACGAATGTTACAGAGCTATATAAATAATTCCAGATTACGTATCAGTTATATCTGTATTCATAATTATATCATATAGTGAATGATTCGCACATACCTGCTGTTAGAACAACAACGATTGCGAAAAACTTTATCATATTTTCCAACCTAACTCTTGTATTTATTACCACTAAATTCGTTTAGTGGATAACTCCAGAATGTTCAAGAGAACAAAACATCCAGGGTGAACAAAATATCAGATGTAACACTGTATTTTAAATGTTACTTCCAGCATGACAAATTTTATAAAGGATACCACGGGAAAAGCCACATCCGCGGTATATTTCCGTTTTAGGAAAATGGCAGAAACAGGAAGTACAAGTATACAAACACTACCCTACTTACGAAAGAGTTACGTTCCTGGCGGCCGTTCTTACCTTGAAACTGGTAGCATAGACTTGAGGGTGTAGAGTTACAGGTGAAGCGGGTAGTCAACATCAGCGTTTCTTTGGCAAAAGTTTTTTTTTCAGCAACACTTTCTTCGTCTGAGGAGGAATCATTCAATGGGGGTGGGGAGGCTTTTGAGGTTGAAGGCACTGGATTGAAGAACTGATCTAATGAACTTTTGCATTAATTTTCTTTTCCTTTCATCGTATATGAGACGACTAGCTGAAAACTCGTACTTCGCTACGGAGTACATTCAAATTAAATACAACGGTCAATGTATGCAATTCATGCCAAATATATATATATATATATATATATATATATTATATGATAAATACGACGATCAATGTATACAATTGATGTAATATATATATATATATATATATATATATATATTTATAAGAAAATCGTAAAGGATAATTTTATAGACAAAATAATGTAGAAGAAAATATTCAAATTAAATCTAATATAAAGAATACTAAAGAATATAGTACAGTTAATATAGTACAGTTTGTAGAACATTTCTTTTACTGTATTTTAATATTTTTTGGATAATGTCCAATCGTCTGCCGCATTAGAAAGGGAAAAAAATATTTTTTGTTTATTTAGTTGTTATGCACATGACGATAAATTTATTTAAGTACCAGAAAAAGAAATCACGTGATCAGCATTTAATAAATTAAATTCTAAAAATTAAACTTTAAAAATTCACCAAAAATCAGGAAATGGAGATAAAGATTCGAAAAAAAATTCATTTTAAAGGAATTTTTATGATCTTTCTCGTGATATAAATTTTATAACCCTCAAAGTATTATTTTAAATGCAAACGTAAAAAAAGTTAAAAAACAGCTTAAAATTTTAATTTAAAAAAATCTAAGAAGAATTTTTGAAAAATCTTTCTTAGTGCACCCCTACACTATAAGAAGAATCGCCATACAAAATTTCAGCCCTTTAGGTCCAGCGGTTTGGTCTGTGCGTTGTATGTCAGTCAGTGAATGATTCAGTTACGGAACTGTTTTATATATATAGATAACAGCGTATAATTTGAACTTATGAATGGCAAAACGAGCGCTCGGAAGAAAATTTGAGTTACTACCCGGTCTGTTCGCAAGTCGGGTGGGGTCTGCACATAACAATAAATAAAGAGTATAGCACCTTGTAAATTATAGAATTCTTATATATTTATCCAGCAACGATATTAAACCGCTCTTAGCATTGCGCTGTATGTCCGAGTTTTCTGTCATTTCAATTTTATAGAGAATTCTTAAATCAGAAATAGAGCCATTGGGGGTAGGACGGATTTGCATATTTTCACGAAATTATGGGGGAAATTCGTGCAGTATATGACTATTGATTGAGTGAGTTTGGATAATTCTGAAATCAATACCGTATGGGCAAAATATTAAAGTCTGTGATCAAAATGTCACTTAATCCGCCATTAACGGGATAGTGTGATGCAACAAGGTACCAATCCACAAAAGTTTAAAAGTTGAGTTAAATAGCTGGTAGGGTACGCTACATATTTAGCTATCAGGGAAAAAAATTATTATTATTCTAATCCAGTGGTGGCCAACCATTTTAGTGTATGGGACAAATGAAAACAGTACTGTTACGAGTTGGCGTGTTATCGCCAGTGTGCGATGCTTTGGAGTTCGCGTGATTTAAAACTGTGGTTTAGCACGTTCACGCGTCTACCATGGAGTAAGGAATAAGTTCTGCTATAGGGTATATTGTTGGAAAATGGTTTGGTTGAGCGGTGTGGAATCTCGGGTTTTGTTTCCCAGGCGATTAAGAGGATGGAATAAAAAAATGCAGTTGAAGCGTTGTTCTTGTAGCGCTAGGTGACAGATTTCGAACGGGTGTTTTATCGTCAAGACTGACGGAAGACTTTGTTATAAAAGGATTTAAAAGTCGTATGTTATTATTTGATAACTGTTATATGTGTTTTAATAATATTTGTATTTAATTTCCTAACTGTCAAGCAAAATTATAGGTTCTGGAATTTGTTGACTTCAAGCGAAGATTTGTAGTATTATTTTTGCCTGCTGCTGCAAGAAATAAAAAGAACTGTTTATAAAATCTCTATTTTTCATTTACGATAACTGGCATATTTATTTCTGTTCTTGAAATTCACTTGTAAAATTATCTTTCCGTACCACGGATTTCGTACAGTACTTACGTATTATAGCTGAAACTTAGCAGCTTTTGCACTTGGCAATATCAGATCGCCAAATTTCACGCTGGCAACCTATTTTCTAACAGCAAGTTAAAAACAACATTTTGAGCAACAGCATGTTAAAAAAATACAAACATGTGGAAAACGCATAGCATAATAAAATTTTTAATAAAACATCGGCAGATGAAGAACTAGATTTCGATTATAAATAATTTTAGGTCTAATCAATAAAAACAACACGAAAGTTCAAGGTGCCACAATTAAAATATACTGTAGAAGTTTAGTAGGTATAGCATATTCATACATTATATTTTCAATGTGGTATATCATAAAATTTTATTCAATCAAACAAATAAAATACTTATATCATTGAAAACAATTTTTTCTGTTAATAATAAAAAATATGTGATTTTTGTATTTTTTTTCTTGAAATCAATTTTTAAATTTCCTTTTTCAAGTAAAAAGATATAGATATATAAAAAATGGCTAGTAAATTTAAATGGGAATAACTCATCATTGCTTGTACTAAAACTTATCTATATATATAAAACAGTTCCGTAACTGACTCATTCATTTACTGACTGACTGACTGACTGACTGACATACAACGGACACACCAAACCGCTGGACCTAAAGGGCTGAAATTTTGCATGGCGATTCTTCTAATAGTATAGGGGTGCACTAAGAAAGATTTTTCAAAAATTCTTCTTAGATTTTTTTAAATTAAATTTTTAAGCTGTTTTTTTTTAAATTTTTTTACGTTTGCATTTAAAATAATACATTGAGGGTTATAAAATTTATATCACGAGAAAGATCATAAAAATTCCTTCAAAATGAAATTTTTTTCGAATTTTTACATCCATTTCCTGATTTTTGGTGAATTTTTATAGATTAATTTTTAGAATTTAATTTATTAAATGCTGATCACGTCATTTCTTTTTCTGGTACTTTAAATAAATTTATCGTTACGTGCAAAAAAAAAAATTTTTTTCTTGCTAATGCGGCAGACGATTGGACTTTATTTTGTCTATAAAAATATCCCTTACGATTTTTTTATAAATATGTTTTTTTTACATCAATTGTATACATTGATCATCGTATTTATTATAAATATATCTATATTTATTTTTTTTTTGAATTAATTGCATACATTGACCGTTGTATTTAATTTCAATGTACTCCGTAGCGAAGCGCGGGTTTTCAGCTAGTCTATATATATAAAACAGTTCGTAACTGACTCATTCATTCACTGACTGACTGACTGACATACAACGCACAGACCAAACCGCTGGACCTAAAGGGCTGAAATTTTGCATGGCGATTCTTCTAATAGTGTAGGGGTGCACTAAGAAAGATTTTTCAAAAATTCTTCTTAGATTTTTTTAAATTAAATTTTTAAGCTGTTTTTAAAACTTTTTTTACGTTTGCATTTAAAATAATACATTGATGGTTATAAAATTTATATCACGAGAAAGATCATAAAAATTCCTTCAAAATGAAATTTTTTTCGAATTTTTACCTCCATTTCCTGATTTTTGGGGAATTTTTAAAGATTAATTTTTAGAATTTAATTTATTAAATGCTGATCACGTGATTTCTTTTTCTGGTACTTTCAATAAATTTATCGTCACGTGCGTAACAACTAGACAAAAAAAATATTTTTTTCTCTTTCTAATGCAGCAGACGATTGGATATTATCCAAAAAAAATGCATATCCCTTACGATTTTTTTATAAATATATATATATAGATAGATATATATTTTACATCAATTGTATACATTGATCATCGCATTTATTATAAATATATATATTTATTTTTTGGCATACTAGGGGCTTCGCCCCTAGGCTCGCTACGCTTTCTCCTCTGGTGAATCAAGTGAATGAATGACTCAATAGTTGTTTACAGCGATTGAGTCATTCATTTGTTTACAGTTGGAGCTCCCCCCCCCTCCCGGCGAAATGGATGAAGCCCGGGTAGATGGGGGGTATAAGCCCGGATGAAGATGGGTGAAAAATCGGATCTTCTTTCATGTCCTTCTGCAAAGGAAGCGAATGAGAAGATTTTTTTGAAGTATTTCTTTAAAATTCAATTAAAAATCGAAATTTTAAGATAGAGACTTGAAATGAAGTTTATATGAATGAGAAAGCTTTCATCTTCCAGTTGATATAAATATTTTCTTTGTAACATAATAAGTCTGAGAGCATCGAATTTATATATCTCGAAACGCATAAATTTTTCCAAAAAGTGGGTTTTCAATTTTAATAAAAATATCAGTCTGTTTTAAATTATTTTTAAACAAATGAGGTCTTGTTTGAAGGAAAAATGTCTGTAGTCTTAGATTGTAAAAAAAAAAAAAAAAAAATTCTACGATCCTTTTTTGGCGAGTTATCGTAATCTGAACATGAAAAAGTCAATATTTTCCCACAAAACGTAAAATAAAAAAAAACTTAAAGTCCGACGAATATGAGACATGTCTTACTTTCTTCCCCACATTATTCTGCATCGATTGGTATCGGTCTCGACCCCATACCCCCAGCGGTTTCGGAGGAGATAGCGTGACAAGCTTTTGACAGCGGCGGCGGCGGCTGCGGCAGCGGCAGCGGCAGTTAGTTTTTTTTAGAATAGAGAGAAATTGCATACGTTGACCGTTGTATTTAATTTGAATGTACTCCGTAGCGAAGCGCGGGTTTTCAGCTAGTCTATATATGTAAAACAGTTCCGTAACTGACTCATTCACTGACTGACATACAACGCACAGACCAAACCGCTGGACCTAAAGGGCTGAAATTTTGCAGGGCGATTCTTCTTATAGTGTAGGGGTACACTAAGAAAGATTTTTCAAAAATCTTTTCGTAAACAAACTTCCGTATCAAACTCCGTAGCGAAGTACGGGTTTTCAGCTAGTCTGTAATAAAATTTAAAAATTTAAAGAAAATAACTTGAATATTATGTAATTATGAAGGGCAGAACCCAGCAACAATTTTTTAAAATTGTTTTTAATATAGGGGTAGTCCTTTAAATCTTATTTCAAACACAGAAGTAAATATTTAAAATTATTTTTTAAGTTAAAACATAGAAATTTTGTAAAAAAATGTTTCTAAAAAATGCATGAACAGTTAGCAAAAAATATTTGTTCAACGTATTATACAAATAAAAATATTTTAATGCAAATTCTATAAAATTCGTTAGATGATTATAAAAATTTATTTAAAGAATAAAATCCAATTTTCATTTCTTTTAACAAAGCTCTTGAATGACTTCAAATGTGATTACATTCATCTGTCTGTTTATATAGCAAAGAAAGTTCGTTCAATCATGGTTGTGTCGTGGTATATCGATATACCATGACACAACCATGATATACGACATTTTCTATGTTACGCATTTTAAAAAATCTGTATAAGATCTTAAATAGGTTTTTAAAATGCGTAAGGTAGAAAATGACCTTTGACTGACGCATATTGTAACCGGAAGAGGTGCAAATTTTTATAATAAGTTATAAATGATGGGATATATCATTTTGTCACACTTCGAAACTGCATCAGTGGTATTGTTGAATGGCACTATTGCAAACGGATTTTCAAATTTTTTATAACACGATTTGAATTTGGAGTTCAAAACTGCTGGTTTTGTAAAGGGCAAATCGCGGGCATAACATTCAATCACCTGACGAAAACCTAGCATTGCACATGTTGTTGAAGCATTTTTTCTATTTGGTAGAAGAATTTTGAAAAAATATCTAAAACTGCTGCACTGCCGAGATAAACATTCATGAAGTTGAGTCAATATTTGGTCATAAAAATGGAACAAAATCAGTTCTGAAATATCTATTGGAAAATTGAACCTTAATATTTATTTGTGAGCTCAAGAGATGGAAAGCTAAGTTTCAAGTTCAAGATATGCTTTTCAATAAACTCAATGCAAAATAGCACAGAATAAGAACGTTGAGTAGACGATTTGAGAATACACGCTACGCACCGCATACGACGTATGACTGTGCATCTGCAGTGATCGCTAATACACGATACCCTTGATCTCCGTTGCCCCAAGCACCTTCGTTCTTCTTGTGTTATACTCGAGAGCTGTGGGATACTCCCACCTTATTTGACCGCTCATTCATAAAAAGTTTAGAAATAGAAGATACGACCCTGCCCTTTGGGTGCACCACTGCGTCTCAACATAGAAATTATTAAATCAATATTATCAGCAACATATAAAAATATAACATGTAAGCAATTTTATATTGATTTTGTGTTGATAAATTATTATCAGAAGTTATTAACAAAAAAAAGGAGAAAAAATACTAGGAGACCTGTGACTGTGAAACCTTACTGTGATTTTAAAAAAAATTATTATCAGCTATTAGTATTATGAATCTAAAGTTATTGTTTGATTTTTTATTTATAAACATTCTGTTTTACTTGAAAAAGTGCATTATATTCAAATAAATCATTCTCTTTTCACAAACTGTACTTTTATTTGCATAATAAATATGAATTATTGTTAACGGGTATTAATAAATGCTATATTTTCCTGTTTCCATACCTCATTCTCTTGTTGTTCTTTCTGGGGGGAGGGGGGGTTAAGTTGTTTTTGTATACTTTCAGTTTCTGACAACCCCAGGTGAGGTAGCTTCGAACAGGGTCGTACTTTTCCAGTAGATGCACCAGTTCTAAGAAGTCGCCTCTATTGGTCCTGGTGTCATTTTCCCTGTGGTCACGTAACGTCAAATTTTGTTTTGCCAGGAATTTTATTATATCAAATATTCTGGTTAGAATTTCCTGCCATTTTATTTATTTCTTTTGCCACGAACTCTTGCTCTTTTTTATCAATAGTCTATCCTTTTTGAAGTCTTGTTTCGAACTCCTTCCATTTGCAGAAATTTTGGTTCTGTTTAGCACTTGATTCATGGTTGGCGACTTTGGGGTTCAGTTTCCACCAAGTCCACGTCGGAGGAGTAAAACTTCGATGCGTTCGATGAGTTTGTGTTCTCAAACAAACGACAATAGAAGCAAAGCAATAATGCTTTAGAAGGAGAATACGCCATACAAGTGCGTAAAACTCTTTCGCCATTTGTCAATGTGCGTCAAAACCATTCTCGTGTTAGCCGCCTCCTTGACAATACTTTCGGTGTGATAGAGTCCGTGTCTGACTCTGATTGAACCGTGCATGGTACTGTTGGCTCTTCAGGGAAGTCTGTATTAATGTGCTGAAAGATTTCGGGACCTTGCCGTAGCAATCGCATATTTGAATCTATATTTTCAGGCCATTTTCCAATATCGTTTCCGACAAAGTCTGACCCAGTTGATGTGGTTATAGTTTGTTCTGGTGTCGCAACTTCCACAATCGCAACTGAAGCACGTGAAGCTGACAAATTCGTAGTATCAATTACAGGTCCTAGCAAGTCATCAAGTGTCGGGTTCTTGTACTAATTCAGCTTCTTCTTGGTTTTGAGCAGCTCTAGCCTATGAAGAACTCACAACTGATGGCCCTGGCTTAGATTCTAGCGTCTCCGAGGAAACTTTCACAAACTTTATTATAGTCCCTTCAATTTTTCTGATACATTCCTTCTTGTATTTCTTCTAATTTCGATACGATGCTCCACTTTCTCTTAACCTTTTCATGGTTAGGTTGGCTATAACAACACAAAAACATGATAGAAATAAAAAATAATATCACGAATGCATTGCGCGCGTAAAATTAAATTACTTATATTTTAATATATTGTTGTTTAATATATTGTTACATCCTACTTTTTGCACAAAAATTTCGGGATAACTAGAAATAATATCATTGTTACTTATAGACTGCACTCGCAAGTCATTCAATTTTTTTTTCTTTTTAGAATCAATTTCTTGAAGGTTGATTTCAAGATGTCGTATCCAAGTACGACCAAGTAATGTATCGTACTCTTCCGGAACTATATACAATTCTTCACAGGATGTTTTTCCATTGTATGGCACATTTACTGTAACCTTTCCATCTGGTATAAATATATTACCTGTGTATGATCGGAAAGCAACCCTGGAATTTTGAAGATCAGTTGAAATGTTAAGTTTATAGAATTTATCACGTGGCATGAAAGTGAACCCTGCACCTGAGTCCACTTCAAATTGTTCTTCATGGCCTTCAATGTTCACGTGAACAAAATATTTTTCAGCATCTTGTAAACCATCATTCCTGTATTGGAAAATATCGATTACCTGGTTCATCGTGGAACCTATCGTATGAATAGACTATCATTTGGAATTAAGACTGCTCGAAGCGAATTTAACAGCGTCATAGACCAGATTATCCAAGGCTTGCCCAAAACTATGTCCGATTTTGACGATATCATTGAGCACGGGACAGCAAAAGCTGAATGTCAAAAGAATCTTGATCTCTTGATCAATGCCTACAAAGATTAAAGAAACACGATCTTCACTTGAATCGGAATGAATGCTCATTCTTTCAAGCGCAAATCGAACATTTAGGACATGTTGTAGAATTCAACAAGATCTCTAAAAGCCCACAGAAAGTCAAGGCTATAATGGAGATGCCCCGACCTTCAAACGTGGAAGAATTACGCATATTCCTAGGAATGGTTACATATTATTCTCGTTTCCTGCCCAATAATTCATCAACTACCTATCCTCTTCGACAGCTCCTTCGAAAGGACTCGGATTTCCGATGGACAGCTGCATGTGAAGCTTCTTTCATAAAATTGAAAATCGAAATAGGAAGTGATATAACTCTTACCCCATATGATCCAGCATTACCTATAATACTTACGTGCGACGCAAGTCCAGTAGGTGTTGCAGGTGTTCTTGCACACATAGTTGATGGACAAGAGTGACCAATTGCATTTGCTTCAAGATCTCTAACTACATCAGAACAAAATTACTGACAGCTTGATCGTGAAGCTCTTGCAATTATATTTTCTGTAAATCATTTTTTCAACTATCTGTTTGGAAGACACTTTAAATTGGTAACTGACAATCGACCTTTGACAAGAATTTTTCATCCAAGCACAAAATTACCTTCAATGACTTCAGGTCGTTTACTTCGATATGCCACATTTTTATCAGGATTTGACTATGAAGTTGTTTTCAAGAAGGGTATTGAAAACATAGATGCAGACTGTCTTTCCAGAGCTCCAATAATTCAAAAAGAATCATCTAATGATATGGCAATTAACAATGAAATAAATCTTGTGTACATGGTATCAATTAATGAAATATCAACAGACATGTTAAATGCTGACACAATTCGAATAGCAACAGATTCTGATGAGCATTTGTCAAAAATAAAGCAAGAAATTCAAAGTAGTCCTGAACTTAGCTGTGAATATACCATGGAAAATGGAATCTTGTTCAAAGGACAGAGGGTTGTAATACCAAAAATACTCCAGAAAGCTGCTTTAGATGAACTGCATCGAACTCACATTGGCATAACAAAAATTAAACAACTAACTCGCCGGTATATCTATTAGAAAGTAATTGACAAAGATATTGAACGTATCTCAAGAACATCTGAACCATGTGCTGAAATCAAAACCAATCCTTCAAAAGTTCAAATTTACCCCTGGGATGAACCTGTGGTGAGTCCATGTTCATAAATATTTTCACCTCCAAAATTTCCCTGTTTTGGATTGGCAACACTGTCTGTTTATGTTCGCGCGTTTCGATTCTCTTTGCTAGCTGCGACGATGTTTTTCGCTTAGCTAGAAGCAATTAGCAATATGATTAGTATGTTGTAAATAAAGTGTAAATAATATAAAAATTATATTTCCTTGAACATCAGTACATCAACATACGCCTCACTGGTGAATACCGGACTTGGAACATTTTATTCTGTTTATTAGAGTGTTTACTTCTGATTTAGATCATCAGCAATCGTCCCGCCAACTGTCTACGATTCTAGCACTTACCGTCTGCTGCGTAGTATTTCGGATTCGAAGTGAGTGTTTCATTTTTGTTTTCTTTGGTCGCTGAATGTTTTTTATCTTTAAATCATTATGGCTTTCGATGATTCAAATCTGGGTGTTGAAAAAATAGGAATGAAAGTTCCGCAGTTTTCTCCAACAAATGTTAAGTTATATTTTGCTCAGCTTGAAGCTAATTTCGGAATAGCGAATATCACAGAGGAGAAAACCAAATTCAGTTATTTAATAGCTGCTATCGATACTGAATATTTGAAATATGTATCGGATGTTGTTTTTACGCCACCTGCGCAAGATCCTTATTCCGTTTTGAAAACCAAACTATTAGAACAATTTGAACATTCGGAAAATAAAAAGTTAAAAACTTTGTTACAGGATTTAGTTCTAGGCGATAAGAAGCCTTCGCAGTTATTACATGAGATGAGAGAGCTAAGCAACAATAAATTGGATGATTCTTTTCTAAAAAATTTGTGGTTAGGTCATTTACCGAACAATATGCAGATAATTTTAGCTGCGAGTACAGGCACTTTATCACGGCTTGCAATGCTGGCTGATAAAATTGCTGAAGTAGTACAAACTCCTTCTATAGCAGCTGTAACTCATAATAACAGTGGTAGAGATGTAGGTAGTAGTGAAACCATTGCAAGGTTGGAACGTCAGGTTCATGATTTGACCATTAAGCTTGACAAATTGTGTACTCGTCAGTCACGTGCTCGAAATCGAAATTTTTCGTCATCGCGCTCTCGCAGTAAATCTGGTCATCGATCAGCTAAGGATTCTTCAAATACACAAGGTGTGTGCTGGTACCATCGTACTTTTGCTGAAAGAGCAACTAAATGTAAATCCCCTGTACCTTTAATTCAAAAAACTAACAAAGCTGTCAGTAAGCACGACGTTTACTGCACAGTTTTCTGGAAATCGTCGTCTTTTCATTAATGATAGTTCCACAGGCACGCAGTTTTTAGTTGATACCGGAAGTGACGTCAGCTGCTGGCCTCAAGACCGCTATAAAAATAGAAATGCGACTCCTTTATTAGGCCTCTTTCAGACGAGGCACATTTCTTGATCCAACTGACTGCATTGTTTATTTTCATGTAGTTGACTGCCGTGTGAGGTTCTTTTCACACGAGGCGCGGCGCTCAATTCAAGGCGAAACCTTCTCTTCTGGGATTGTGACAACGCTTCGTCAGCAGCTTCGTTCAGTCGCGTTTTTAAATTTCAAACATTTTTAAATTTCAAAAACTTTAACTTAAATATTATACTTTTCTTCTACCAATACCTTTTTTTTACACCAATTTTATAACACAACATTGGTCTTTGATTTATAATGATGTAGGGGAATATAGATTTAAGAAAGCATCATAACATGGCACTCAGGTTTTTACTTAGAAAAATACAAAATGTATTATTTTTATATTTGCTCTGCAAATTTTTTAAATCGCATTTCTTTTATTTGTAGGACCACTATACCTCATTCTTACTTTTTAAAAAAAAAATTATAATAATTAAATTGCACACCTGAAAGGGTTAATGCAAAAACCTTCCTCATATGAAAACTATTCAAATTGTAGGCATAAGGCGACGTTCACATTTGCGAATCTAGATAAATTTAATAAATAATGGGTAAATTCGCGCAATTTGGTGCTCCCACATATGTTTTTAAGTGTAACAGTCATAACCTGTACTAATCGATGTAATGCTGTTTGACAAGTAATGTAAAGAGAGTGACGTATGTCACCATAGAAACATCAAATAAACAACCAATGATAAAGAATATATTTCGTTGAAATGACCAAATAAATATTTCTGTTCATTTTTTTAATGATAATGCGGCTTCTAAATAAATTTTTTAAAAAATTCTAAAAAAGTTAAAAATGTTCTTTTAATTTTGGAGTTTTTAACCACCATTAACAAAATAACAAATGAACTTTTAAATTTGAATGGTACCGACTACTTTATTGAGCAGGCATCTGTATTTATTTATATCGATATTTGCAAGGGGACTGGGACGTCTGCGACAACTAAGAAGTTGGAAATTTGGGCTATTCTTTTAAAGCCCATATCTTATACAAATATGCATGTATCATTATGATTTTTTATGTTAATTTAGTAAGACCTTTATGAATATTTTAAGAAAAAAAAATTCTTTTTGGATTGAAAAGTAAATTTAAAATAACAATATAAACAAACATACTTTTCCCCCTGAAATTTTTGAGGTATTCACTTTGTAACACTTTTTCAAAAATTTAGTGAAAATCTTACCTTGAAATCTTGTATGATGATCAAACGCAGTTTATTTTATATAGTTAACCCATTTAAATCTTTGTTACACTATTTTAAATTTTTTTAAAAAAATTATAAATTTCACTTATCAGAAATCTGCATATTTTTGTCATACATTTTCACCATTTACAAAAATATCTTAAGGTTTAAAAATAAAAATATAGGTTATATTGATACAAGAGCACTTATTCTATTGACGTTTAAAATTACAGAGATGTACTTGCAACAGATTTTGCAGAAAGTGTACCATTACATGAAAAAATCACATTTTGAGAAAAACGCAAAAAATACTTTCCCATTATATGGGATTTAAATGTATGTTTACATTTTTAAGTTGCTAATAATTGTTGTTAGAGTGTCAAAAAGTACATAAATTATATATATTTGTAATCTGCAGAATCTGCTCTATTTTTTAAGCCACAAATTCAAAAATAAATTTTTTTGAAGTCGGAATAAAATTTGCGTGCCAATTCCCTCCAAGCTTCACCCCTTTTAATTTTATCGCTATATTCATCACACCTCATGTCCCATATCGCGGGAGTAATAGGAATTTCTTCGATGAATTGTTCCACATTCAAACTTGCAATTGAAACGCTTTCAATACTGAACTGAGCTCATGCAGCTTGGCGGCTGGTGTGAAGAGCGTACCTTCAGTAATGTCTTTTGTGTTGAGTCTACTCATCGGGGTGAGAGCGCCAGCGGCACAAGTGCCAGATGTCGAAATGTCTGGGCACAGAATTCACTTCGTGTGAAAAGGTTTCGGCGATTTCCATACATTTGCATGGTGGCTACAATCCTTGACAGCCGCCCGGAAATCAGTTTGATCAACTATGTGCCTCGTCTGAAAAGGGCCTTATTGTCGGCCGCGAACGGCTCTAATATCAAAACTTTTGGGACTAAATTATTATCACTTAACCTTGGTTTACGCCGAGATTTTAAATGGCAATTTATTATTGCAGATGTTGGTAAACCAATCATTGGAGCCGATTTTCTTCAACATTTTGGACTTATCGTTGATATCAAACGCAAAATTCTTATAGATCCACTTACATCTCTCACTTCTTCCGGTCGAAGCCTTAAATGTTCTTTACCTTCAATTAAAAGCATATCCGGTTCTTCCAAATTTCATGACATTCTAAATGAATTCAAAATTCTTACTCAAGTTAATTCTCATTCGCCTGATGAAGTTTCTCACGATACATTTCATTATATTCAGACTTCTGGACCCCCTGTTCAAGCGCGAGCTCGGCGTTTGCACCCGGCAAAATATAAAATCGCTAAACAAGAATTCGAATACATGCTTGAACGTGTTATTTGTCGCCCTTCTCGTAGTAATTGGTCCAGCCCACTGCATATGGTCCCTAAAGCTTCTGGTGAGTGGCGACCAACAGGGGACTATAGACAATTAAATAAGATTACTCGCAAAGACCGCTATCCCCTGCCTTACTTAAAAGATTTTGCACAACAACTTCATAATACAACAATCTTTTCCAAAATCGATTTACTTAAGGCTTTTCATCAGATCCCAGTAAATCCTGACGACTTTTGTAAAACTGCCATAATAACACCTTTTGGTTTGTATGAGTTCCCATACATGAACTTTGGCCTTTGTGGGGCTGCCCAAACTTTCCAGAGATTTATGGATGAAGTAGTTCGTGGGCTAAATTTTTGTTTTGTCTACATCGACGATATCCTTGTGGCTAGCGCTGACGAAGCTGAACATGAAACACATCTCCGAATACTCTTTCAGCGTTTCAAAGATTACGGTATAAAAATTAATGCTGGAAAATGTGTTTTCGGCGTCTCTGAAATTTCCTTCTTGGGACATGTTATTACTAAGTCAGGATTGAAACCATTACCTGGTCGCGTTGAAGCCATTCTCCAGTTTAGCAAACCAACTACCTTAAAAGGTCTACGTCAGTTTTTAGGCATGTTAAATTTTTATCATTCTTTCTTACCTAACATCGCTGCTACTCAAATACCGCTTAATACCTTTTTACATGGTAGTGATCGTAAAGGCAAAACTGATATTATTTGGACAGAGGAAGCCATTTCTGCTTTTGAGAAATGTAAAGCAATGTTAGCATCAGCTACTCTTTTACATTTTCCCTCTCCGGATGTTAACTTGGCATTACTTACAGATTATAGTAATCTTGCCATGGGAGCTGCTTTACATGAAATTACACCCGAAGGAGCCAAGCCATTGGGTTTCTTCTCTAAAAAGCTAACTGCAGCGCAACAGAATTATTCGACTTATGACCGTGAACTTTTAGCTGTATATTCTGCCATAGTTCATTTTCGATACATGTTGGAAGCGCGATCTTTTATTGTTTATACTGATCATAAACCTCTAACCTTTGCGTTTGCTCGGACAGAGGATTCTAAAGCATCCCTTAGACGTTTGAGGCAACTAGATTTTATCTCGCAATTCTCCACCGACATTCGATATGTCACTGGAAAGGATAATTTCATAGCCGATGCTCTACCCCGTATAGAGGAGATAACACTTCCGTCTACAATCGACATGGAATCCTTAGCTGACGCACAAACTACTGATCTCGGCTTCCCTGAAATTTTGGCTAACACTGAGAAACATTCGTTGCTACCAAAACAATTTCCTATTCCAAATTCTGATAAACTTTTGTTTTGTGATACTTCTAACTCTAAAATTCGACCTATCGTTCCTTTCACCTTTCGTAAAGTTGTTTTTGATGCTGTCCATGGATTATCACATCCAGGCATTCGAGCAACCATAAAGCTCATTTCCCTTCGCTATGTCTGGCCGAATATGAACAACGATATTAAATTATGGTGTCGCACATGTGTGTACTGTCAACGAACGAAAGTCCATAAGCATACTGCCACACCTTATGGTAACTTTACCCTCCCTGAAGGTAGGTTTAAACACATACATATTGATCTTGTTGGCCCTTTGCCAACTTGCCGTGGTTTCACTTACTGTTTAACAGTTGTTGACCGCTTTACTCGATGGCCTGAGGTTATTCCTTTAACCGATATAACTGCGGAGACAGTTGCTAAAGCATTATACTTTAACTGGATTGCGCGATTTGGTACCCCAGTGCGTGTTACCAGCGACCAGGGGAAACAATTTGAATCGTCACTATTTCGAGCTTTTGCTTCACTTTTTGGCATTCAAATCCATCGTTCCTCTGCGTACAATCCAAAATGCAATGGGATGGTTGAACGCCTACATCGACCATTAAAACAGGCCATTATGTGCCTATCGCATCTCATTTGGGTTGATACGCTTTCTCCAGTACTTTTAGGCCTCTGATCTGTGTACAGAGAGGACCTTAAAGCGTCATCTGCTGAGCTTGTCTATGGTGAGACAATTCGTCTACCTGGGGACTTTTATGACGATACTACCCTTCCTCCATTAACACCAGCTTTTATTGAAACTCTCCATAATGTCATCCGGGAAACACGTCCATGTGCTGCCTCTCGTCATGGTATATCCAAGTTATATGTGCCGAAAGACTTCGAGACTTGCAGTCATGTCTTTCTCCGACACGATGCAGTTCGTCGCTCCTTGCAACCTCAGTATGACGGACCATTTCAGGTTGTCAAGCGTTTACCAAAAGACTTCGTAATTTCTGTCAACGGTACTAAAAAAACTGTGTCCATCGACAGACTGAAACCAGCATATTTATTATGTACCGATAGTGACAACACAGTTATTTCAACGACAACCACTCCAATACGTCCCAGCACAACTGTGACTCGTTCCGGTAGAAAAGTACATTTTCCTAAACGATTCGTCTTCACTGATTGAAGACTAGGAGGGGAGTGATGTGGTGACTCCATGTTCATAAATATTTTCACCTCCAAAATTTCTCTGTTTTGGATTGGCAACACTGTCTGTTTATGTTCGCGCATTTCGATTCTCTTTGCTAGCTGCGACGATGTTTTTCGCTTAGCTAGAGGCAATTAGCAATATGATTAGTATGTTGTAAATAAAGTGTAAATAATATAAAAATTATATTTCCTTGAACATCAGTACATCAACATACGCCTCAAACCTAAAGAAAATTGGGATCGTATACATATTGACTATGCAGAACCCTTCCAGGATTGTTTCTTTTTAATAGTTGTTGATGCAAAATCAAGATGGGCCAAGAGCAAAGTAAGTCGCAATGTTCCAACCACTGCTTCTACTATAGAAATGCTTGCTGATATCTTTGCTGTGCATGGCTATCCATACGTTATGGTATCAGATAATGCAACAATTTTTGTGAGTGATCAGTTTAAATCATACTGTGCTAAGAATGGGATTTTTCAGAAACGCATAGCTCCGGGACACCCAGCTACAAATGGATTAGCCGAGAGAAATGTACAAACACTGAAAAATCGTCTAAAAGCAATCGCTGATGATCAACTGTTAATGTATGCCAAAGTACGAGAAATTTTATTTCGATATCGAGCAACACCTTTATCTAATAATAAAACTCCAGCTGAAATGTATTTACAACGTAATATCCGCATTCAACTTGATGCTGTTCTACCAATGAAACATACAAAAAATGATGAGTACGCAGTTAAAGCCAGACAAATAAGCGTGGGAGACAGAGTACAAGTTCGATGCCACATTAGAAATAAGTATGTATGGACATTGGGTACCATCACTCAAAAAATTGGCAAGTTACATTACGAAGTAAATTTAGATTATGGACATACATTCAAACGACACATTGATCAGTTAAGAAAAACTGAAATTCCAAAGAAATCTGTATCTTTAACTTCCGATACTAAATCTGAAAAAGACCAATTGCCAGATAACGTACAAGTGCCTGCACAACCTCTGTGGATAACAGTACCTGACTCCGGAACTAATTTACAGCAACTAGATAACGAAAATTCATGTGTACAAACTCATCCTCAACCTTGTAGTATCCAAGATACACAAGCTCAGCTTGGACCCCGGCGATCATTACGACCATGTAATAAGCCAGCCTATTTACAGGACTATGTCACGAACTGAACTTTCATTTCATGTATAGTTCCATTTTAAGCCTGGGGAAATTGTTGTACACTCATGGACAAAAAAATTAGCGCACCAAGAAGGAGTCGTCGAAACGAAACGAAATTTTACATACGTAATGACTACTTTGATATAAGTAAATGATAAGAAAATCAAAGAAAAAGGATAATTTATTTCAGAGAAAAAGGCAAAAGAACGGAGGAGTTAATACTCCGTTGGACTCCCTCTAGCGCGAATGCACGATGCGATACGATCGGGCATTGAGTCATACAAGTTCTGTATGATGTCTTGAGACATTTCGTTCCATATTTGCTGTAACCTTGCCTCTAGTTCGTTCAAACTCGTGGGATGCCCAACTCGTCGTCCCAAATGATCCCAGATATGCTCGATTGGAGACAAATCTGGGGATCGGGCAGGCCAAGGAAGGGTAGTAACAGTGCGGAGACAGTCTTGTGACACCCTTGCCGTATGAGGCCGAGCATTGTCTTGTTGAAAAATGGCTCCTGGAAGCCGTTGCATGAGTGGCAACACATGTGGTTGCAGGATTTCATGAACACACCGCTGGGCTGTCATGGTGCCACGGAACAATACTAGGGGTGACCGTGTATTGTAGGCAATGGCACCCCATACCATCACTCCAGCTGTGGGAGCAATGTGTCGCTGTACAGCAAAGGCAGGATTGAAGTGTTCCCCACGGGCTCTCCACACACGAACACGATTGTCATCACTGCCGAGATTGAATCTGGATTCGTCGCTAAAGACGACCTGGTTCCATTCCGCTGCAGTCCAGTTTCCTCGTGCGCGGCAAAACTCCAAACGGAGGCGTCGATGGGTGGGCGTCAAGGGCAGCACACGTAATGGGCGCCGCGATACCAACTGTCTTTCAGACAGGCGCCTTCGTGTGGTTCGAGAAGACACAGAGGCCCCTAGTGAAGGAGCTACCTGTGCCTGGATGGCGGCCGATGAAGCAGTTGGCTGTACGCGTGCATTTCTTACGATGTGGCGGTCTTCTCGACGACTGGTCTGTCGAGGGCGTCCTGAGCCTGGTCTTCGTGTACATGACATCTCTCGGGTCCAGTGGTCCCAACACCTCCTCACAACACAATCAGAGCGGCCTAATTGACGAGCTACTCGCCTAGCTGACCACCCAGTTTCCATCATCCCGACGATTCTCCCCCTCTCAAACTGTGACAACTGCTTATATTGTCTTCGAACACGGCGTAATGGTATGTCTATCTCAGCTCTTCCTTTGTAAATGATTCAGCACACTCAAACAAGCTTTGGTTACCTGTTTTATACTCCACAGAGTACGATGTTCAACGCCCTCTACCGGCTATACGTAATGCTCAATCACGCTGCATTTCTAATCATTTGCATATCTCCCCGACATGTACCTTCATTGCAAGTTTCGTTACGATCCCGCAATTATTTCTTGGTGCGCTAATTTTTTTGTCCATGAGTGTATTTTTATACTATGTATGGCAACAGCCGCTTCTTATTATGATGTGTTCGACTATTAAATGAGTAGCGTATCATTCTAGAATGGTGTCTTTATTTAAAGTCAACTTCAAATATAATAGACACAACATATATTAAATGACATTCTACGTGGGTAAAATCGCAAAGCCATTGAAAAGTTTAAAAATAAACAAAACAAACATTTATTTATCTTAACACTCCTATATATTCGACGAATCATGTAAAACAAATATGTAAAACAAATAAACTTGACTTTACAATAACTAACAAATTTAGGTACACGTGAAAATTTATCAAAGTTCACTGATGGCCGTTAAAATCGCAACACCAGGAAGGAAAGCTCATCTTACCTTCTCTAAATTTTTAATTTAACTTTTTAAACTTAAATTCTTATTCTTAAAAATTGCTTATATTTTTTCTTAAATTTTCTCTTCCCCTTCAACTATTGAAGGTGTTAAACTTAAAATTTTTGCACAATGATTGTAATAGTAACTTTTAATTTTAACCTAGCCTTAATATTTTAACTACTGAGCACATTATCTTTGATTACATAACATCTTGCGTACAGGAGTTAAAACCAGCTGATCAAGGCACTCCGGTCATCATCTACAATTCTGCTCAGGAAGGAAAGCAAATAACAAAATTTTAATTATTGTACGTATACAGCGTAGTAGGAAGAAAACATGATTAAATTTGTAGGCAATTTGGGGATATACAGGGTCCGAAATTAGTACACACAGCTGTCGCCTCTGGTCAGTGGTGCACCTAGGGGGGAGGGGGGGGCAAGGAGCCCTGGCCCGCCCCAAAGAAATAGGAATTGCATTATGAATATTGATTTTGCATTATAAATATTTTTATCCGTTCATCTCGACCCCCCTATGCATTATAAATATTTTATCTGTTCATCTCGCCCCCCCCCAAGATAAAATCTTGGGTGCGCCACTGTCTCTGGCATGGGCTTAAGATGACAAATACGGGCAAGTCATTCCATGCTGCTTCAAGTTTATGCCACACTTCATCAATCGTAGTGGCTGGAGAGCGGTGGCGACCCAGTCTCTCAGCAACCCTTGACCAGATGTTTTCAATGGGTGAGAGATCTGGAAAACGTGCTGGCCAGGGCAACAGTCGAACACCCTCTGTGTCGAGATAAGCCAGAACACGACGGGAAACGCGCGGTCTTGCGTTATCTTGTTGAAAGACAACGTCTCCAAGGCCTCGAAGATAGGGTACAGCCACCGGCCTTAAGATCTGAGAAATGGCTGTTTAGATTAGCGACGACGCGAACAAGAGGTGTTCGTGTCGTATACCCAATGGGTGCCCATACCATCACACCAGTTGCAGGGCCCGTATGACGATATCGAATGCTAGCAGGCCACGTGCGTCCTTCTCAGTGCCTCCAGACACGGATGACGAGACGTATGTCCAGACATACGTCCATCATGATGCTGCATGCAGAACCGGAACTCGTCTGAAAAGACGACGTGGTGCCACTCTTGTAACCAGTTTTGTCGTTGGGTGCACCACTATCGCTGCGAGTCTCTATGCTGCAGTGTCAATGGAAGCCGCAATAATGGTCTCCGTGCAGATAGTCCGTGCTGCTCCAGACGTCGTCGCATTTGTAGATTTCAGCAAATTCTCATATTTTCAGATCTTTTTCCGCACGTCGAAAAGGAATGGAGAGCCACTTGAAGAGAACTTGCGTGCCACAAGTTGGCTGCGGCTGTTCTAGGTCAAATAATATCCTTTTTATTAACTGGAAAACGAACCATCAGCAACAGATATGTTTAATTTAGTGCTTTATTAAAACTCATTTTTCTGTTTCAGTGTAATGTGGGTTGGTTACTTGTTGCATAACACTGTCTCATTAGCATGTTATTTCGTTAGCTAACATGGATTTCGAATATCATTTGTTTTCTTAACCTGAATTTCTCATTCTAAAATAAATATAGTCAGCTGATATGTACTTTATGGGATTTATATATTTTCAACTTCTTGACCGTATTACTTCAAATTATTGAGCAGCAATGACAGACGAAATAATTTTCCAAACTGTAAAAGAACAAACTATGAAGCTAAGAATGGTGACCATATGGCACGAACTAATGTGTATTGAGGGTAGAATAAACGTTGAATTTATGTGTAC
This sequence comes from Dolomedes plantarius, assembly GCA_907164885.2. Classification (NCBI taxonomy): domain Eukaryota; kingdom Metazoa; phylum Arthropoda; class Arachnida; order Araneae; family Dolomedidae; genus Dolomedes; species Dolomedes plantarius. The sequence continues at coordinate 167,671,714 of OU015492.1, forward strand.
GCCCTTACAAAGCACATACGAAAGGATTTTAGTGTTATATGGTTGTCTTCTGTTATGATTAAAATTTTAAAGTGATATGCAAGTAATTTTTGCAAGCAAGATTTATAAACTTTTCGATTAAAAATCGAACAATATGTTCGATTAAATAATATCGAAAATGTCAGGAATTTCGAATTGCGAAATCCTAAATTCTAACAACAACGTGACGTTACTCGTGGTTGGTGTTTTCGTTTAGTTCTCATTTTTAAGAGTCAGTGACAAGTAACCGTTTCTCTTTCTCTTACGCCAGCGGACTCATGTTTTTGAAATTGCATATTCGTGTGTTGTGTGTGAATTAATCTTCTTAATAGTATTCGTATGATGCTTCATTTATAAAGTATTTTAATTTTGAATTAATATTATTGGTGGCCCGAAGAATAAAACTTTGGTAGGTGATATTTATATACTGTTAGGTGGATTCGTTTGTTATTGTATATAATTTCTCCTTACGGAGACAGTAAGTACAGTATTGTTACTGTTAATATTTTATTCAGGCATTTATAACAAAAAATTACCACATACATATTTTACATTTAAATTTCCACAAAATAGATATTTCTCAGTCACTGGTTTCAATAATTGAATGTCAGAATTTTTGGGCGCTGCAGCTTAAATTGTATTATGCGCAAAAGCTGTATATAACTATATTACTTCTGTGAGAGTTATATAACATCTTTGTTTTAAAATGGTATTGTGTTATTGGGAAGAGGAGTAATTGAATCTATATACAATTAACTTGTAAGCTTAAACCAGAGGTATGCAACTAACTTTTCAATGTTAGCTATTCTGGATGCAATGTTTACAGAATGTACAAAGTTGAAAAGTTATGTAGCGAAATCATTTTCCGTGTCGTAACCAAAATGGTAACATCTGTCGGAATCGCTCTAACAATAACATCCGTCCATGAGACTAAGTCGGATTTCGTAGCTCATTACTTATGTAATTTTTCAATTTTAGCTCTGTATTTGAGGTATTATTGATGTATAAAATATATTTACACTTGGTTTTAATTTTAATATAACTTTATTAAGTAAAAGTCAATCTAATTTGTTTTAGAATTTCAATTAGATCTACAAAAATTTAAATTAAATTATTAGAAATAGATAAGAATAAAAAAGTAAACTAGTGACAAATATAAACATGATTAAAATAAAATTTCATAAAAGTTTTGCAAATTTTTTACACAGATATTGCATATCTTTTTTGAACACTCCAAGCAATTAGGTGTATCACACTTCATACACTTGTAGTTTGTCATTCTATTTTTTGTGTAAGGACAGTACCTATAAAGTTTTTCTTGTTCTCCAACTTGTCACTTTTTAAGGATTGCTTAATTAAACTTGCTTCCTGGTTATCTTCTAAACGAACAATTTCCATTATAATTTTTTTTAGTCGTCTGATAGACAAACCAAATACGTACCTTTAAAGTAATATCTGTCTCTAAAGCGGAGTGAGTTTTCTTTGAATGGTAAATGTAAGGTGATAAAGTGACAAAACTCAAAGATAAACATAACCAAGGTCATGGAATAATTGAAGCATAGCTCGAACTTGAAGATTTCAAATTAATAATTATGCACCCTAGTGGGGAAAAGTATGAACTCTACACTTCTGTGAAACGGATGTTACTATTTATGGGACAATAACTTAATGTACGAAAATTTGAAGAGAACTACTTTTGTTCTCTTTAAGATTTGTAACTCATGATGTCAGAACAAGAGAACCATGCTCTTTCTGTTATTCAACAGAAAACAGACATAAGAACTGTTATTTTATTTATGCTCATCTTGTAAAGTTTATTTGGATTCATAACTATTTAAGTATAGTATAATTTATTTTTTTCAAAATTTCTATATTATGATCATTAAATTTTCTTATATTATGATCACTGTTATCTTGAGAAGACATAACTTGCCTCTGTCAATTAAGCTTATGTTACTAACAGAAAGCATCCTTCTAAAACTTGTGTAGATTTGTATGCAATATAATTGAATAAATTTTCTTCTATTATGTTTTTATTGTTTCATATCTGTAAGTATATAATGTGCAAAAATATATCTTCAACAGGCATATACAACATACGGCCCGCCAGCACTCATTTCTGTCTTCTGTGAAACCTTTAGTAAGGATGCATAACATTATATATCTAAAAAATATGGAGTATTGCTTTTAGATTTATAAAATGCAAAGAATGCATAAGTAATGAATATTCATATTTAATTTTCAAAATAATGGGTAATTTACATTTTCTCAGATAAATTATTTTTCCCTCTTCCATCTATCCTGATTTCTTGTAGCCTGCAGTAACTTTCTGTCAAGAAATGGTGGTTTTTGTCACATTTTGAGTTATGCAGGTCTGATCTATAATATTGACTTTAAATTGCTCTAATTTCAGGCTAATAACATTATTTATTACGATATATATATATATATATAGTTTTTATAACGTATAACATAGCATTTATTGCATAAAAAGAACAATACAGACTTAGGTGTATCTGTAGATAAGGTTTAACTAATTAGCAAATTTTCTGTATTTTAGAATCAAAAGTATATTCCTGTAAATGTTTATATGTTGTATATGTCATTATTTTATTTGAGAAAAAATAATGCTTGAAAATGTCTTCTAATTAAAATTCTTTTTTTATATTGAAGTTAGAAGACATGTTTAAAGGTGTGTTGACACTTGAAGCATATGAACAGTGTTTGAAAAGAGGTTTGTGTGAAAGGCATAACAAGGAAGTCAGTCAGGTTGTACACCTTTATTTGTTTATTTTTTGTGTGTATAGATGGGGGGTGTACTAATAATATTGCATTATATCAAATGTATGATATGAATTTTTAAATTCATAACATAAAAAATAAAATGTGAACTATGAAATGAACTTGTTTAGAGATGTTAAATATGCCCCAAGGTGTTAATTTATTTTTCTTCCTCTATTAAATGTCACCATGGCATTATAGAGAACTGTATTACTTTTGGTGAAAATTTAAGCAAACTTGGAAAAGCCAGAAATGTAAATCTCTCAAAGTGATAACAGTAACACCTTATAGTTGATAAGAATCAAATTGAGAATTCTCAGAACCTCAGTAGATCATTGAAAATATCTTTGATAGATTTAAGAGTTTAATCCATAGATCTGGTATGGATCTTAAATGCAAGGAAATCAACAAAAGTTTTTCCTTTTTTACATATAGAATGTCAGTATTAGAAATAGTGATTAGTATTTTTTCCTCCTGCCATATTTAAAATTCAAGATCAATTTTTCGTAAGTTAGAGGTTTCATAGGTTAGAGTATAATAAAATTAAATCCTCAATCTATGAGGTCAGTATTTTAATTTTTTCTTGTTTAAATATTTAATACAGAAACTTTCTTATAGCTTCTTTCTTCTATTTTATTTTATATAAGCCTATACAGTATCAAAACCGTCATCTTCAGTTGACTGAATGATAATTATTGTACTTATTAATTTGATATCTTTTTGTTTTAATTTTATCTTGATTGCTAAATGGTTTTTTCTAATTAATGAACAAATAGACCATAGTAATGTATGTTGTCTAATATGTTTGAAGTGTGATATTACTATAATTTTTAATACCTAGAAATATCAGAAAACTAGGAGATCCAGATAGCATGGCAGAGAATAAAACGTATCTAAAAAATTTATAATATGAAAAAACACTTTTGAATCAAGAATTATGCTGAGAATTCTCATCCATTTTATGAGTCATTTAAAAATATATTAATCTGTGTTTGAAAAATGAAAAATACTATTTTAGGTGATTAAGCAAGATATATTTAGTTAAATTTACTTTAGGTATGCAGGTATTCCTCGACTTACAACCGCTTGACTTAAGACTGAAAATTTTGTTTCTTATTTTTTTTCTCAAAAATATTGTTCCTCAAATGTACAGAACATACCTATATGTGTTATATAATTATTAAAAAATATGATGCAATATTGCAAAAATTTATGACACAATAATTAAAATGTATGATGCAATAGTTGCGATATCCACATGATAAATCAAATAACTTTTATTTAAGAGTTAACTAAACAAGTGCACAGTGTTGCTTCTTATTATTACGTAACAAATTACTATTTTTTATTGTTAAATATATAGTAGTTTGATTTTTATCTGTGAAGTTATATACATACATAATTTTATTCTCAGTATGACATGAAATAGTAAAAGTGCCAAGAAAATAAATAGAAGTGTAATAGTTTGAGAAATAAAACTTAAAATAATAAAAGACCATGGAATCACTTAAAAATTTAAGGATATAGCATGTGAGTTAAGATTGCCTCATTCCACGATCTCTACTTTTTAAAAAATAAAGGGAAGGAGTGGAACAGTCAGCATCTCTGAAATCAACAATTATAACACCAAAATGACAAAGACCCATCCACAAAATGGAAAAACTGTTAGTGATTTGTATGGAGGATTTAATTAAAAAGAGAATTCTACTAAACCTTATGACCATTCAAATAAAAGCACACAGTCTTTTCGAACAGTTGAAACTACAGAAAGGGAAAGAGTAGATATTTACTGCAAGCCATGGATGATTTCAAAGATTTAGGAAAAGAATTAATTTCCATAATGTCGAAATATGTAGAGAGGCAGTAAGTGCTCATTATAAAGCTTCAGAAGATTTTATAACCAAATTTGATGAGCTGAAGATGAAAAGTATCTAAAGGAACAGATTTTTAATGTAGACAAAACCGGGCTATATTGGAAGATGCCTGAAAGTCATAAAATAGGACAAAGTTTACCAGGTTTTAAGGCATTAAAAGATTGAATTTCACTTTTATTAGACTGAAATATCGCTGACTTTAAATTGAAACCTTTCATACTTTGATACACAGACCACAGAATCCTTGAGCATTTAAAGGAATAGATGTAAATAAGTTACCTGTTAATTGCTGCTGGAACAAAAAAGCTTAGATGATGCAATTAATGTTTGAAGACTGGTTTACGAATGTTTTTGTCAGTGAAGTAAAAGAATATTGTAAAGAGCAAAACATTCCCTTTAAAATATTTTTATTACTGGATAATGCACCCGGACATCCGGATTTGAAGAGGGTATGAACTTAAAAGCATTTTGGAAAAATTATAATATTCTTCATAGTATTAAGATCATAGATACAGGATGGAAAGAAATCACTCCAGTTTGAATATACGGAATATATAAGAAACTAACAAAGCATTTTGAAACGAATGCAATTCATTCAGTATCCGAGCAAGCAGATCCTTTGGCTGAAGTAACAGATCTGATCTTAAAATCTGGTGAGAAACTTAATCTGGAAATTGACATCAAAGATATCCACTAATTATTGAAAATGATCTGGAATGGCTTATCAATTAGGATTGCAAGAGATTGCAACACATTATGCTGCAAAAGAGAGACAAATAATAGCGAACAAGTCAAAGTACAATTTGAAAATTTTGCTTTGAAAAATGGCTTCAACTATACACTATATTAATAAAGGTCTACAACAGTTAGAAGCAATGGATCCAATTGAAAAAAGATTCACAAGTGTAAATTGTCAGATTCAGGAAAATCTGGCTTGCTACTAGACAATATTCTAGGAAAAGAAGATGCAAACTGTTCAAACTACTTTTGATAACTTTGATAAAAACTTGCAACATATCTTCTTTAACAAATTCTGAACCAATGGATTGTACTAACATAAGTAGTGATAGCGAAGGATAATTTACCTTCTAAATAAAGTTCAATCTGTTTTAAATTATGTATATATGTATGTATGAATGTAAAAGATATACCATAAAATCTCGACTATAATGCACAGCCGAGTATAATACGCATGCTTGATTTTGCACGAAATTTTCGGAAAAAATTTAAATTCGATTATAATACACACCTATAACTTTTCAATATTTTATTTAAAAATTGCACAAATATTTATTAAAATAAATAAAATTTATAATAAAAAGAAATGAAAACATCAATTTCAGTAGAAAAACTTAAATAGTTAATTTAAAACAATACTGTCAAATTATCAGTCTTGATCACTTTCACTGGAATACAGCTCATCTATTGTCATTGTGACCATGTCATAATTATTGTTGTTGTCATAATATATATTGCCATTGTCATCCTCACTTGAGATATGAACTGTGAGTTCCATTTGTTTAAAAAGAATGCCTGCTTAGTAAACGGGTGGATGAAACACAGAGTGCAGATGCGCACGCACCCGTGTTGCGACAATGTCTTACAGCTGCTGTAAGTTCGTTTATCCAGTGTTTAAAACTACATTTTTTATATATATATGCGAGTATAATATGCACCCTCATTTTTGCTGACTAAAATGTGAAAAAAAATTGCATATTATACTTGATTCTATGGTATGTATGTACATATACAACAACAAAAAAATGTTTTAAACTAGACTTATGACCAAATCAACTTACAACCAATGTCTCAGTCCTTATTGTTAGATTTAGGCTAAACCACCGGAGTTAACTCCAGTGATTTGTGCCATTCAGTCTGAAATGTACTTAACCAAACTAACCATGATGTCACAATTGCATGTATTACGTATTTATTTAGTAACGTCAGTTTTACGTTATTTAGTAACTGTCTATTTAACTGTTATATTTCTTGCATCTCATTGAGAGTTAGTATAAGTGTCATCGTATACCTACCGCCAGTACGGCGTTGACAACTGTTATCACAAGTTGTATCGTTAATTTAAATTCTTACGCTTTTAATAAATTTATGTTCATTTTATATTCTTGTCTCACTTTATTAAACTGCCTCACTTTATTGAGCCAAAGGGAATTCTTTAACCCTGCATGATCTAATAGTATCACTTATCTCAGTCCTAAATCAAGAAATATCTATATTTCATTGTTACATTGCACTGATATATTTTATTAATCTCTTAATTATAACTAATTTAAATTCTCTCTGCCTGTCTTTGTTCCTTATACTTGCCCAAATCCATAAACTGATTCAATAACTAATTTTGCATAGTAACTCAAGACTAAGTGCACTGGCGTAGCGAGAGGGGGGCAGGGGGTCTATCGTGCCGAGGGTGCCAAATTGTCCCCAAAACAAACAAGATTTTGCAAAAAAGTATGCGAAAAAGGTATCATGCCCCGGGCGCCAGTTATGCTCGCTACGCCACTAAGTGAAGGACCTGTATCAAATATAAAGTATCATTCTGATTTGAAATTTTGATTCATACCAAACCTTCAATTGGTTTCCTTGATCATTTTGTGGCAGCCGTATTAAATTCCCATCTTGTCTTGATTTTCCTAGCATTACTTTTTATCATCTAAGCATGACTTGCATCGTTAGTCGACAGTCAGTTCTTGAAAGGTCAACTATATGTTGCTTGCTCTTGAACAGGAGTACAGAAACCTTCCTATGCTTTATTTGCTGGGAAAGAAAAATTATTGCATATCGCATTATTAGTTATAACATTAAAACACTACTGATTTATATGTATGAATTTAGTTGAACCAGAGAGGACAAAATATACAAAATGAATTAACCTTTTACACGCCGCACTATTATCGAAAGGTAACACAAACTATTTATTGATAAAAATCATATTAAAACTCAAACATAAGAACTATGAGTACTTTTTTTTTCAAGAAAAATATTTTTGTATATGATTTATAACATGTTCCCAAAAGGGAACATTGGCGGGAAACACTTAGTTTTTCCACATGTTTTTATAAAATATGATTAACGACTCTTACATTCAAATTTAGATTTCTGTACCCAATTTTTTAATAGTTATAAGTAAATTTCTAAACGTTATAGAGTAATAGCACAGGTTAAGCAGAAAAATAGTTGGGGTCTACCCCCCACCCCCCGTGGTCGGGGTCGAGCCGTGGTGGTGCTCAAGAGCTATACCACCTTAATTAGTCAAGAGGTGCAACGAAGCTTTCAAAAGAAAAAGTTTTCCCACTAAATTAAAAAAAAATTCATTTTACAGTTGATGAGCAAAAATTAATATATTTAAACAGTTTTACAATTATTTATTAGCATGTTAATCAAACAATTGAAAAACCATTAGAGAAAAGGAAGTAACAGATAATCTCTGTGTAAAAATTCACAGCACAATAATAATATGAATGAAAATCTAAAAAATACAAGGAGAAAAAAAAAAAACTACCGAAATTCTTTAAAATAAGAAAGAGAAAACGAAAAATGATTTTTGTTCTTAGCTTTTTTGCTCTACGTGTTTTCTGCTGTCCATCGTAGGTAGGAAAGTATTTCTCATGCAGTCTTTTCTCACACAAAATATTTTTTTTCTAGTATTCGTTTGGAATACAACACAACATCCTTGTGCTGATGGCACAATAAAATGTGCATCTGATTATCTCAACGATTCATAGAAATGTGCGTGAGGTCCAGGAACAGAGTAGATTTTCAATTTCATGCGAAGCAAACACACAGTTGCTTCTTTCGTGAGATGCGATAGTTCTGCTGTTGTACCTTTGTGCAAATGTAAATGCAAAATCCATTCAGCAGCGACAGCCATGTTTAGTGCATTGCTAAATAGATTCCAATACCATTTTTTGTTTCTAAACATAGGTCGATATGATTGAAGAAGTCTGTCTAGTAAATTGACGCCTCCCATCCCCTCATTATACGTTTTTATAAGATGTGGCTGAGAAACATAAATTTTTTTTTTTGTTTTACGATAGGCTCATGGGTCGAATAATTGGATGTCCAGCGACAAATATAAGCTTGACCATCACTTCGATACTCAAAATTTCCTCTTTGCCATTTTGAGGCTTCCTTTGGTGATTTGAAAAAGCATCTTCCTGTCCGAAATTCCCGAATCGTGCCAGTTGCTTTGAAACCCTTTTTCAGAAAACTCAGTAAACAGCTTGTGTGATGAGAAAAAGTTGTCAATGAAAATTTCATGCATCTCTGGATTTTCAACACTGGATAGAAGCTCCCACACAACTCCAAGAGGAGAGTTTTCTATTTCTGAACTTTTTCCACTATAGATTCTCATAGCATATGAATAGCCACTGCTGGAACACAACTTCCATATTTTAAAACCAAACTATATTGGTTTACCCCGTATACACAATTTACCCGAATGATGATCGTAACAGGGCACTATGGATTCATCTATACTAAATTTAGAATGGAAGTGACATATCCTCTCTCAACTGAAGAAAATCGCAGAGTAAAGGAAAATAATGAAAACTCATAATCGCGTGTTTTCCAACATATGTGCCCCTCCAATAGAGTCATAAACAATGTCTAACTATCAACAAACACGCGTTTTTCAGTGGCAACTATGAGTAATCCACTTCAGACCCATCGGAGTCCCCATCCCCCCTCTCCGTCACACATGAGGGTAGGAGGGGTGAACAGGTGTAATGAAAGTAGATCACAGTCATAAACATCTTTCCTTGATACGTACTAATAGCTGTCGTATTCAAAAACATTTTATCAATACTCCTATGCACTGTAATCAAAATAACTTAATTATGTTGAAAACTAACCTTTACACGCCAATGTTCCCTTTTGGGAACATGCATATTTTTCATCTAATAGTAACAACAAAATTTAATCTTTATTAATATAATTTATGTTCTACCAAGAAAATGATCATTTTTAATTACTCCCTCTTAATTTTAAAATCATTTGTTGAATTTTGAATTTTGTTCGACGAAAAGTTAGAAAATAGCCAAAGTTACGATTTTTTTTCCCCATGGCACTATTTATTTTATTAACATAACCTCGATGCCAAAAAATCAATCCATATCTTCGTTCTAAGTAATAATTTTTATAGAGAAATATAAATAAAATTGTATTTTTCACAGAATTTTGAAGTTGATGTTCCCTTTTGGGAACATTGGCGTGTAAAAGGTTAATAAATGGTATATCACTTATCAAATCATTATCAGTTTTATAATTTGACAAATACTGAACTGTGTAGATTTGTTTGAACAAGTACATAATATATGCTGAATAAAAGTGTAAATGAGTTTTAATAAATACAAGTTTTATAATATTTTGATGAATCTTACATTATATTCTTCTGTTTTATAGAATGAACTTGCTATTCAGCTGGATGAGTGTAAGTAAATTTTTCTACATGTATTATTTTAGCAAATTTATATGGTATAGTCAAAAATCTAAGTTTAGCAAATGAATTATTTATATTTACTAAACATGCAAGAAACTAAAGAGGTGCATGATTTATCCATGTATGTTAAAAAAGCTTTAAAAGTGCTACTTATATTTCAAAATTGTTTTATGGGTTTTAACCCCTTCCTTTTTGTTCCGTCAAAATTACGGGGTAAGGTTTCGTGTTCTATTTCTGAGCTGGAGTGTTTAAAAGTAATGCACTAAAAAGATTAAAACGATCTATTTCATTTACCCTGAAAAAATTTTATTTCTTATTTTACATACCAGATGGCAGCACCAAACTATTTATAATGAATTTTTTTTTAAATTAAGATGTGGCAATCAAGAAAGAAATGGAATCCTCCAGAAAAAATAGGTGTTTTTGTTCTTTTCTAGAAAATTATACAATTGTTACGGGGTTAAAAATACCCAATTTTTCTCTTATCCTGTAAAGAGGACCTTAATTTTGTTCTAAAATGTTATGCTTTATATTTTTAACCTCAGTAGTACATTTTTAAATTTTTGACATGAAAATTTATGATTTAAATTATCAGGCGTAAGTTTATGATGATGTTTAAAAATAACCCATATTTATCTTTATAGATTTTTATTATTCATAAACCAAAAATATGTTTTGCTTCTAATATTTGTTTTCTAATAGCTAGCATTAAAAATGTTAGACAAGGGGCAAAACTGCATTTAACATTATAATTTTCTTAATATTGGTAATGAATAGTTTTTAATAAAAAACATTCAATAAAGGTACTTTCATCTTTTTCAATAAAAATTTATGGTTGTCGTAGAGAGTTTTGGAAAATCCTTCACTCAATAAGCTAAAGACATGTAAATTAGTCTGTTGTGCATGTATATTTTCTTTAAACTTATCTAGCTATTCACATAAAAAAAAATAGCATAATTGATATTTAACCCCTTAACAATCCTACAATTTTCAAGAAAACAAAGTGCCTATTTTTTCCGGAGGATTCGATTTATTTGTAGATCTGTCACATCTAGTTTAAAAAAACCCATCCCAATTACATTATAAATAGTTTGGTGCTGTCATCTGGTATGTAAAATAAGAAAAATTTTTCAAGGTAAATGTTGGGAATTTTTTAAAAATCTTTTTGGTGTGTTACTTTTATACACTCCAGCCCGGAAATATCACGGGCACGAGAAATAAGAGGGCAAAACCTCACCCCGTAATTTTGACGGGAGCGAGAAGGAAGGGGTTAATCATTCACACTTTGCAGTATTTCAGAACAGCTTATTTGATCATTGTATTATTATTTTTTTGCTACAAACATGCATATTTTTGCCTTGTTTCTTAGACCATTCTTTGTAAATAGTGGCTTGTTGTGTTTACTCTGTTCACTAAGTAATATAATAAAGTAATTGTTTACAAATTAATCCATTCCTAATCCCCCCCCCCCCTCCCATTTTTCTTGAAGAATAATACTCACCTTTAAAGTAAAATCTATTATACACAAAATTTGTGTTTGAAGGAAATTGGAAAATTCATCTGAACAGAAAAATGTGAATACTTTTCAGGACTTTAGCTAAGCCCTACAAGCCTACAAAAAAGGCTTCATCACTAATTTTATAATAATAATCTAATGTGTACATAGGACAACCTTTTAGCTACAGATTTTCCCCCCCCCCCCTTTTCCTTTAGATTATCAAATATCCTTGAGTATATTTTAGGAAGGAAGGAAGGAAAAGTAATCTGTACTTGTGGCTGAAACATGCACAGTCATATATGTATTTACACATATATGCACTGGTACATATATGTATATATATATTCATGCCATACAAGTATTTGTCTTTGGTCTATCAAAAAAAATAAATGTATACTTTTTGAAATCAAGTAAAAAAATGTTCACATTTCTCTAAACTGAGGATTAATATTTTTTTTAGCTTTTAACCCAAGTATTATCTTTAAAATTGTCATGTATAGTTTTCTGCTAGTAATGCATGGAAATTGAGATAAATGTGATATATAATTGGCTTTTGTGTGGGAAAAATTTTATTAGTTTAAAAAGTATGTCAACCATTTATTGAATTTTGTTAAAGAGTGTTGTTGATATTTTTCTTCTATAATCCCGAAATAGTGAGTTTTAGGTAAATCCTTCTCCAGTTATTTTTATACAGTTTTTTAAAAAATGATCATTAGTCTTTGATCATTATCACTGGCTTCTTTATTATGAATTTTAACTATTAACCCCCATACACATGAACTAAAATTCAGATTATTTTTTTTTTAACACTGATCAGAATTGATATTTCTTTGTTGTTTCTGTTTTCCTTTTGCTTATGTTTTTTACAAAGAGTTATATCTTGCAAAGTAAATTCATGTCTTTATAAAGTGTAATTAAAAAGGTTTGCTGTGGGTTTTGCATTGTACAAAGTTTTTTGTAAAAACTATACATAAAAAGATTTTTAGATCAAAAAGTTTTTTTTAAAATCAGTTTTTTTTTTTTTTTTGTAATTTAAAAACGAGTCTCTAAATATGGCAATGCATTGATGACATTTACATTAATTTTTTATTTGTATGGCTACCAGCAATCAAATAATATTCAATTTATTTGTTTTCATTTCAGTACCAAGAAAGACATTCCTGTTCGTACGTGTGAATATTTTGTATACACTTTTATTTAAGAAATCATCAAAATGTGAAAGGATAAAAATTTTACTACAGAGGACACCTATATTTTCTAGGGTGTAAGTTACTTAAAATCTGTTACCTTATGTTACTCTTGTTATATTACTCTGGTTTACCTAAAATTTTGCAATTTTTGCTTATGAGTTTTACCAAAAAGACATTTTGGTTGAGAAAAAATAAGCACATATTTTCCAGCAAATGAAAATCTGTCTTTGATTTAAAATACTGATGAGGATGCTGAGATAGTAAATTTAAGATAATTTTAACAGGGTGGCGACAGAACAGGGATATCTCAGGGAAGAATCATTTTCTGGAAAAAATCAGGGAAAACTCAGGGAAGTTTCGTTTAACTCAGGGAAAAAGTTGAAATAGATCAATTCTGGTCTTCAATTTTTGATGCAGAAGGTGACTGTGGAGATGCTGCAAATGTTATGATTTTGTCGCATCGTAATGCAAATGTTGAGAGGGTTTTTTCTATAAACAGTGACTGTTTGTGGGAGAATATGAAGGAATCTTCCTTAGTAGCAAGAAGGAGGGTTTATGATCATATCATTTCCAAGGGTGGCCTTGATGGCATAACAATTTCCAAAGATATGATCCACTATGCTAGAAACGCACGAGCAAGGTATGAAGAATCGAAGAAACACCAAGAGAAAGAGCAAATAGAAAAAAAGCATGCTTTAAAAAGAAAAAGGTAAGCAGAATCTCAATTGAAAGAGTTGGCTGCTAAAAAGGCAACCATTTTGCAGGAAGCTCAAAGACAAAGCATTATTATAGAGGTGCAGATGACAACTCTGCGAACCCATCAAAACAGTTAAAACTAGTATATTAAATGTTCAATCTGTAACTTAATTAATATTATCTATCTATTATGGTATACAATAAAAATATTTTTTACTTATTAAATTTTTATTCATTTATCAGTCTGTAGATTTTTAGTTCATCAAGTGTCAAGTTTATCATTATGGCTGGGGAATTGTTCTGCGAACGGATGGAGAAACTCAGGGAATTTCATGAAAAATACTCTGGAAATCAGGGAAAACTCAGGGAACTTTTTACTTCAATTTTTGTAGCCACCCTGTTTAAAGATTGAATAATAAAAAAAAATTAAATCAGAATATGGTAAAATATCTTACGATATAGTAAATATAGAAAATTGAAGTATTTTATTTCACTCATATCATACAAACATATAATTTATATGACTGGTATGATTAATATCTGAAGGCCTAAAGAGGTTTTATTGTTTGTTTGGTGTTTTTTTTCCCTTATACCCTATGTTCTGTCAGTATCCCTTTTTCAAACCACTATGATTTTCCATGAAAACTTTACAGATTCAACTAACTTCTTGTTGACTGTACAATACAAATCCAGTTATATTTAAACCAAAAGGTTAGGTTCATTTCACGTAATTTTACAGGCAATCTGCTTCAAAAACTACCTTCTTGCATTAGTTCACGCAGTCATATGTATAAATTGTACATGTTTCAAGATATTTTAAAGCAGGATGAGGGTTAAATGGCTAGGATGCTGGCATTTAATACCTGAATCTGTCGTTTTGAGTTGTATTGTTAGCAAGGGTGTTGTATTATTTATAATCAGCTTTAAACTGTTGGTTTCATTTTGTTTTGCTCGTATGTTACAAAAAATGAATGTATTACAAACAACCAAGATAGATTACAAATATGAACAAATAGTCATTCAAAATACCTTACTGTATATGTATATATAGTATATATAAGGAAGCATGTTATAGATAGCTTTTGCACTTTGAAAATTTTAACTTTAATTATTTGTAAAAATGTTATTTCCTTAGAAATAAAATTTAGAAAAATTAGAAATTAGTTTTATGCTGTAAGTGCCAGGAAGTATTTGGTAGTAAGATTTTTCTCTCTCCTGAATGCTTGTAGCTTATTTTCATTTATTGAATTCTCAGTTTTACTCTATTTCCTTATTGTACATCAGGGGTGTCAAACTCAAAGGCTACCTTGGGCCAAACAAACAAGGTTTAACTATAGGTGGGTCGCAAAAAAAAATCAATATTAATAAAACATAGGTTTATTTACCAAATTACAGTATATGCAACATAAATATATGCATTTTGTTTAATAATAGCAAAAAAGAGTATCATTAAAAAACATTTATTGAATTCTTCCTATCTTATAATTCTGCGTCGGTTATTTTTTTATATATTATTGTGTGCCACTATATTGGCCGGGCTGCAAAAATGTTCGTCGCAGGCCGCATGTGGCCCGCGGGCCGCAAGCTTGACACCCCTTTTGTACATTATGTAACTTTCTTTCACTCCATGATTTTTGGTAACAGAAATCTGCAAGGCAAAAGATGAATGCACTCTAAAACCAAGCAACCAAGATAGATTACAAATAGTCATTCAAAATGCCTTACTGTATATGCATATACAGTAAGGTATCTGTTTTGCTGTCATTTTGGGGGCTGCTGTTTTTTACTAAGTTAAAAGTCATGCAAAAATTTTTAATTTGGTTGTTAGTATTACCTGCATAGACTTTTGAAATTGACATACCACAAAAAAAAAAAAAAAAAAAAAATTCCAGGTAGTCTCTTCTAACGAAACTACCGCGGATTATTAACGTAGGATTACTTATCGTTGCTTACCTCTTTTTTTTTTTACAATAAAATTCCTACATACAAAGAAAAGGATGAGTGATAATCCTATGCAGAATAGGTTGATGTTAAGAGAAATAAGTTACATATGTTTACTCTGCCACTCTTGATTTATAACTCACAACAACTGTTTTAAGCATCACAAATTTTGCTTTACCATGGACCATTATGAAGGAACGTAATCCTATGTCTAAAAAAAAGAAAGAAAACTCCATGAGTTTTACTATACATTTATATTTTTACTTCTGAATTTAATGTTAGAAATAAAGTTCTATTACAATTGTTAATAAATAATTATATAAATGTGAAACATCTGCAAACTTTTTTTAATTGAACGAATTATTCCATTAAGCATTGATATTATGCAATATTTTTACTGTATAATATATTAAATGCATATATAATTGTCATTTTATATTGTATTTGTATTTTGTTAGTCTTGCTAAAGGGGATGCTTCTGAAGCTGCTGATGCCGTACTAATTTTAGACTCTGTTGTTATTTTTACATTATGTCAGCTGTCAAAGGTGAGTAAAAATAAAAATGTAAAAGTAGCTTTGTCATAATTTGTAAATAAATATTAAGTAATTTTAAATCTGATAAATAATAAGCATTTTATCTCATATTTAATATTTCTTTAGAACAAAATAATTAGTTTTAAGGGTTGTGGAAATCAAAAAGGTATAAGAGAATTAAAAAAAGGGTATTTTATAGAATATATAGTAGTATTCTAATGTTTCATAAACAAACTTATAAACTGATTTAGTTAATCATAAAACAAAATTACTTAAAGAATAATGTGAGAAATTTGATACTGTATTTCTTGGATTTAAGCATTTTTGGATTAAGCTTATATATTAATTTCTGTTGTCGTATTTAATTGTGCTCTAATGCTTCTAAAATTGGGGCTCAGGTAAGGTATGCATATAATTATGAAAACCTTGCCAATTGATTATGCCAACATTATATTTTATTTTATTCTCTGAATTTACATAGATTTTTTTTTTATTCATGTATTCATGTATTACTCATTATAATTTGAATATTGGAATGTGTAATATTTCATAGTTTTACAACAGTATTTTAAACTCTTGAGTAATTTTTTTTTGCATTGGTTCTTTATATATGGATGTAAAATATTAGAATTTTGTTGTATGTATCCTATATTGTTACTTAACAGAGATATTTCTTTAGATTTGTTGTATTGGTGCAATATTTGAAAAAAATGGTGAAACTTCAGAAGATCCTGAGATAAAACTCCTTCAAAATTTATTACTTGTGGATCGTTTCGAAGGCAAAATATTGTATCATCTGTATCCTCTACTTCAGTAATGTATATTCAGTTTGTTAAATAGTTTGTCTTATGACTGAGAGGAAACTTTTGGAAAATGCAAACAGGAAACACCACTTCTTATATTCCACATTGCAATTAAAGTGGTGGTCACATGTTTCGAATTAATCAATAGTTCATCATGCCAAGGAGCATTAGGTGTGAGTGTCACTGAGTATAATTCATCCCTTTTATGTGACCTCTATCTGTACTATTTCTAAGAAAAATTCTTTATATTAATCCAGTTTAAATACAGTAACCACCGCTTATAGTGATCAGTGGTTATAAGAATCAATCGTTTATAAGAATCAATATCGCTAAAATAAAAACAAATGTATTATTTCCATGTTAAAATTTTTGCTTTAAAAAATCAATCCACCAGTTTTAAGAATCAGTTTACACTCTTCGATTTCCTTTCATTTTTCCAAAAAAGCCACTTAAACCCTCAAAAGGCATGAAGTTCATTCTTCTTCTTTTCTTTTTTTTTTTTTTTTTAAAGAAAGATTGATAAGATGGGCTGGAATATAGTCGTAAAATTCATCCCTTTCTTTGTTAGACATAACATAAGTTTCCCCTTAAATGCTTTAGCACAACATTGTCCTATTAGCTTGACCCGGGGGCATCTTTACCCATCCGGGTCCGATTTCAACTTTTCTCCTCTGACAAACAAAATGTCCTATTACCTTGACCCGGGGGCATCTTTACCCGTCCGGGTCCGATTTCACTTTTCTCCTCTGACAAACAAAAATAGGAACTCTTTTTTTTTTTTTTTTTTTTTTTTCCCCCACCTCCCACATCCTGATTGCAACTTCCTGGACCCTGAAACACATAAATCTTCGGCGAAGTGCCCACTATCACTTAGGCAAATGTTACATTAGTATATTCAGCACATTATCAAGCCGTGAAACGTAAGCTAGAAGGTGAATCTTCATCTGAGTCTGAGACTATTAGTATTGAAAGAGGTATAAACAGACTCCTGGAGACTTCATTATGTCAAACTGCCATAGAAAACTTTTTCTTGTTCCCTTCCTGTAGTTCAAATGTTAAAACTGTTAAGCAGGTATGTTGTAACAAATATTGGATTTTTTTCTTCTCTTACTATAATCATGTGTATCTACTTATAGGTCTAAAAATTAAGTTGTATTTTTAAAATTATAAAAAATGATTTTAATATAAGATAATTAACATAAATTAAAGAGTTTTATGGTAAATTATCTAATAGGTGTGTGTGTGTGCCTGTCCAGAAACCTAAATTTCTTTCTCAGGTTTAGTTAATATGTTTATGTTGTCTTATCAACTGCATGAAAACATATTTACTTGTTATTTCATCTTTTTCATTTTATTCCTGTAATGGATGATCCCTTTCATTACTCTATCATCTAGCATTGATTTTCCAACCTTTTCTTAGTTTGGCAAACCAAACCAAACCAACCTTTTCTTAGTTTTACTGCTTTATCTAATAGCTTTGTTAATGGGTGTATCCATGTATGGTCTAGTGGTCATAAAACTCATCTGCCTTCTTTTCCTTAACTTATTCCTCAAACTTTTTTGAGTGCTCTCTACCTCCCACACTGTTTCTTCTAGAATTTTTGGTTTTTGCTCCTTTTTTAATGAGAGTTTTAGTGATCGCTGCATTTGTGAATTGTTCTTAGTTATAATCACACTTATTGCTTCTCAACCGAACAGTGAACTATTGATTAGTTCAAAACAGGTTGCCACCCCTGAAATTACATTGTGGAGTATAAGAAGTTGTATTTATTGTTTGCCTTATGTATCTAAATATTCACTATAACCTGTGTACCTATTGTAACAGATATTTCATATGGGATTTTGTATATATTTTTTATTCTCATCATTGAAACGTTTGTCTTTCCATATGGTTTTGAAATTATACAAAAGTTTAAGAATTTCATTTTGGATATATTGTGATCGGAACTAAGCAGATGTAGGAATAATTCATTTGGAAATTTAAAAGAAATGGCATTTGGGTAAAAGATAACTGTGCAGCTTATTAAACATAAACGAATAAGACAAATAAATGTACTTTAGTTTCTCTGGAAGAATTACTGAAGACCTCCCTTCAGAAGAGACCTGGAACTGGTTTTAAGGTTGCTGCCTCGGGAAGGTTGATTCTCAAAATGAGGGGTCGGGGATAATCAACACCCCAATACAATTTATCGCTCTTTAGGCATTAAGAAAGTTATGGAGGTTTTAACTATTTAGGCTTTAAGAAAACCATCGTATGTTTTAATTTCTATTTTCATGTAATGAACGTATTTTGAAACTTTTAACCCTGCATCATCTACTCACTATTTCACAAAGTAATGTGAGGGAGTTTCAGAAATCCTCAATAAAATTTAGAGTGATGTTTACTTTTATAAATATGGGATCATACAAAAATTTATTATTATAGATGCAGATTTCTGGGTATTTGGGATTTTGCAATTGTTAGTTTTTTTCTTTCACTATAGGAGACTCAATCTGCTTCGGTAATTTTGTTTTCATTTGAAATAATAAGTGTGGCCAGTTATATTAATAATTGATGCAAATATAAAACAAATGGGCTTTCAGAAACTGATGACAGCACGAATAAATGATAAAAATGACACTACTGAAGTATGGTTTTTAATTATAGATTTTTTCATTGCATGTATTGTACAGAGTTGATTACTATCAGAGATTCAGCAAATTGTTTTTGGATTTTATGTAAGGCATTTCGTATATATCTTATTTTTTGCACAATTTTGTTTTTATTTGGGATATAAGTGGTCAGTTCTAGAAATGAGGGATTAAACATAAAATGATTATACAAGACCTTAAGTTATGGAAGAAGTATTGAAGCCAGGTTTAATTTACAGAACAAAAATATCTACAATAATATATTTCTAGAATTTTTTTTTTTTTTCAGCAAAACCATTTATGATTTGATCAAGTTTTAATATCCTCATGCTCTATAGAAATTATTGCAAGACTGTTTAGTCTCTATTGCGAAATTGTTGGTGTCAGGTATATTTTAATTTAATGTAGAAAAGCTTCTGCTCCTGGTCCCTATTTGGAAAGCCAGCAGCTCTGTCATTGGGAGTGAGGAATTTAAGAAATTTTATGGGTTTCAGAAATATTAAGATGGAAGAATGTTTTAATGCTTCCATTTCTTCAACCAGCCTATCAAAATATACAGCTGCATGTTTTACACACTTCGTTTGGTCGTTATTCTGAAAATTTTTTACATCTGTTAATGCAATTTTCTTTTAGACATATTTTTAATTTTCCTAATCTAATAGGTCCAATCAGCTTAAAGCCGGTCCTGCCCTTTAAAGTGTTATGATGACTTACACTAATGACCTCTTCTAATGAAAAATCACATGCAACTTATTTTTTCAATACTTTATAAAATTTTCCCATTTTCTATTTAAATATTTCGTTAAACTCTAATTTCGTCCTCTGTGAAATATCTTCTCATAACTTGTTTTTTGTTAGCTATATTTTTGCCCAGTTTAAGAATTAAATGAAAACATGAAAGATGTTTTGCTTAGTTGTAAGTTTATAACTTGGAAAATAGACATAAGAAATAAGCGTTTAAACATTTCAGATTATACAGTAAATCATGGCAGTTAATATTCCAATAGGTATAGTGTTGAATATTTCCTTTCATTTGTTAACTGCAGATGTGTATTCCTCCCAACTTATCTCTTGTAAAGACTGCGTTTTCTTAGAGTAAACCATTACCCATCAGCCGAAAGAAACACCTGTTCGACTCTTCCTTGGAGCAAATACCATTATTTGGCGAAAAGTGGGGGTTGTTTGGTGAGTCTCCTCCTCTCCCGTTGACCGCTTTTAACACTTTCCACCCCTCACGAAAAAAGAACTGCTCCCAAGCGACCACTTTCTGGGGGATCTTCTCTTTGGAGGAGACCAGTACTGATAATCTATCAACCACATTTAACTAAAAATTAAGTGAAATTCCTGTATACTTAACCTCCTGTTCATGTTTTGATTAAAAAAATAATTATGATCTTGCATATTTTCATCTGGAAAGGGATTTCTCTGCATTATTATTATTATTTTAACTGTAAATTCAACATAAATTGATCTGAATTACTATTAAGTGAAAATTTTAAAGTAATTTTTTTATTGTGGTAGGGCTAATTTACAACTTAAATTAATTTTCAACTTTCATTTACAACTTTCATCAACCCTTGTTAATTTACAACTTTCATTTTAGAGGGTATTATTTAATATCTCAGTATAGTTTTGACTTAACCAATAAAGGCTAATAGCTGAAGATGAAAATCCACAGAATCAAAGGCAGAACA
Organism: Dolomedes plantarius; assembly: GCA_907164885.2. NCBI lineage: Eukaryota > Metazoa > Arthropoda > Arachnida > Araneae > Dolomedidae > Dolomedes > Dolomedes plantarius. Next base: position 167,692,829 of record OU015492.1, read on the forward strand.
GTCTTCAGTGAATCAAAATATTTTAATCATTAATGTGTTTTTATATTAAAATTTGAAAATGGAATTATGCAAAAAAATTAATGTATTATTTAGAAAATTAAGAGTATCATGTATATTGGAATAATAAAACTTAACTTTTTTTTAAATACAACTATAAAAGCTGAAAAGTCTTCAAATGTAGATAAAACTTGGAGAAATAACTAATTTTAAAAAATGAGGTAAATGTAAGGAGAGAGTTGTCGTAATTTAAAAGTTCACATTATCCATCTACAACTTTGGCTGTTTGAGAACAGTCTCCATACTTTCAGATGGTTGAAAGGAGATTTTAGTTACCTGTTTTACTTGTGGTAGTTTCTTCCATGATTGTATGTTTTTGTAATTTTTAAAAATAGAAAGCGTTATGAAAAGTACTTAGAATGCAACTTTTAATTTTTATCTGGAGCTATTTGGGGATATTGTGTATGGAGTCCGAATAAAGCTATCTCATCTATAGTTAGTAAAGTAAAACAGAAAAAAAAATATTTTTTTGAAAACTTTCTCCTATTCCTGTACTTTAGGATGATTGTGCATGCTGCAGTAGGTTAAAATTTAGTCCCAAATCTTGAATAGTTCTGTAGTAAACTGGCTTTAATGACATTTCTTTTCTAGGAAAAATTTTGCTGGTTTTGATATGGATTTAATCAAAGTTTCATATGTTTTAACTTTACTCTTTGGTAAGAATTCTTTGATTAAATTTGGTTTCAGATCACCCTTTTTTACTTTAAAATTGCTATGCTTTTAGGTATGTCATATGTGCTGTATTTTTTTAATATTATTTTTTACTTTATATGAATTTAATATTTTTGAAAAAAAGTTATAAATGAATGTGTGATATTAAGTAGTTATCTATTAAGTTAACTTTTGTGTTTATATGCATTTGTCAAGCGTAAAAAAATTTTTAATTAGCAATGCTGCTATGTTATAAAAATTATGAGAGAAAAACATATCTTAAGCCCAGTTATTAAATTAAATATTACTTAATTATAATTTGTATACATAAATAATTGTCAAGTTTGTCACAAAAATTTTATATTAGCATAATCTCCCAGAAACAGCATTTTAAACATTTTGTATGTGTGTGTTTGAGTACAATTCAAAACCTTCAGTTTTTAATTATGATTAGAATGGCTGAATATAATTGAGCTGTAAAGAATTACCTGAGATACATAGTAAAGTTTGTTGTATATTAAAGCTGATATTAAGGGTCTTTTACCCAAAATTAGTGAAAAGTATTGTTAATCTGGATAAATTTTTCTTTTATTTCTGTTGCAGGTAAGGGAGGATGTTTTGTTTAATTGTACTTGAATATTTGTGTAATGTTTTTACACCCATTTCTCTTTTACATATACAGTGGAATCTCGATCTATTGTTTTTGAAGGGACCGACTGAACTAAACGATGGATGCCGGAAAACGATAGATGCGGGAACATACAAAAAAGTATTAACATACCTTAAAGTTTGATATCCCTAAAATATATTTACTCACATACATAAATGCATACATACTCGTAGTGTAACTGAAGATAAAATTACAAAGTTGTACTGAAATCCAAGATAATAATAATAAAAAAAAGAAATACACGTAGATACACAGGAATTTTGATTCAAATAAAATAAAAGTACTTAATCGTCGTTTGATTTTTGGCGGTTTTCTCTCCACAAGTAAACAATATTTTTTTTTTTTTTTGTGTGTTGCAAATTGCATTCTTTTTGGTATCGGTTATAAAGATTATAAAGAAGCGGCAGCTGTGAATCGTTTGTAACTAGAAACATTCCATTTCACTGGATGGGGTCCGACATAAGACCACCAGGAAGTTCTGCTTCCGGGTGAAACACTCATCGGCCAGTGTAGAAATACAGTAATCAGAAACTTCTCACACACTAGACCAAACACCAGGGCGCTTCCATCCCAAGGCCAACAAAAAGGCTGACTGTGAGCCATTGCTGATAAGAACAGAAATGTTGAATAGTTGGTGAATTTGGAATGAGTTGCTGAAAATAGGATACTCCAGGGGCTAAAGAATTAAGGAACACCAACAACGAACAAATATTGCAAGTGGCCAATTACAATAAAGCCAAACCAGGCTAAACAAAAGAAAACAAAAATATGAGACTGTGCATCTCAAATGTTCTGCTCATTGTTTAATTAGAGTGTCATTCTAGCTCAATCCAAACATTTATATTTCAGGTTAATTTATTATGAAAAAACGATCTATCCAATAAATTAATGTAAAGATGCGATATTTTGAACGAATATTGCGGGAAAACGATGGATCGAGGAACGATCCATGTGGTCTTTTTTGCTTGTTTTCTGTGGAATTTATTTGGGACTGGGTGAAATAAACGATACATACGGGAAAACGATCGATCGAGATTCCACTGTATCCGGTAGATTGATATATATTCTATTTTATGCTCTAAGTTTTCATAAAAGATTCACTGACTGTTATAGACGACAGGACATGCCAGTCTACAAAATTTGTTGCATTTTATGATTAAAAAATAAATTAAAAAAATTATAATTGAAGTTCTTTTCTATTACTTTTCTGGAAGGTCATTCTTAAACTGCTTGTAGCAAGATCTATCTGCTATATAAACTAGAGAAAGAAAGTTTTATTTTTACCATGTTTTTATTAACTTGCTTTCTTGTTTGTGTGTTTGTCCAGTACAAATCTTGCAATCGATTTTTAACTACCTTCACGACTAGCTAGACATTTGAAACTTTTAGAATAGCTCAGAACATGATGACAATGCATTCTTTTAATACTTTTAGCCATCTTTAAGCAGAATTGAATTCATTTTCAGTTAATTTTGTTTTGTATGGAAGTTAGTTCAGAAAAAATCCACAAGGTGGCACTTTGATTGAATACAATGCTTCCACTTTTGCATAATGACGTTTGACAATTTTGAAAACAGAATACATGTGAATTTAGTGTTTGCAAAAATATTGTGCAAAAAATTTTAAAAATTATAAAAGTAGCAGGTTATAAAGTCTGTGGATAGTGGAAACAACTAAAAAGTAATTAAAAATAATTTATCAAAAAAAATTTAAAAAAAGTATTTATTAATACATAGAATGAGGAATTTGCACGTTTTTTTATTTTACATTTATGATATAGAAAATAGAAAAATATGATCGAAAGCATCTTTTTTTTTATTTTTAGAACTCTAAAAGTTAACATAATTTGTTTTTAAATGTGCACTATTTACTTCATCTCAAAAACTCTACTTTTCCTATGCGGATACATGTGACGTCACAGTTTACCATAGCGAATTTGTTTACTTCGGTGTTTGGATTGTGTTGTGTAGTTTAAATTTCATATCTAGCGTTTTTTTCTTTATTTTTAAGATGTCAAAGTGTGTTAAAGCAAATTTTAAATATTGTTTAGTACCTTGCTGCACAAGCACGACTGTAAATACACCTGGAAAGCTTTTTTTTTTTTTTTAGTGTTTCAAAAGATCAGGTAATGAACCGGTCTTCCATTTTATAATATTTAGTGAGAACAGTGTCATGTCTCTCTAAAAGTCTAATTTTCTCAACAACTTTGGTTCAAAATGAGCCATCTTTTGGTATTAAAGGCTCCAAATTATTTTTTACTAAATCTTTTCCTTTAACGAATTTTATAGAATTGCCTACACACAAAAGTTTTGATTTCTTCCAGTAACTCGAAACTGACGTCACTGCTGGTTCTTCACTCCGTTTATGAAGCTACATAAGCAAAGCTACAGCATGTTTACATCCACCTGTAAAAAATATAATTATAGAAACCCTCAGAAATATTAATATACAATTTAGTTAACAAAAATCAAAATATTATCGGTTAAATTTAAACTAGCATTTAATGCAAAAATGAAAACTATATTCTGAGAATATTATATTTTATTTACTTGAATAATCATTGTAAAATGTTTATTTGCATTAAAATTTTGATTTTATGAAAAATGTTTCAAATAAAATGCTGTTATTTGTTATTTCTGACTTTAATTTTCTTCTGTGTTCATTAAATGAATAAACTTTCATCCATAATTGAAAATCGTTAAACTACCATATTATCTCTATCAGATTAAATTATTTTGAATATACCTGATGCATTGAATAACTTCAGAAAAACTAGCATTCTGGATAGCGGTCTATAAAATGTTTGTTCACAGCAGAGATATGCAATATACAACTCTTAAAGTATATTACATACAGTTACTTGATAATAGCTTTGACGCTGAAACAGTTGTAAATGCTCAGTAAGTGGATCCACATTCAATAATTTGTTAATTTAGCTGTAATTGTGGGTTTTAATGTGATACAGATGATTTGCCAAATCGTTGCAGCAAATAAGAATTTAAAATACCAGTTTTGACATTTGCCACTTAAATAAATATTTAAATATATTTGTAAAAACGAGATTTGTTATGAGTTATGTTATGAGTTCATATTTATTATAATTCCTTTACCATTTAAAATACACATATTTCTATGATATGAATGCAGAACACTGAACACATTCGTAAATTTGGTAGTGTTTTTAATTTCTGTCATCTTTTTAATACACAATTTAAAAATACTTAATATCCTATAACAGACTTGTAATGTTGCAGTGCCAATTAATTCTACAAAATTAAACATGTACTATGAATGAATAATAATAGAAGCTGTTTATTAAACTTTTAGATTACGCAATTAATTTAATATGCATAAACAATGTCTAACTTTAAAGTTTGTGTAAAGAAAAATGCACGTCAGTATTCTATAATCTACATTACATAACTAGAATAATAAATGCAAACAAATGTATACATACCTCTGAGCTTTAAATCCTTGTATTTCTGCTTCCATAAAACTTGGATTATTTCCCGAAAAGTAAAACACTGCAAATGAATCCATTTTAGGCACGGTGTCAGATTGCCCTTTTGCAAAACCGGGTAATAACGCCATGGTAAACAAAACAGAAACAAAACCAATAATAAAGACAATGATAGAATATAATAATAAAAAAAGGGGGAATAAACAATAGCCACAAACTAAAATTAGAAAAATTAAACCAAATTAGAAAAAATGATTGTAAAATGTTAGTTTAAGAGGAGGAAATGTAGAATCTTGAGCTAGAAAAATGTAAACATTGAAGCATGGTACATAGTGACTTCAGAACCAATCACATAGCGTTTGAGGTCACATGATTTTTCAACACTTTTTGCTTATTTTAAATTTAAAATTTTTATTATTTAGATCTATATATACATTTTAATTGATGTTTTCGAACAATCTGATAACCAATCTGTTAATAAAAAATAGAAATGAGCATTTTCCCCACATGTGCAAATTCCTCATTGTCAAGTTTATATGATTCATCAGAAAATTTAAAAATGTGATGTATAAAAAGTTCTTTTTATCTTGTAATTATTGTATTTCTAGTCTTTTTTAACTTTAAAAAAATCCGCTGCATATAATGTCATAATTACTCGAATGTCTGAAGGATATAATGGAAGTTTGTTAAAGTTTCTCCATTATTTTTACAAAAACATATATTCTGGTACTTGAAATGTGCTTAAAGTTATTAATTACTACTACTTGTTTGTTCATCTGTGAATAATTCTTTAATCAAAATTTATGTTTAATAAAGTACAGAAATAATTTAAAGTAGCTGTTTATGTTAAATTTAATGTGTGCACTCAAACAATATATTGTTTGGGTTTAAGCATGTTTTTAAATCTATGTACTAAATGAAAAAAGCGTAAAAGTTGCATCTGTTTTTAATAATTTTAGCAATCTGTCCTTTTCTTTAAAATAACCCTAAAATTATGAGAAGGGGAGGGGGGAGGGATAATCTCTCTGAAATTTTTACCTTTGTTCAGTGAATTTATAAAAAAGTTTGCTGAATTTTTTTAATGATGCTTTGTTTAATGCCTATAATTATTGGTATGTCAAGGAAAGTTCAAATGAATTTGATGGACTGATAAAGGTGCAGAACAAGATTCAAGAATGCTTCAAAAGTCATAATGAGATAATAAATAACATTTTGCTTTCTCTTTGTTGATTAGTTGACAGGAGAATTTCTTCCCTTTTATCCTTTTTCTCCAGTCAAAAAATTTCCCAAGAAATATCAACCAGAAAGCAAACAATTCAAATGAGTTTTCCTATTACCTTTTAACTTAGACAACTATAACCCATTGATGTTATTTAACGTACTCTTTACCTAGGGAGATGTAGTTACCATGTGTAACACAATTTAGGCTTCAGTCTTTTAACTTTTGTTTTTGTGAAGAGGTACACCTGGCTGAATTTTCTGATTTTTCTAGAATTTGCCATGTGCACTGTGTAGCACTCTCTACCCATCTTTCCCTTCACACACATTTCTCTTTTAGAACTCTCTAAATAAAAGTTCACAAACCTGTAATAGCAGTATTGCAACAGTGATTTATCCTGTGTCTGAATAATGGAATAATTATTTTATGTAAACTGTCCTTCAAATTTCCTCTTCTGCAGAATTAAACAAACAATTAGTAATTTTTTTCCTTCCAAATACACTCTTAAGCAATGACTTAAGTTTATACATTGTATATTTTATATTGATACACTCTGTATTTAACTTTTCTTACTATAATATGATCTGTTACTTCAATTATTCTTTCATGAATACTGACAGCAACATCAGTAGTGGAAAGGAATTGCTGTTGTTTGTATTTCATTATTTCTTAAGTGTTGTCTATTCTCACAATTTTTTTTTGTGTGTATGTTTATATATATAATATTACAAATTAACTTTTTTTTCTCTAGTCAGAAATTATTGCATTAAATTGAATATTAAAATTGCTATTGAAAAAATAGAAAAAGATCTTAAAGGTGATTCGGTAAGAAAGTTTTTTAAATTCTTTTAATATATGTTTTGTAAGTCTCCTTCTGAAGCTCATTACCTTAATTAAAAAACAAAAACAATGTGTAATGAGATCATGTTTGGTTAATTTATTGAATTAACTCTGATAATTTAAAAGATAATTTGTCTATTTTATTTATAAATATGTTTATCCTTACGTGGACATCTGCATGTATGAAATTTACACTTTGTAAATGTTAAAACTCTTTGTAATGCTCTATAATATTTCCTAATACTTATGCTGCTTAAATATATTTTATTTTTATGTATGAAATATGAGAAATTCTAGTTTTTAGTATTAAAATTCATTCGATACTGTTCAATGATTTATTAGTTTATTTTCTATTTTCTAAATTACATTTAAGTTGATAGTCTTATGTAAAGTATTTATTGTGTGCATCCATATGTGTGCTAATTTTTTGCTTTTTTGATTTCATGTTGTAGCAATGGGAAAATTTTAAAAATGTGGGTGATATTTCATATAAAAAAGGATACTATAAAGATGCTTCTATTGCATATACTTCAGCTGTGATGTTAAAGTAAGTGCAACTTTTTTGTGGAACACTTAGCTTTTAATTCAAAATATTGCAGGGGCCTTATGTGTATTTTGCTTGTGATATAATTTAAGCTGTTTCTCTTTTCAAACAAATACGTAAAAATTTGACAATGCATGCTTATTTGTTCTTAATTCTCATTTCCCTAAATTCTTATACTGTGTATTAAGCTGAAAACTTTTTGCATTTCAAGTTTATAAGATGACTAGCTGAATACCCGTTTTGTTAAAATTACGGAGTACATTCAAGTTAAATACAATGGTCAATATATGCAATTAATGCCAAAAAAACAGAAATATATATATATATATATATATATATAAATCATAACATATTTTTTATAGACAAAATAATATACAAGAAAATATTCAAATTAAATCTAATAGAACATACTAAAGAATATAGTACAGTTTGAGGAACATTTCTTTTACTGTATTTTAATATTTTTTTCGATAATGTCAAATCGTCTGCCGCATTAGAAAGATAATTTTTTTTTTTTTCCTATCAATTTATTTCATTGTTATGCACATGATGCAAAATTAGTTTAAAGTATCACAAAAAGAAAAGAAACCACGTGATCAGCATTTCATAAATTAAATTCAAAAAATTAATCTTTAAAAATTCACCAAAAATCCGAAAATGGAGGTAAAAATTCGAAAAAGATTTCATTTTAAAGAAATTTTTATGATCTTTCTCGTGATATAAATTTTATAACCCTCAAATTATTATTTTAAATGCAAACTTAAAATGTTTCAAAAACAGCTTAAAAATTTAATTTTAAAAAATCTAAGAAGAATTTTTCAAAAAATTTTCTTAGTGCACCCCTATACTATAAGAAGCATCACCATGTGAAATTTCAGCCCTTTAGGTCCAGCGGTTTGGTCTGTGCATTATCTGTCAGTCAGTCAGTTACGGAACTGTTTTATATATATAGATGAATAGTGCAATTTTCCCAAAAGATCTTTAAGTTCTAATTTAGATGGAAAGTATATTTTTAAGTTCTTTAAGAATTACAAACTTTTAATGTGCCCTATTTAAAATAGAGACTCTGGCAAAAATTGCATCTATACTTTATGAAATTAGTTATAACTGTAATAACTGCATATTATTCAAGTTAAATGTTACTGTAACATTTCAGCAGAGATATAACAAGTTTTTATATAGCAGCATGCAAATAGGTATTTTGTTTTCAGTGTATCAAATTTTAGAAACAGTTTAATTAAAATATTTTTTTTTGCAGTTCATATTCTTCTGTGTTGTTTACTCAGAGAGCACAAACTTATTTAAAGATGGGGAAGTTAAAAGCAGCTCAGTTGGATGCATATATAGCTGTGATTATTGATCCCAAATATTGTGAAGTACGTCATTTTGTGTTTGACACATTTATTCCTTAGAAATAAATGTAATTTATTGTAATTTTAATTCACGCATGGTATTGTTATATTAATCCTAGAACTGCTGTATTGTACAATTTAATTGATACATACATAAATGTTATTTGCTGTCTGAACTTTATATGAAAACTAGCTGAATACCCGTGCTTCGCTACGGAGTACATTCAAATTAAATACAACAGTCAATGTATACAATTAATGCCAAAAAAACAAAAAATATATTTATAAAAAAATCATAACTGATATTTTTATAGACAAAATAATGAAGAAAATATTCAAATTAAATTCAATGGTCAATGTTTGCAATTAATTTGTATGTTTAATATCCATAAATTATACTAATTTGAATTAAATTCTCAAAAAACTTCCATCTTAATTTGTCTAGTGGTTAAATTTTATCTTTTACCATATTTTAATAATTTTTTGTCAATTTTTTTTCGTTATTATGCATGTGACGCAAAATTAATTTAAAGTATCACGAAAAGAAAAGAAATCACATGATCAGCATTTAATAAATTGAATTCTAAAAATTAATCTTTAAAAATTCACCAAAAATCAGAAAATGGAGGTAAAGATTCGAAAAAGATTTCATTTTAAAGGAATTTTTATGATCTTTCTCGTGATATAAATTTTATAACCCTTAGATTATTATATTAAATGCAAACTTTAAAAAGTTACAAAAACAGCTTAAAAATTTAACTAAAAAACTCTAAGAAGAATTTTTTCAAAAAACCTTGCTTAGTGCACCCCTACACTATAAGATGAATGGCCATGCAAAATTTTAGCCCTTTAGGTCCAGTGGTTTGGTCTCTCATGTACTCAATGATTTGGGTGAGATTTATGTATTTTATTCTGTAATATTTTAAACCAAGCATTATTGCATTTTTGTTCCTTTTATCTAACAGTAAGTGCTTGTTATATTTAAAAGGACTAATATCAGTATTCATGTATGAATAATTTTTATCATTGATTTCCTTGTTTTTAAAATTGTTATTTGTATATTATTTGACTAATAATTTTTTTACTTTTTAGGGTTACTATGCATTTTCTTTATCTCTCTTTCAACAAAAATTATATCAAGATGCCTTTAATGTTGCTAAGTATGGTTTAGCAGTATGCGAGTCAAATGGATCTTTTTATGAAACTTTGCAAACCTTACATATTGAAATTGAAATGAAATATTTAAGTAAGTTTTTTTCTTTTAATGTACATTTTTTTTTTTTAAAGTTGATAGCCAACTATATTTAAGCTATGATAATTGCTGTTTCTTAAATAAATCATTGCTTTAAAACTGTTGTTAAAGATGTATTGGTAGACTAAAATGTTCCAAATGTAATAATCTGCATAGTATGAAAATACAAGTATCAAGGCTAGTGTTAATGAAAGTCAATTAAAACACGAATCTGTTTTCTTACAAATTAAGAAAGACAGTGTTTGCTGCATCTGTCAAAGGGCTTATATTTAAAAACATAGTATTCAGGCCCTAAAAGTGGTTACTATTGTTGTGTCTGTGTAAAAAAACTTTAATTTTTTAGCTTAGGGCTTGTATTTGCCTTAAATAAAAGACTGCCAGCCTTTTTGTATTTAATGCTTTAATGGCATTTCTCGACTAAATATAGGCTATTTACAATATATATAAAAGATTAAATTCGTGGGTTCACATCATCAACGAGAAAGGTTAGACTTGAGTTGTTGCTGTGCTCATTCAAGTCTATCTAGGCCCGACAGTATCTCCTTATCTCCGGCTCTAGCATCACTCTGAATCACTGACTTTTAGCAACGAATCCGTGTTTGGCGACTTTATATACCATTGCTGAACGTTCTTGAAATGTCTCGAAAACGCCTCCTTTCTTTATTCAGCTATTGTTCCCAGACGACTAGGTGCCTCCGGTCAGCAACTTCCTTTTTGTAGCTGTTGAACTGTTTCACGAGCTGTCGGTAGCACTTCCGGTCTTTATCTTGCCATGACTATCTAAATCAATTATGTGCCCAAATTACGCTTTGGTTGATCTTCCTGGAATTTCCACTCACAGAATATTCGCTATTGTACGAGAGTCGTCGTTACAGGCTTAAAGCATGTTTCTGTCTTGAAATGAAAATATAATCTTGCTCCCCAAGATTTATGGCATGCAGGTATAAAATGGTATGTCCGGAATTAAGCACAATGTAGTAAACAGTATATTTACTGATCATGAAAAAAAAAGTGGAATCCGAAAATCACTGTGGTGTATAAACTGATCGGAGAATAATATATATCGCTCACTCCTTTCAACAACGTCATATCTCAAAAAACAAGATTTTTCAGGAGAGTTATTTGAAAGTTTAAAAGTACATTGAAATATATTGAAAATAAATTTTAATTCTGCTCTCTAGTAGCTAAATATTGAGCAGTGAGATAGACAATCTTCCAGGGATATACTACTCTTTCAGGGTATTCCGAAAACAAGCATAACTAAAAATCGCTGATTTTTGAGATATGACGTTGTTGAAAGGAGAGAGCGATATATAAAATATATGTCACATATGGGAAGTGTTTTTTTAAGCTTTTAGAATGCATATACTACTAGATTTAAAAAGCAAAAAGAACTAACTTTGAATGTTTGCTCAAAAAGCTTGTTATATAGTCTATTTTGTTTGAATCTTTTTTGATTTTTTAAAGTCAGACTTTGAAATTAAGGAAAAGCATTTTTGTCTTAAATTTGATACTTATTTGAGAGAACAAAAATTCTGGCAGTTCCAATGACACAGATTTCCTAATAAGATTCAGTTAATTATGAAACACTAAAATATAATTAATGATTATTACAGTGCTATTAACACATTAAAACAGGCATATAGTTTTGTATGAATGAATATTACACAATTCAATTCCTCTTGTTTTTCTGTAATACATTAGGGACTAAAGGTTTATTCTTGCTCTTGTCTTCATGATGCAATTTTTTTGAAAATTTACTTTTTTAACTACTCTCATTACCATCAATAAATAAAAAAATTTAAAAATTACGATCTTCTTTTTGAACTTATCATAAAGTTGTTTGATTCAAAAGAGATTGGCTCATTTTTTATCACATACATATGTCTGATAAGAAGTTTTGTATCAGTTAAAAGCAAGTTATTGTAAAGGCTTAGTTACTGAGGTATAGCATTTTTGCATAAGTTGACTGTTTCATGCTTATATTATCCAGTTAATTTTGGTTTCTATTCATCTGATGTTCTATTTCTAAACAATAAATTTTAACATGACAAATAGCTAGCAGTGTTTTGAAATGATTCTGTATATTTTAACTAATAATATTAACTTAAAAATCTTCACATAACTGAATCTGGTATTTTGTTTCATTAATTTGTATTAAATTTTTTCCCTTAAGAATGACAGTTTATATGTGCTATTTATTAGATATTTTGTTACATTTCATTTAAATTGCAAGTATAATCAATCTTCCTGTATTTTCATGACCAGAAAACATTGAATTAGTTTTTGCCATGAAAAAGTACAGTAAATTTGCATAGAGTGTTTTCGTTTTGCCATCATGTATATGATAAAACTATGAGTTTATTTTTAATTCAGTACAATCAAGACAGTGTACAATAATTTTTATTAACTTTGACTGTAAAAATAGTTGTTTATTTTTATATATTTATATATTTATTTTTTTTAGATATAGAATCATCAAACAACATACCAGAAAAGTAAGTAGATGATTTTATATAAATAAAAAGTAAATGCAGTTTTTGTATTTTTATGTGTAACATTTTATATTTTGTTCCCTATATTTTTTTATTTATTATCGCGCTTTTAACTAAAGATGCCGCAATTCTCTTTCTAGTAAAAGATACTGTTATAAAAGAGGCATTTCAATTTCAAAATGTGGATTCTCATTTACTTCATTGTGTGTGTGTTCTATTGTATGTATATAATGTAAGCTGTAATTGTAAATTGTAATATGTTCACAAGCGACTTTAAATATGCCGTATAAGCTTATTGCTGTGGTCTGCGGAACCTTTAGAATTACTTCATGTGAGTGATTTTTAAAAAATATAATCCAGGGTATGCAACTTTCCAACTGACTTCTATTCCTGTGATACAGGAATTACGTAGATCACTGACTGACATTTTTATTACTTAATTTCTAATCGGTTATCTTTGAAGATTTTGTTAGTGACAATAGCCTTTTAACTGAACTTGTCCAGAACATGTGTTTTAGAGTTCTTATAAGTATAGAAGGACTTGGAAAAGACACAAAATTGCATATCATTTGGAAAAAAATAGTCTGGTAAATTCAGAACTTGAAGAAGACAGTGAAATGTGAAAACTTTTGAAGTCTAATATGACGTCTCAGGTTCTTTATCTAACATTATTAACTGATTTATATAAAGTACTTGCCTCATCTGATATATATGACTATTACTTATATACATGATATTTACATTTATGCAAAATATAAAAATACATTTTTAGCACAGTGGTATGCTGTACAGGTAGCCTCCTACAGCACGGCATATTACAACATGGTTTCGCTCTAACACGATAAGATAAATTGCGGGAACCCTCGCATAACACTGCAACCTGTAACATGGTTTCGCTCTAACACGAAAAAAAAATTTGCGGAAACCTTTGTACAACACTGTACTTCTATAGCACTAGATAACTGATTTTTGTTTAACACATTTATAAACTAAATTACCTGAAAATGACGGGAAGGAATAATGAACTATAGTGGCTTTACGTGAAAATGTATAAACAAATTATAATTTATTCATTTATCTATATATATAAAACAGTTCCGTAACTGACTGACATACAACGCACAGACCAAACCACTGGACCTAAAGGGCTGGAATTTTGTATGGCGATTCTTCTTATAGTGTAGGGTTTGCACTAAGAAAGATTTTTGAAAAATGCATCTTAGATTTTTTAAAATTAAGTTTTTAAGCTGTTTTAGTTACTTTTTATCAGTTTGCATTTAAAATAATAATTTCAGGGTTATAAAATTTATATCACGAGAAAGATCATAAAAATTCCTTTAAAATGAAATCTTTTTCGAATCTTTACCTCCATTTTCTGATTTTTGGTATTTTTTTAAAGATTAATTTTTTAAATGCTGATCACAGGATTTCTTTTTCTGGTACTTTAAATTAATTTATCGTCACATGCATGACAACGAAATAGACAAAAAAAATTTTTTTTTTTTTTCTAATACGGCAGATGATTGGACATTATCCAAAAAAATATTAAAATACAGTAAAAGATAAGTTCCTCAAACTGTACTACATTAAAAGTTCCTCAAATTGTACTACATTAACTGTACTATATTCTTTAGTATGTACTATTAGATTTGAGTATTTTCTTCTACATTATTTTGTCTATAAAAATATCCCGTAAGATTTTTTTATAAATATATTTTTTTGTTTTTGTTTTGGCATTAATTGCATACATTGACCGTTGTATTTAATTTGAATGTACTCCGTAGCGAAGTGCGGGTTTTCAGCTAGTAACTTTATAAAATTGCAAGAAGGCCTAAGCTTAGCTGAAAATCTTGAATAATTTTTCCTGAATGCAGACCCCTCCGCTGAAAGAAGCCAAAAATTCAATAGGGTGCTGCAAAATTGCCGATCTCCATACCGTGAATCTACAATGACCTTGTAAGAACCAGCAAATAAACCAAAATTACTGATTTTTTAAAGAGGATAGAAGGTGCAAAAAATCTAAATGAGGAAAAAGGTTTTGAAAGAGAAGGTGATATCGTTCAGTCGAAAAAACGTTCTTGTTTGATTGTACTGAGCAGTGATGAGGAAGAAATTTATTAAATTAAGGTTGCATTAAATGAAAATATTTTTTCGTTTCGTTTCGTTTTGTGTTATACATACATTTATATTTTTAATAAAAATTAAGTTGTTTTTATGGAATTTAAAAAAAAGTTTGTTTTTAATAAGTTTTCAGAACATAATCCCCCTTTTTTGAACTGTCACTGGGTCTCATATAACACAGTTTCACACAACACGGCATTTTCTATGAATCTATATACCGTGTTATAGGAGGGTTACCTGTATTTTCCTTTAAGAAACAAATAATCACAAAATTAATGAAAATATCTTTTAGCAATTAGAAATGCGATTGGTTTTACTTTTTCATTTATATTAATATTTGTGTGGAAAACTTAGCTCTTAGGCTGGCTAGAATTTAGATGTTTACTATTTAAGTTTAAATAAATTTTCTTGCAAAAATAATTTGTAATTTCAAATATAAATATTTTTAAAAATATCAATTTATTGATTTTTATGTTGTCTTTTTTATATGTATAAAAAATCACTACATATATATTTATTTTTTTACAGCTCTATTATTAATAATAATAATTCAGCTGAAAAGTCTTTACCTGATAAAAAAGTAAGTGTTAGTTTTATTTAGTGACTTCTATTCAAAGAATTTTAAAGATAAGGTGTATCTCAAAGATACATAAGTACACTATTTTATCCTCTGTATCTTGTAAATTATCTTACCTTCCAGCAGTCTAAAAGATTTGTAAACTTGATAGAAAAGAAAAATATTCTTCAGTTAGCTTCAGTCAAATAGTACTTTACTTATGTGTTCCTAGGAAACATTATCAAAATGATACAAAAAATCATTACATAGATCAATCTCCCATAACAAAATTTAATTATGAAATACTATTAGATAATTTAATTATTAAATAGCTTCAGTCATATAGTACTTTACTTATGTGTTCCTAGGAAACATTATCAAAATGATTCAAAAATCATTATATAGATCAATCTCCCATAACAAAATTTAATTTTGAAATAAGAATCTTATCTTCAGTTCATATTTGCTAATTGATGATTTCCTTCATGTTGTGATGTATTTACTTTTAGCTAGTTTAATGTATCATTGTGATTATTTTGCAGTATTTTCCTGTATTAGTTGATTCTGACTCTGCTGATAGTGATTCTGAAGCCCGTCGAAAGGTATGATGTAACATTTATGTTGGTCATTTGTGTATTTTGCATATAATATTACTTTTAATATATATATATTTTATAGTATTTATGTTATTTTTTCTTTCTGGTTCTTCTATTTCATTCCATAAAAAAGATATGGGTTGATGTCTTTAAATATTAGAGAACAACTTTATTTTTCCTACGTCGAGGGACAGTCATGAGACCATAGCTATCCTCTAGCAGCCCAATACAAAGTAGCTCTGTTTTTCCTGCTGTCAATAGTAAAACTGTAGTCCTTTAAGTAGTTGCACGTCATAAGATGATTAAAATTCATAATGTCTCCAGATGAACAAAGAGGACAGTCAGGAGAGTTTACCAAACCAATGCAGTAAAGGTGGCAAAATAAAAAGTCATGTGAAGTGGTGATTCGAAAATTGGCAGTGAAAATATGTCGAGGCAGATCCATTGGAATAGGATTCTTCAGCAGTTAGCTCCAAATTGTAAGACTGGAGAACAACTGTAAATCTGTAAAGTTGTCGTATTGCCTGTCTTAAATATTTATTTTGGGCTTGATTCGTAAATTATTTTGGTTAGTAAAAATTATTTATTTATAGACATTATTTGGGTGTGTTGTGTTTTATTATTTATTTGGTTGAATACAACCCAAGATTCTAGACAATTTGGCAAACGATCAGGTCAAACAAACTTTGCTTCAAAATACTAGGAGATAACTTTTCTTAAAAATAAACTGCAAAAACAAAGATGACTGACTCAAATTTTATATTTACAAAAAACTAATTTATTTACAACATTATCTATTTACAACTTAACTCAAAACAAAAATCAACCAATCTTAGTACACAGTCTACTTATTTTACTAATCTTTTAACATTTCTCCTCATATTATATTCAGACACATTGTATTCCATTAAAACCTATACCTTTTAGATTCTGGGAGCATAAATTTATTTATTTTTACCTATGGCAAAGAACTTCTATCCCTCAAATCTATATAGTAAAAAACAAACATTAATCCCGCACTAAAGCATTCAAATTTTCGATGTTGGGTCTGAACAAGGCAAAAATGATTTCACTCAATTGGATGCTAACCGCACTGAAACACGGGTCTCGACGCTCTCATCGGGCATGGGGTCTCGTTCCTTCCTTCTATGGTAGCTGGCACTCAACATCTTAGGCTGACAGGGGCCTTGATCGTGGTCATCTATCGTATGCTTCTTCCACTCTTTTTCAAAAGATGGGGGTATTTGTCAGGAGGTTCTCACACACTCTCTATCGAAAACGCTTTTCATCTCCGGGACGACTCATTTGGGACTCCAACATGAAGGCGCAATTCTCTCCATCTCTACTTTCAGATCATTTATTGGTGAAGGCAACAACTAGATTTTCATCATCAGTAAAAACAAATTCTAGTATCAGGATCAGGTGACTATCATACCGGGACACTTCAACCGGATTTCTGCTCCGCTAAACGACATATATCTTTGGGAACTCCCTGGCAAGCACAACTGTTCCTCGACAGTAAAAAAAAAACAAACCAACACTTCATCATCTGCGATGCTAAGCACCGGGGAAAGGGAACCTGGGCCCACATGCAGAGTGACTCCCTGAAAAAAAACTCTTCTATTTATTTTATTTTTTCACAACAATGTCCACGCCTTCTCATGACTCCTAATCCATTCAGGAAAGCTTTTTAAAATCCACCACTTAGCATCAATTTTCATTTCTTTGATTGGATAACCCCTCAACACATGCACGCCTTTCCTTGCGTCACAATCCAGACCACCCAAAGTCCAGTCCACGTGTTTTGCAGTCTACCTCCCAAACAGACCCTCATAAATTTGTTTACAATAGTGTATTTTACTTTAACATCAAACTCTGGTGCCACCTCATTGTCTACGTCTGTGATCAACAGACCCCCAACGCGCTCTGCCGCTTTTAAATTGGCTAAGTCACAAAGACGACTGTCCCGTCCTCTAATCAAAGGCGGCTTCCTAACTTTCTAACAAAAATGTAATGAAAAACAGCCTTCGATCACTTTATCTCTCTAAAACATTTAATTTTTCTTTAAAATCGAAGGTGCTTCATTACAGTTGTTCTAGTTGCTAAGAGGGTAAAATTAAACTTTAGTAAAAATTAGATTATAGTTATGAACTTAACATTTAAATCTTTGTCTATAATTGTGGTTCCTGCCTCACCACAAATCCTTAATTATGGTGTAGGTAACTAAAAATGTTTGCATTATGTGGTATATGCTGTTTTGTGTTATTCTATTTATATCATATCAAATAGAATGTTATTTATTTGTTTTCCTTTTTCTTTTCTTGTCCAATGAGACTAACATCTAGTGCTTTCAACACCTGATATAGGGTTGGAAACTGGTTTGGGGCCACCAAAACTAGTCACCATTCCTAATAACTTTTAAAATTATCTTCAACTTAAACTTCTTATTAGTTTATATTATGTCATGTTGCCATTTTGCTATGATGGTTAGTTTAGTAAGCTACATCTGCATCATCCTTAGTACAAATCCTGGCTGAGGAATGGATGTTTCAATGCTGTTCCCACAGAAAGGGTAATGTTAGCTTATCTGTTAGGTTCTATGGAAGTAAAGTAACTTTCAAAAATCATGATGTGTATGGACTTAACGTCAATACGATAAGGACACTCCACTTTGTTAAAAAGTATACTTACATACATTTTAGTATTTATCAGCTTTGATTGTGCTCCTTTTGAAGAATATGAAGAACTCTCTTTTCCATGTGTCTTATATACTTACTAAAGTACTTTAGATATTTGAATTTGTTTTTATGAATTTTTGCATTATTTTTTAGAATGTTCCTGAATTAGTTGATGCTTCTGACTCTGATGATGATGAAAGTGAAACTGTGGTAATTTTTATTAATTATTTTTACATAAAAATATCTTAGATAGGATTGTTCATTATTTGCTATTTGTGTGTCCTACAGAAAGTGTGTCTAAAGGTCTTAGTTTTTAAGTTCATAATTAATGCATGATAAAAAGGTTGAAACTTTTTTATTATGAATCATGTAAACTTTTATTTAAAATTTGTATGTGTGTTGATAATTAATCAAACTTTATCCCAAAATATGGAGTCATGTATTATTCACTGAAATTGTGTTAAATTGTTCATAAAGAGAAAGATAGAACTGTAGTAATCTATATTTAATTCAAAGCAGTTTTTCCACCTTGTCTTGATGCATGATGACAAAAAATAACATTAATAAATCTTGCATTGCAGTATTTATGTAGTATAATTTTTTTGATTATTAATTTTATAAAGATCTAAAGGAAACCCCTAATTCAAATCTCACTTTTCTTTTGGGGTACTTTCTCTTAAAAGATGCTGTGTAAATGATAGTGACTTTATTTTCAAAGTGTGATAAGTAGGAAAAGTGTCTGATTTTGGCATGGCTAATGCATGGCTTTCCTTCTGTTTTGTTTTTTCTTTGTGTTGAAATAATTTTGCTACTTCTTCCCATACTAACTGCATATGTACCTCTTATTAATTCTCATTTTCAGGAGAAGAAAATTGTTTGCCCTCAAACTAAAAATAAAACTAAGAAAAAAAGAATCCCACCTGAGGTTTGTTTTGTTATTTTATCCCTTTTGCGTGTGTATTTTGCTCGTGTTTGAAGCATACTGTGCATTCCCTTCTCTGTAAGAGTTTTATATCAAAATATGGTACAAAAACTGAAGATGTTAAGTTTTTAAGTCACAACAGAATATTTTGAACTTTGTGACTGTTGTTTTACCCCACTGATATTCATAGATCGAATAGATAGAAAACTGTAATTTCCACAAATACTTTAATAAACAACATCTATTTACAAACATTTGAATACATATTACGTATTGAGAAACAAACGTATCGAGTGACGAAACGTATCGTGAGTAGACATATGACATAAGGGGAAAAAAAGCTCCTTTTCGCTTGCTTGTAATAGCCTCGTTCACATCGAGCAGCGCTAAAACCAAGGAGGCGTAACGGGGAAAAATTTCAAATTCTTAACACTCCCCGTTGATTGGATTCATAATCCAATTATTCTAAATTATTTCCAAAAACAATACAATATAGGTTTAAATGAAAGTTCTACAATAATAGTTACACTTACAACATAAACAACATAAATATCAAATATGCATACAAAGAAAAAAATAAAATGAAACTTAACACAATAATTAGTACACAGGTAATACACAAATATTTCATACACATCTTTTAAGTAAACGTTGTGGTAAACGTATATTCACCACTCTCACTTTCCCATCACTTCTATTGAATATTTCTTCTACTCTTCCTGTAAACCACTTAGTGCCTGGTAAATTTTCTTCCTTCACCAACACTAAGGTCCCCACCCTTACGTTTTTCTTGCTGAATTGCCATTTATGGCATTCTTGCAGATTATTTAAGTAATCTCTTTTCCAAAGTCTCCAAATTCTTTGAGAGGCTTTAAAAATCCTTTCCCACTTACTGAGTCTATTTTCATCGATATTTGTAAGTTGGGGTTCCGCGATGGAAGTGATGGGTCTCCCAATAAGAAAATGCCCTGGACTTAGGGTTTCAAAATTACCAAAATCGGCTGACAATGGAGTCAATGGCCTGGAGTTTAGAACTCCTTCAATTTCTGCCAAGATCGTAATGAATTTTTCCAAAGTAAAATGAGAATTTCCTGCTATGCGTTTTAAGTGAAATTTAAAGGATTTCACACCAACTTCATATAATCCCCCAAAATTTGGAGATTTTGGAGGGCTATAATGCCAATCAATTTTCTCCTCGGTGAAATATTGAGCCATTGGTTCATCCGGTGAATTTACAATTTTTAGAAGTCGTTTAAGTTCGGCATTTGCGCCAATGAAATTTCGTCCATTGTCAGTGAAAATCTTACAGGCCTTACCTCTTCTGGAGAAAAATCTTCTCAAACTTGCAATGAGCCCTGCTGATGTTAAATCACTTACAAAGTCTAAATGAATTGCTTTAGTGCAAAAACATACATAAATTGCTACATATATCTTATTCAACATACCTTTCCTTTGACCTTTGAATTTTACATGGAAAGGTCCGCAAAAATCTATACCGGTAACCGTAAATAGAAGAGAGAAGGTTCTATGCGTTCTTTGGGCAATTTGCCCATCAATTGTTGCTCTAGAATTGGTTTGTTCTTTGTACATGTGACACAATTGTGTATCACCAATCTGCATAAATTCCTGCCATTTAACGGCCAATACCTTTGACGTATTAGGTACAACAAGGCTTGAGCCCCCACATGCAAATACTTCAAGTGAAGATACTGTACAATCATGTAAGTTAAGGGATGTTTAGGTGGGAGGACAATGGGATGATTAATATGCTCATTAACACTCGAATTGATTATTCGTCCTCCAACGCATATAAGCCCATTTTTATCAAGAAAACAATTGAGAGAAGATAATTTACTTTTACCTTTCACATTCTCACCCTTCCCCAAGGCAGTGATTTCTTCTAAATACTCACATTGGGCAAATTTTAGAAGAAAAGATTCTGATTTGTTCAATTCTTGACACTCCATATACCTACCTTTTTTGTCTGTTGGATTTCTACAGTTATATACAAACCTGAAAACATAGGAAACTATACGAACAAGTTTAGAAAAATTGTTAGTAATTTTTAGAAGGTCATTATGAAAGATAACATTTTCATTGGTTACAGCGAAACACATATCATCTTCTACAGTGAACTCTTTTTTCAATTCTAAAATATAAGATTCTTTGGGAATAGAATCACTACATTCAAATACTGAGACCTCATTTATTCTTAAGAATTCTGGACCTGACCACCAGGCCTCACTTTCTGAAAGACTTTCTGCACTAACTCCTCGTGACAAGGTCTGTAATATTTAATTTTCCCGGCACGTGTGATCAAGCTTCAGGATTGCTAAGAGCCTGAATTTCCTTCACATGATTAGAAACAAATTGTTTCCACTTGTGGTGAGGTCCTTTGATCTAGAACAATACTATCTGGGAGTCTGACCAGAAATGAACTATGGTTGATCCTTTTCGGTTTATGATTTGTTCTACTTCTTTTGCAAGTCTGGCTGCGAGCAACGTCCCCATCAGTTCGAGTTTTGGAAGAGTCAGTTTCTTTAATGGGGCAACACGACTCTTCGAAGCAACCAGATTCACTGTGATTTTGTCAATGTACTTCACTCTCAAATAGACTGTGGTTCCGTATGCTTTTTGGCTGGCATTGGAAAAGACATGGATTTGAAGTTCATTGGTATCACCTAAGCTGGAGTTGAGGATCACTCTAGGGACTTTCAAGTTCGAAATATCAGACAACTCAGACCTCCATTGAGTATACATTTGGAGAAGGTCTGGTGGAGGTTCCACATCCCACGGGCACTTCCTAAGCCACAATTCCTGGAACAGACATTTGAGTCTTATTGTGAACAGTGTTAAAAGACCAAGTATGTCGTACAGCTTTCCTGCTGTTCTTAACACAAGTCTTTTTGTTACAGTTTCGTGTTCATCAAATTTGAGCAAGTTTTTGAGCAAGTTTTTCGTGATGTAGCCTTGATGAACATGCCACGGAAGACCGAGAACTTTGTGTAATTTGTCAGGAGGATTGACTTCTGAATGAATGGGATGGGTTTTGAACTTGTGGTCTTCCCATGATTGTACCAATTACTTGCTGTTGGAACTCCACTTACACAAGTTCATTCCTGCATAAGCCATAATTCTTTTGACTTCGTGCGACATCTGAAAGGCAGACTTAGCTTCCTCGTCCGAGTGTGCATCTTTGAATATGCCAATCGATTCCAATTCCCAAAATTGTTGTAACCCCTCCTCAATGCGATCCTGAATAAAATAACACTGGGAATAATTTGGATGCACTGCGGGAATCGAACCTGTCACCATACATCCGAAGACTGTCTCAATTAAAATGATAGTTACCCATTACCTGGATTTGATTTCCTTTTAGTAATGGCTCTTAGAGCCCAATGGCTCTTAGAGTTATACCTTATTAATTACCAACACTTTGTGTTTGCAAATTTGTCTTGGAGAGAATGTTTGTTTTAACTTATCTTGTAAAGTTTTATCCACTAAGGCTTTTCATATACTTGTGATAAAAATATTGAAGAAAATTATTTTTGGTAGAGATACTATATGTAATGATAGTAATTTTAACTGGATATTACACTTTTCCCCATAATTATTGAAAAAAAAATCTTTATTAAAAAGATATTCTGTGGATGAAATTAGAGCCATATTTAGGATGCAATTATTTGTAGTTGCTTTCCAAATTTTGCATAACAATAAAGCTCTAAAGATACTTTTCATTCAGTTATTTTGCTGCATGTTGAAGCTAAATGTCTGATTTTATCCAACGGATATTTTTAGTTGTAGTGTCTGAAAATGCCATTAACTGATTGCTATTATTTGTCTCTATGCATACATATTTGCTCTGAATTTGCTTTTGGGGGAATCTTTTGTTTTCCTACTTAAAATTGGCACTTTAAAATAAGTAATTAAAAATTTTGAGTAAAGCAAAATAAAACTTTTGATGATCCAAATTATTTTCTTTCTGTGTTCTGCTTTTTTTAATATGTGAGCATATTTAATTGCCTGGTTGTTTTGAAGTTTTTGTAGCCTGTCACAGAATACTATTGATACAAAATAATTGATGAGACAATTTGTATTGTCACAGAATGCTATAACAACAAACTTGAAATAATAAAATTATTTATTTCATCAGCTAAATCTTACAATGGTTTTATTGCACTTTTCTGCTTCAAAGATTGAATGTCATGTAATTCACAATACTTGGTGTGATAAGTACTAAATTTTTTCCAACATGAATATTGATATTTTTTCAAGTGATATTCTTTTTCTTATATATTAAAAAGAAGGAAGAGAAGTCCATAATCTAAACATTCTAACATGTAGAGAACTAAGAGTTTTGGGTATCTCTAAAATATGGTATGTGATGAAAATATTAAAATTTGTTTTATATTTTATTTAGGATTCTTCAGATGTGGTATCTACCCAAATGGATATCATTAAAATACATACATGTTTAAAAGAAGCATCTGAAGCTATATTGGCAGATTGTGGTTATAAAGCTATTCAGATTTATCGTGGATCATTAAGAAATTTTATTGATTCTCCACAAGTGAGTCAAAACCTTTTATTATTGGTATACATATAGATATAGTTAACTCTCAAACTAAATTTTAATTCCTTTTTATTGACTTTTGCTCTGAAATTTTTGTTTTGGGAAAAGTTTATTGAATCCTGATTTAATGGTTTGTCATTGCTTTCAAACCAATACTTTTGTCAAAAAATCATGCTACTCTGAGACCTTGTGTGAAATTGCCTTAATAGTTACAGGATTAGAACAAAGCTATATCTACATGTTTAAACAAAGCAATCATTTACTTTGGCTGATTTTTTAAATATTAAATTATATTATCTTATTAATAAGGTATTATGTTGATCCTGCTTAAGCACTTATTCCTCAAGGTTCTGTTTTATATTTATTGAATTTATACTGTTTTACGTAAAATGCTCTAGTAATTTTCAGGAATTCTTACAGTATTACATTAGATCTTAATAACTTGAGGTCATAAATTCGCTCATCTTACCATTTGCATGTGAACTCAGAACTTTTCCAGATTTGAGCTTACTAAGTGCAGAATGATTCTCCTTTTATTTGAATTTTATTAAATATATATATATTTTATTATTTGAATTGATTCTTGAAAGTGAAACATTAGATTTGTATCTCCCTCTGTTATTTTTAGTAATTTAATTATCTAATCATGTGTTATATAACCTCTCTATAATGGGTTAATTTGGGCAGTTAAATCCATAGTTCACTTATATTAATATATTGTTTAATTGTGATATCTACTTAGAGTTCTGGCAGACAATCATGATAATCATTTTCATTTTTCGGGTTTCAGATGTCCCTTACTTTTGAACAAATATCTTGATAAATGAATATTAAATTCACTATAATCTAGCAAATAATGCTAGTATATATTCACTTATCTAATTATTTTGATATACTGATAATTATATGTAGTTAATTTAATGTCTACATATAATTATCAGTATAATTATGACTGTGGAAATTATTCAATAATTTCCACAGTTTTGCATATAATATGTAGTCGTAAATGTTTCTTATGCTCCCTGGCCGGACGTACTGTGAAATCTCGATCTATCATTTTCCAAGGGACCGACTGAACTGAACAATAAATGTGGGAAAACGATAGATGCGGAAACATAACAAAGCAATATGATAATCGGGACTGGGTGAAATAAACAACAGATACAGGAAACGATGATTCGGAGAACAATCGATCGAGATTTCACTGTATTCCAGACCAGGTCCAAATAGGCTGAAGGGTATGGCTCCAGTTTAAAATGGCACCACAAGGATCTGATTTAGATAGGTGCCACCTCAATGTTGACCAATCACCCCCAGGGGCAGCATTTCGGGGGGATTGTACCCCCTCTTATATCTTAGGACTTTCTGGTCAACAGATTTAAAGAGCCCATATCTGGCCTAGACACAGAGGTATTTAATGGTGCTTGTCGGGATTCAATCCTAGCACCTTCAGTACCAAAAGCTGACATGTTACCACTAGGCTACCTCAAGCCCATTAATGTGGAGTGTATTATCTTATACATTAGTGTATACCAGTTTGAGCTAATAAAAATTGGCTTAGATAAATTGTTTGAAAAATTTGCTTAACTTGTTTTTATCATAAACTTTGTAGAATTTTGGTAACTACTCATGGTAGTTTATCAGTGTTTTGTCAGTGATTTCAGGCATTTATTTGTAGTCTATCAAAATTAAAAATCCATTTTCAACCCTCCCATTATCTTTGGAAAACATGGCATCTGATATGTTTTAACATTTGAATCTCAAGTTATTATGATGTAGAACCTAGCAAGTTAAACATACTCTGCTAATCTCCAATCAGGCTATTTTTTTCCACTTTAGTTGTACTGGTCCAATCTTTTACTACAGAAATGTTGTATAATTATGTACTAGAATAATTAACATTTCAAATTTTATGTGAACTCCAAGGTAAATGTTATTTATCTTTTTCTAGTTAAATACTTTTGATGAGTGTGAAGTTGTGTGCATCAAGTATGCCTATGGCATAGCTTATTGCAAATCTGGGGGATATGATGTAAGTATATAAAAATTTTAAAGTTTACTTTTCCAGCTTTCATAATTAATAAATGTAACATTATGTTTGTTGGATTTATCATTTGTGCAAAAAATTATTTTGGTTTACCTAGGACTTGCTGAAGTGCATAACCATATTGAAGGAAATAATCGAGAAATATGATTCTGTTACTTTTCCAGCTGCTTATTATGCTCTAGGATTGACATATAGAAAACTAAATAGGTATTTTATGATTTTGTTGCTCATTTTATTTTATGTTCATGTGAGTGAAAACAGAAAAATAACCTAATCTTGTTTGAACAGCATGACACCATCCTTATACTAATCATAAGTGTCTTAGAGTTGGCTAATTTAAAACCCATCTGTATGAACATTGCAAAAACTTACATTATTCTGCCTGCTGATATATTTTGTCAATCATTGTAATATTGTTAATATGCATTAATATATTATTACAAATGGTCACAGAGAAATTGCATGTGATTTTCAAATATTTATTAACTACATAACTTCCAGTAGCTCTTCTATGTCAGATTTTGAAATTTTTTTGTCTCACTCTGAATGTTGTAAATTGAAAATTTCTTAAATGTAAAAATGTGAGTTATTAAAAAAGTCCTATAACAAAATTTTAATCTTTCTTTAATCCTACTAAACACATGGTTTTACCTTTATGTCTACCTTATTTCATTATTTTAAAAACTCCATGGGTTTATCTTTAGATTGAATCTATTTAATTATTCTTATTTTTCAGATTTAAAGATGCTCTAAGTTATTTAGAGACAGTGCAAAGTTTCCTCAGTAAAGGCATTCACTTCAAAGTGTATCCTTGGCCTGGAATTCTAACTGTGATACCAGAGACCAAGTCAGAAATATTGAAAGTAAGCTTGTCTTTTCAGAGACTAGAGTTTAATAAGGTGTTTAATTCTGTGAATTCCTGTTTATATGATATTATGTCAGGGGAAATCCTGTGTGAAAAGATTATAAAAATGTTTTTTTTATATATAATTAAGTTTCTAAAAAGTATTGATGTCATATTTAAAATTTTGTTCTATTGGTATATTTGTTTATCTTGATGCTTGTCATTTTGAATTTGATTTATTTATATTGTTTACAAATTAGAATGCTTTACTTTTTAATAAAATGTGCTAAAACATATTTCAAAATTGAATCAAATTTTCTTGAAAAATAACTTAAAGCCTTTAATAATATGAGTGACCTAATACTAAATCAATGTGTGTGTTGTTAGCTGTGTATACTTATATTGCATTATTGCTTTGTTATTCTTAAATGTTCGATAATTTCAAATTGACAGCTTAGTCAATTATATTCAATTTTTCTTGTCTTAATTTTAGATTTTATTTGTAATGCATTCAAAGTCAGTATGAAGAAACTTTTATTTTCAGGTATTAGTTAATAATTTGATTAAAGATTGTGAAAATCCACCAAATCCTGATGCATTATGTCGATTTGCTAACTGTAGCTATCAACCAACAATTTACTACTCTGATCCTGATTTTAAGGGATACATCTCATTATCATGTTCTGAACAGTGTTGTATGCAGTATCATTTACAGTGTTGGAAGACTATTAAAGCAGAGAAAAAATTGACAGATAAAGTATTTATAAATTTTTCCTGCTATTTTCTATATTATTTTTTCTATATTTTTTATACCATTATGTAGTTTCAGACAAATTGTATCAAAAATAAATTATTCACTAGTTCCTTCGAAATTCCTTTAATTTTTTTTAAATCTTTATAGTACTCTATAAATTATTACATAGTATTTGTAGTTACTTATAATTTTTTTAGTGGAAACTATAACAAAATAATTTTCAAACTCTACATTCATGAATTTAACAGTTATAAAAAATTTCTTTAGGGACCTTAAAAATAATTTACCGTACATATTTATTTCTTTCTATTACCTTATAAAACTTAAGTCTTTAATGTTGAGGTACTGCTATTTTCCATCTGAAACTGCTTTTTTCCAGCAGTTTTAAAAGTCTATATTCTGTGATTTCATTGTGTCTGAAATGAATGGCTTTAAATCATTTAATATTTTTATTAAAATTAGTTTGAAAGGTAAGCAGAATTAGTTTTGGCTGTTACGGTATAGATAGGAAATAATTTTTTTGCTAAGTGTTCAGTTTTTAGTCTGAAAGATGAAAAAAAAAATATTATGAGGTAAATTGTTTTATGTAGCTGCCCTCTACTAAATGAAATTATATTCTAAATTTTGATCAGTTTTACTGAATAACATTTTCTCTGAGTGAATAAATTAAATAATTTTAATTTACTCATTTACAGTACTGACATTTTTGTATATTGTTACACTTTTAATTTTTTTATAATCTGGTATTTATCATTGATGTTAAAAGATTTTGATTTTCTTTTACATGTATATGAATTTGTTGTAATTTTTTAATTTAATTTAATCTAGGAATTCTTGGATGAAGCTTGTTTCACTCCAGATTGTGACGGAGTTATTATTAAGGTTCAAACTATTGACAAAAAGGGAGATCTTTCTAAGGAGGTCTTATATTTATTCTGTATTTTTTTAATGATGAAAAAATATTGTATATTTATTTGAAACTAAATTGTGATCCTTATCCTGTCAGATAAATGTGTAGTATGGATTTGCATTTGTTGTTTGAGTTTATTCCGCTGTTATTCTAAATCTATATAACGTGATTTTTCTGATGGGATCATAATTTAAAAATGATTGGTATGATACTGTTAGTTATGGAGAAAAAGAATCCTTAAAAGACAAACATGAATATAAAAAAATTCTTACTCTTTGTTTGTATCATGGACATATTCTCTTAGAAAGTACAGGTAATCAAAGTTAACACTTTAGACCTCCCCCTTTTTTGATGATTCATTTTATTTTTATTAATCTGATTTTGAACACTTGTAGACACATCTGGCTATTGTAATTTCTTGCATAAAACTTCTGAATATTTAAAATATCAAAATTGTTTCAATTTTTAAATATAGAATATTTGTACTCAACCAAAAATTCATTTTTTAGAAAACTTCATATTCAGTACATTTTCTAAAATAATCAATATGCACAATGTTTACCATTATGGATCCTTTAAATTTATTTCCCAGAAATATATCATGCTTTTCTGTTGTCTGTGAAGTTTAGTTAATTTATTTTCACAGAGATAATTTTATATGCTCTGAAGAGCCAGAAAAACTGGTACACCTGCCTAATAAACGTGTAGGGTCCCCACAAGCATGCAGAAGTGCTGCAACATGACATGGCATGTACTCGACTAATGTCTGAAGGTATCTTGGAGGCAATTCACACCATGAATCCTGCAGGATAGTCCACAAATCCGTAGGAGTGCAAGGGGGTGGAGATCTCTTCTGAACAGCAGGTTGCATGGCATTCCAGATATGTTCAATAAGGTTCATGTCTGGGGATTTAGTGGTCAATGGAAGTGTCTAAAGCCAGAAGAGTGGTCCTGGATCCACTCGGTAGCAACTCTCGAGGTTGGGGGGTGTTGCATTGTCCTGTTGGAATTGTTTAAGTCCATCGGAAAGCACAATGGACATGAATGGGTGTAGATGATCCGACAGGATGCTCATGTACTCGTCACCTGTCATAGTCATCTCTAAATGTAACAGGGTCCCATATCATGCCAACTGCACATGTCCCATACCATCACAGAGGCTCCACCAGCTTAAACTGTCCCCTGTGGACATGTACAGTCCATGGATTCATGAGGTTGTCTCTATACCCGTACATGTCCATCTGCCTGATACAATTGAAAACGAGACACATCAGACCAGGCAACGTGTTTCCAGTCATCAACAGTCCAATGGAGGGGTTGGCGGTCCCAGGTGAGGCGTAAAGCTTTGCGCTGTGCAGTCAACGGTGGTACACGAGTGGTCCTGCGACTCCGAAAGCCCATTTCAATGATGGTCCATTAAACAGTTCACACGCTGGCACTTGTTGATGCCCCAGTATTGAAATCCGTAGCAATCTGAGGAAGTGTTGCATGTCTATCTTGTTAAAGGATTCTCGTCAGTCGTTGACAGTCCTGTTCATTCAAGCACACTGCTGTCGGAGATTTGATGTTCTATGGGATACCTGATATTCATGGTACACTTGTGAAATGGTTGTGCACAAAAATCCAAATTGCATTGCTACCTTGAAGATGCTATGTCCTATCTCTGCACTGACTATAACGCCACAAAGTCGCATAAATCATGATAACCTGCCATTGTAGCAACAGGAACCGATCTAACAGTCTGTACTAGTTTTTTTTACTCGTATTTAAATGACATAAGGCAGTGACTTAAGTAAATCTATTGTTTTCAACCTCATAAGATGTTACTGGTTGCTCTCGATATATAAGAGTGTTTATTTTTTTTTGTCTTAGCTCTTATTTATTTTCCTTTGTATAATACTTGAGCATGCATTTTTCATAAATTATAAATTTACTTTTCTTTCAGTTTATAGCAGATATTAAGAAAACTGGGAAACAGAAATGGGCAAAGTAAGTTTTTTTTTATCTTAAAGTTTTTTACATCTGTAAAATCTCTTAAGTTTGGCACATTCTGTACAACACTTATTTCATGTGACTTTTCAAGTTGGATTTGCCAACAATTATGCTCATCTTTGCATTTTATATGTTTTTAAGTTATCATTTATAATGTTTTTTAGGACTACAAACAGCCATTAGAAGACAAAACCTATCCTTTCAATTTATTTATGGACCTGTTAAACACTAGTATTAAACATTTCATGATAAATTTCTTCTTATTTAAAAATATCAAACTGTCCTGAGTGGAAAGTCTTGTATAATTCACTCATAGCCCAAGCTCAAAGTGTTAATGAGAAATCCATGGTATTTTCTTGTGGTATTGGACCTTAAATTATATTAGTTTAATTTGTTACTCATTACTCTCATTCAAACTTGGTATGTATCTAAAACTTTCCATTTATGGAAAGAAATATAGATGTTTCTAATTATCTACTTATGTGTAAATATGTCTTTTACTTTTAGAATTCAGTTAGGCACTTAAAAAAAAAAAAAAAAAATTCACATAGGCCAACAAACTATAATAATCAGGAAAAGTAGATCACTCTTTAAAATTTTTGAGAACTAAAACAAAATTAATATTAGTAAACTTAATTTAACATTAAAAGATTTTTGATTTGAGGATTTTGATTAAAATCATGTTTTAATTCATTCTACAAAGTTTGATCTGATGTTTCAAGTATTTTGTTTAAAGAATATACAGTTTTATTTGAATTCTACAGCTCTCAAGTGCAAATTTCAAATTGAAATACATTAACCCAAATATACACATGTAGTTGAAAAAATAGATCCTGCCCTTAAAATTAAAATTGAAAGGTAATTTTAACTGCATAAAGTTTTTTTTTTCTTTTTTTTTAAAATCCTGTCAATGTGTATAGTAGTGGCCAATTTTTATGTGTATGTAGTATACCCATTGCATCATGTCCTTAAACTATAACCTGAAAGGAAAAACTATCTCATATTTACATGGCTGGAGCTTGACTCAGCCTGAAAGGAATAAAATTTAATTTTGGAAGCAGTCGGGTTGAATCGTTTATTAGAGTGACAAAAGTACATCCGTTCATTTCAGAAGGATGGCTCCAAAGTAATATCACCTATCAACATTAAACGCAAGAAGGCCAAAAAAAGCTATTTGTAGGGTCAGCAGATTTCGGGGCTTGCGATGCTAACCCACTCCTGAATTCAGAGATATACACATGTAGAAATGCAAAGGCATGCGATTCATGGGAAATTCTGTGGCTAAGGGTTTTAAAGCGATAAATTAATATTGCTGGGGATTGGATTTAGGAAAGGGAATTTAAATGCTAGAATGAAAGGCATAATATTTAAGATATTATATATACAGTGGACGCTCGTTAATTCGAACTAATCCAAAGGCCCCAAAAAATTTGTATTGGAATTAATGTTAAAAATATCTCATTAATTCGAACTGAATTTTTATCACTTCGGTTAATTCAAACTAAAAATTGGACAAAAAAATTTCTTTTTCCTCGTTTAACGGAGAAAATACATGCTGTGTTTATTATTTTGTGTGTCAAAATCATCTGTAATTCTTTTCTGTCTAAAGAGGCACATGCCTGCATTCCTAGACTATTGCATTTCCGCTAAACATTAGGGACATGAGTGCTGAACGGACAAAGCGATTTTCCGTTATTTGTATAGATTTTCTTAGAATTTCAGAAAAACCAGTCTTTACTACAGATTCTAGGGAGCTGCATCAGTTATGCTTGCAGTGCAGACACGTTAATGTAATCTAGTTTTTCTTCTTGGTTTGGTTTGGAGCACTACGGTTAACTTTTTGCTTTACGAGGGCTAATTAGACTGGGACCTGCAGTTTAAAGCCGATTCCGAATGGCTACAAGCATCCATGCCAACAGTAGGACTTGAACCCACAGGATCTGAACCGAATGCCAGCGCCCTAGCCTTTCGGCCATCACCTGGCAAGTTTTTCTACCTCAGTGTGTGGTGTGAACGTGTAAAAATTTAGGATGTCTACACTTAGAAAGTACAAAACCCTAACTTTGGAGACAAAGGTAGAAATTTTATAGAAAGAAGAGAATGGCGAGTGTAAAACAAAGTTAGCAGCTGCCTATGGAATTAAAAAAAATACCTTGTTAACTTATTTGAAAAACAATGAGTCAATTTTAGATTTATGGGAAAAATTAAAATTTGCTAGAGGAAGGAAACGCATGAGAAATGCATCCCAAGAAGATCTAGAAAACGCTCTACTGATATGATTCCAGGATGTTAGATCTCGAAATTTTCCGATAAATGGGCCTTTAGTGCAGACGAAGACTGATGAATTGACAAGTTGAATGGGTATTGAAGATTTTAAATGCAGTGATGGAGGGATTTCTCAATTTAATTAAGGCACAATATTTCTTATCAAACTGTATGTCGCCAAAGCTCTAATGTAAACTAAGACGTATGCACTAATTTCGGTATGAAACTGCCAGGGCTTTTCTCTACTTACCTGCCGAAAGATATTTTTTAATGCTGACGAAACTGCATTTTTTTTATAAACTCTTGCCAAACAAGACATTACATTCTAAAGGGGATGCTTGTGTAGGAGATAAAAGCAGTAAAGAGAGGATTATAGCTTTAGTTTGTGCAAATATGGATGGGAGCGAAAAGCTTAAATTATTAGTGATTGGAAAGTCCAAGAATCCACGAAGTCTTAAAGGAATTAAAACACTGCCAGTTGATCCAATGCAAAAAATGTTTACTTCAAATTGAGAAGCAGGCTGAACAATGTAGGCATCATAAACAAAACCAAACTTTACGATTCTTCTTAAAACTGTAATTCATATTTTTAATTAAAGTTTACTTTCTACTGCATATATTCTGCTTCATTTTATGATTAAGGTAAGTCTATATTGCTTTTTAATGTTTAATTTTAGATAGCATATATAATATATTTTCTGAGGTTATACATACCAGGAGGATTTTTCTTCTTCAGTGATACACTTTTAAAGTTATATATTTTCTCTTAACATCGGATAATTCGAACTTTTTCTGAGAACCTTTGAGTTTGAATTAACGAGCGTCCACTGTGTATATATATATATATATATATATATATATATATATATATATATATATATATATATATATCCTGTGAAACCCTGTAATATGTTATTCCTTTGACAGACTTTTAGGAATGATGTTTTTTTATTCAGACAATGCCCTCCCCTCACAGTCAGCCACCTTTTTAAATAATGGGAAAAAAAGTTTAGAAGACAGTTTGTCTATTTATTTAATTTTTAATTCAAAAATTGAAGTATTTAAATATGTTTGTATTTATAAAAGAAATGTAAAAAAATTATCTTTTTTAAGGTGGGAAAAGAAAAGTGATGTTAAAGATAAGAAGAAAAAAAGATCTAATTCCAGATCTGAAGATGGTTCTCATGAAGTTCCAAGTGAAAATGGAAAAGTTAGTTCCCGAAAAAATTCTGATGCAAATGATAAATTTATCCTTGTTCAGGATTCAGGTATTTTATTATTTAAATAATTTGCCCTACCTCTCTTTTTTTAAAAAGCTATTTTATGTTACATGAGAATTGATCTTTAATAATAGTAAGAAGTTGCATGTTATACTATAATATCTGTTTATTATATTGTTTCAAATTTCAATCCTTTACATTGTGCTGCTGCACATCCATTATGTTTATTTACCCTCTAAAATTACTGATAAAACTTAACATTTGTATGGTTAAATGAAAGTAGCAACTGGTGATTGCAATTGGGTGATTTTCTATGACAATCTATCATTTGACTTGAGAACTTGCCTTACAGGAATGAAATTTTCATCAATTGATAATGGAGGCAGTTGCAAGTCTAAATTCAAACAACTCTGTTCTTGGCAAGGTTTAGTTAAATTCATATTCATTTAGCTTGTCACAGCTTTTCTACAGAATTACATTCCACATTTTTGTAATAGACAGCATTTGTCGTATTTTATTTACACACTTTTGTGAACCTTTAAATTACCTCCTTCTAGCCATTATATTTTTGCATTTGTCCTGAAATATGAGGATCTCCAAAACTGAAATTCCTGACTCCTTTCTTTCTTCATTTGTTAATTGATGATATTTGTGAATCTGCATTAGAGGTATACTGTAGTCATCTTGCTCTGAAACATTTGGCCTGAAAGATAGGAACTGATTATCTTTATGAATTAACAATTCTAAATATTACTTGTACAAATATAGACATCCAATCTCAATGAGATTTTAAACCATATAGATTTCCTTCTTGTATTTAACATTAAATATTTTTTGAAATGTAATGGGATCTTATATTACTTTATATTAACTTTTAATCTCCTAGGAATCAAATTTTACCAAAGTTTGTGCAAAAAAATTGAGGGAAAAACTTTAGAAGAAATAATCATTGACCACTTAAAGAATGACCACCAAAGAAAGTCATTGAGGTTCCAAATTTTAACATTGTTATGTGACTGTGGGATGTGAAATCTGTGAAAGAAACTTAGATGCTGAATCAGGGATTACAACAATTGTCCTTAGTTTGCAGTCTTTTGTAACATGTATTTTTTGTACAGAAAATGGGTGTTGTTTTCACTCAAGGAAATTCTGAAATTCTAACTTCCTAAACTGTTTTGTTTTTTTAAAATTTATTTTAATTAACAAAGTTGTATAAAAAAAATTTACACAATAACTATACATTTAGTTAATGCGTAAAAATTTCTTTACACACATCTTAATGAATATGAAAATTGAATTAAATTGAATATTTGGGATATAAAAATGTTGATTGTGCAGGGATTATCTTTTCATAATGACTTTGGTAAGATTCTATGTGCATGAAAAGAGCAATAATTTGTTCAACTTTTAAGTGATAAAAAATTCCTTATCTTCAATTTCAATTTTTAATATCTTTAAAATTGTTCTTAAAGTATTCATTATTTGGTATTTAAAACTATGTATTCATTTGGCTTCTACTTTTTGAACTTTTTCAGGCAATGTCATTCCTCCTATTCTAAAGGATACAATCTCAACTGTAAGTATAAGAAATATATTTTGCTGTTTAATCTAGAGATATAACTGTATTTTAAAGTATTAAAGCTGAAAATTTAAAAAAAAGTCACTGTTTGAAGTGACCATCTGCAAATCAGATAACAATCATTGGAGGGTGCATACTGTTTGCGGCTTTTTCATCAGATTAAATTTCGCATGAAAAATCATACAGGGTGTTTCTAAAAAAATCATAACTATTCATCTTTTAATCCTTTTTGATCGAATAATGTATAGGCAGAAAGAGGGAAATCTTGGGTTTCACACAGATGCCGGCAAGTAGCACTAACGCTCTTCCTTCGCCCGCCACTTCAGTGTTTGTAAAGATGGCGACTGCGCAACAGAAATCATTTTGTGTTCTACGCTTTGCAAAGTGAGTCTGTAACAACTGTTCGGCATGATTTTCGTCGAAAAAACCTTGGTAGATTGAAGTTTCTACCTCTCAGAGCCTTAGGCTATGGTATAAACAATTCTAAGACATGGGTTATCTGTGTACACGTAACAGCCGTGGAAGCAGTGTATGCAGACATGCTCACAAAAGTTTGGGACGTATTTGCCTACTGTATAGACATATGTCGTGCATCCAAAGGTGGGCATAATGAGCACCTTTAATTTGGTTTGTAAAAAAAAAAATTATGATTAGCCATGTAATATAAAATTAATTTTAAATTTCTATGTTCAATATTTTTCATAATATACTCATTTCAAATTGGGTGATTCTTTTTTAAACACTCTGTATAATCAGAGAAAAGTTAAATTATTGTCCAGACAGTTCTTTTTAATTATGACTGTTTTGAAACGTGGAAAATTCATAACATAAACACCTGGCTTCTAATTATCCACAGTAAAAAATCAAAGGGTGGCATCTAGTTGTGAACAAATCAATTGTGGTCTTATTTTCCTATCTTTCTCTCTAGTTCCTGCTTTATTTATTTGTTCTGTGAATGGGTGTGTCCCTTGCAAGGGCTGGTGGTTACAAAATTCTTTCCTGCTCTTTTCGCATTCAAAGATTTTCCCTTTTATGTGTCTCCTTCTGCTGCAGTCTCTCATGAGGCTCTGGAGTCTGGTGTCGGCCCTATTTGTATCGAAAAAGAGTTTGAAGATCTTCACATTTGTGAATTTCTGTAGAGACATTCACATATAAAGTTATTAAATACTGTATGGATAAGTAACAGCCATAGAGCTTGAAGATAATAATAATGATCTCTATATATAAAACAGTTCCGTAACTGATTGACTGACTGACAGATAATGCACAGACCAAACCGCTGGACCTAAAGGGTTGAAATTTTGCATGGCGATTCTTCTTATAGTGTAGGGGTACACTAAGAAATATTTTTGAAAAATTCTTCTTAGATTTTTTTAAATAAAATTTTTAAGCTGTTTTTGCAACTTTTTTTAAGTTTCCATTTAAAATAACCTTGGGGTTATGAAATTTATATGAAGAGAAAGATCATAAAATTTCCTTTAAAATAAAATCTTTTCCTCCATTTTCTGGTTTCTGGTGAATTTTTAAAGATTAATTTTTAGAATTTAATTTATTAAATACTGATCGTGTTTTTCTTTTCTTTTTGTGATACTTTAAATTAATTTTGCGTGACGTGCATAACAATGAGATAAATTGACAAAAGAAACATTAAAATACGGTAAAAGATCAAATTTAACCCCTAGTGTCCCCTCAACTTAACTTGAAATAAATTAAAACTATTTTAGAATTTTGGTTAAAATCAGAAAATTCTAGAAAACTTTTAAGTTGTTTTTTTTCCGCTTTTTCAAACTGTAAAATTGAAGATTCCAATTATGTCTTTAGCCTTAACAGTTTTTAACAACAATATGATCCATAACAAAAATTCTATATATTTTTTTTGCTATATTTTTTCTCATTTTATATATATTATATTTATTTAATATCAATTCTATTGTTATTCAATATCAAAAAATCCTAATATTTCAAGGACATTTGGGGAGTCAATGCACTGAGGAGGGCCCTAACGAATTCAGTTCGGGCCCCCACTAGTTAGAAGCATGCTACGCCTATGAGGTTGATAGCTGATAATGTACACAGCACAAAAAAAATTATAATGTTTTAAGACCTTTTATGCATTAAAAAATAGTCATTCTGTCAAATGCAGTTAAATAGCAGCAAATTAGCAGAACTGAATGTGATGTGCACGTTTTGGTGAAAATTCTTAATTTGAAGTGCTGAGATTCCTAAGTAACTTCTTAATTTGCAAGGTAATGTCATCTGTCAAAATTGCATTTTGATCAGAACTTTAATTACTTTGATAGAAAAATATAATTCAGAAATAACTAAAAATCATTTAAAATTTACTTTTCATTTTTTTTATATGGTATGTTATATTGTACAAGGAAAGGAAAAAAAAGTTCTGAAGCAAATTTAGATTTTGTCCATTTTACATGTTATTGAATATTATGAAATCATCCAGTTCTATGTGATAAATTGCTTTTTTGGTTAACATTTTAAACTTAATTATATTTTTACTTGTGTTATTTTAAAACTTAAATACTATTTAATTAATTTTTTTATGTTACAGGATAGCATGCTTAATTCTCCTCAGAAAGTTAAACCACCAGAAATGGATGCCAATTCTAAAAAGAGTGATATTTGCAGGTATTTAAATTCAATTCAATCTGGTAATTTAAAAAAAAAAAAAAAAAAATTTAAGATAATTAGATAGCTTTGATAAAAATGCGTTTTGTATTTAACTTTTTTCTATTGCAGTAATCATGTTTCAAATCAGATTTTTGTGATTTAATAGTTATCAATCTCTGAGATTTTAAAGTTTTCAAAGGAAAGGTTTTGTTGATTAAAAATAAAGTCATAGTATGCAGGCTGGCATGTATACTGTCATTAATCCATCTTTGTTTCTTAGTGTTCATTTTGTGCATCAAGTAAGACCAATTGAATATGAATGCTCATGTATTGTATAGTGCTCAAGTAATTCAGTTGATTTCATATTTTCTAAATACAGATAGCCCTCCTACATCACGGCATCATACAACATGGTTTTGCTCTAACACAATAGGAAAAATTGTGTGAACCCTCGTATAACACTGCAACCTGTAACACGGTTTCGCTCTAACACAATAAAAAAATTGCGAAATGAGGCATTTCAATTTCAAAATGTGGATTCTCATTTACTTCATGTGAGTGATTTTTAAAAAATATAATCCAGAGTATGCAACTTTCCAACTGACTTCTATTCCTATGGTACAGGAATTACGTAGATCACTGACTGACATTTTTATTACTTAATTTTTAATCGGTTATCTTTGAAGATTTTGTTAGTGACAGTGGCCTTTTTACTGAACTTGTCCAGAACATATGTTTTAGAGTTCTTATAAGTATAGAAGGACCTGGAAAAGACACAAAATTGCATATCAAATGGGAAAAAAAAGTCTGGTAAATTCAAAACTTGAAGAAGACAGTAAAATGTGAAAACTTTCAAAGTCTAATATGACGTCTCAGGTTCTTTATCTAACATTATTAACTGATTTATGTAAAGTACTTGCCTCATCTGATATATTTGAATATTACTTATATACATGATATTTACATTTATGCAAAATATAAAAATTTATTTTTAGCACAGTGGTATGCTGTACAGGTAGCCCTCCTACAGCATGGCATCTTACAACATAGTTTCGCTCTAACACGATAAGATAAATTGCGGGAACCCTCGTATAACACTGCAACCTGTAACATGGTTTTGCTCTAACACGAAAAAAAAATTGCGGAAACCTTTGTACAACACTGTACTTCTATAGCACTAGATAACATGATTTTTGCTTAACACATTTATAAACTAAATTACCTGAAAATAATGACGGGAAGGAATAATGAACTATAGTGGCTTTACGTGAAAATGTATAAACAAATTATAATTTATTTTTGGTACATACATTGTCTTGTTTGTTTTGATATTAGAATATTGATGTATATAGATATACAAAGTCAAAAAAAAAAAAAGAGAGTGAGAGAAAAGGGACAAAGTAGTTCAGGTTGAACACACTTGTGGGGATGGATTTAAATGTGAACGTATAAGAGATTTTGACTTGGTAAAACTATTAGTCTCAGGCTGATTGTTCATTGCTTTATGCGATAGCTGGTTGCACTGATTTGAGAAAAAAATTGCAGTGTGGACTCTTGAGTCCAGGTCAGCGTATTACTATTTGAATTATTCATTTATAACTCTATAAAATTACAAGAAGGCCTAAGCTTAGCTTAAAATCTTGAATCATTTTTCATGAATGCAGACCCTTTCGTTGAAAGAAGCCAAAAATTCAAAAGGGAGCTGCAAAATTGTCTATCTCCATACTGTGAAATCTACAATGACCATGTAAGAAACAGCATACAAAACAAAATTACTGATTTTTTTAAAGAGGATAGAAGATGCAAAAAATCTAAATGAAGAAAAGGTTCTGAAAGTGAAGGTGATATCGTTCAACTGAAAAAACATACTCGTTTGATTGTACTAAGCAGTGATGAGAAAGAAATTTATTAAATTAAGGTTGCATTAAATGAAAATATTTTTTTTCCTCTTCATTTTGTGTTATACATACATTCATATTTTTAATAAAAATTAAGTTGCTTATATGGAATTTAAAAATAAAGTTTGTTTTTAATAAGTTTTTGGAACGTAACCCCCCCTTTTTGTACTGGCTCTGGGTCTCATATAACACTGTTTCACAGAACATGACATTTTCTAGGAACCTATCTACCGTGTTATTGGAGGGTTACCTGTATTATTATTCTCATCTGTTGCACTGATGCCATCACTGTTGTTTGACATTGATAGTTGAGCTATGACAGAAGGTGATTTTTTTGGGGTTGGGCATGGGTGTCCGTAGGTCAATTGGAAAATTTTATCCTCTATCCTTACTTAGTTTTTTTATTTGATTTGCAATCTCTATAAATGAACTTCAAAAATTATATTCTATAAATTCAGTGAAAGTTATTAGCATAAGATGGAATTGCTGCATTGAATTTAATCTAATAAGCTCTTGGAAATTTAAAATTTTTAGAATTCTGTAGAATTTTTTCAAATAGAGCTAATTCTATTCTACTTTATTTTTTAGTTCATCTGTAAATTCTGTACAAGAAATAAAAGATATAACTCAGGATTCTATAAAAAGTGAAGTTAATGTTCAAGATGCATCACATTGTCTTCTTGATTGTGAAAAACAAAAGGAATTAAACAGTGTTGAAGAAGCATCTTATTGTCTTCATGATTCTGAAAAAGGAAAGGAATTAAGCGGTGTTCCAGAAGCACCATATTGTATTCATGAATCTAAAAAAGGAAGGGAATTAAACAGTGACCAAGAAGCACCATATTGTCTTCAGGATTCTGAAATAGAAAAGAATCCAAGCAGTGTTCAAGAAGCATCAAACTGTCTTAATGATTCTGAAAAAGGAAAGGAATTAAGCAATGATCTAGAAACACCAGATGTTTCTCAATCTTTTCATAAAGATCAGGACAACAGCATTGCACCAAAAGCTACTATTATCAGTGATTTTCAAAATGAAAGTAAATTCAATACAAAAGAAGTTCAAGAACACACATCCAAGTATTTGGTTTCTCAGTGTATCAAAAATAATGTATATTCGTAAGTATATCATTCTATCATATTTCTTTACATTATTGATACTTTAGCTTTTATTATTATATTGGTATTTAAAATTATGTATTTACTGAATGTACAAACTAAGAGAGAAAACTGATCAATTGGGAGTTTGCATCAGTTTACATCAATTTTATGTTTGAAATGTGTTACACACTCTACATCTGTAGCAATATGACTAAAATCATTAAAATTGTGGCAAGTTGGTATAAATATAAGCTTTGAACAAAATAGTGCTGGAACAATGACTGCTGAAAATATCACCGACTTTAAAAAGCTTACTAGCAAATTATCATTAGGTTCAAAATACTATGTAGTTAAATAATATCACAAATCACAAGAAAGATGAAGTGCTGTGATTTAACATTTCAGATTTATTTATAGGCATAATGTGTGTTCAATTTTAAACTATTCTAAGAAGTCTCCCACTATTGAAAATTGTATGAGCAGGGATTCACTCACCCAATTCTTTAAATTCTTCAGACATCCAAAGTTACAGGCAAAATAGCAAGTTTATGGGGACAATGATTTTTAGTTAGTTTTAGGCCCAAATTTATTTTTATTTCTTTTTGTAAGATCCTGAAATTTTGTCAGTAAATAAATTTGAGTGAACAGTATTATAGCATGATCTCCTATCGTGTAAGTTCTCAAATCTCAGAATTGAAAAATGGGATCCAAAAAATTTTTTTTCTAAATAGCTGGGAGAATTGAGCCTAGGCTCTTCTCCGGGGGGAGCCGGAAGCGTGAGACCACTTAGCTGCATGCGTCTAGAAACACCACAGGGGATGGGTCCACACTGCACCCGTTTGATGGTCTGCGAATTTTGAACCGAGTCAAGTGGCGGGACTAGACCACCTGACCCAGCACCCCCAGAGGTAAATTTGAAAACTTGGAGGACATTACAGCCACACCCTATTTTATGTGCCCCGGCCACCATTAGTGAACACGGCTTAGGATTTTGTTGGCGACCGGCCTCGAACCCGCAACCCTCAGATCACTAACTTGACACCTTTGCCAACTGGGCCACCGTGCCCTAGGATCCAAAAGTATTGTGAAAAATTGCCTTAAAAAAATATCTGGTCACACCTGGGAAAAGTTCAGGATTTTCCTGTGTATGAAATGGAATTATGCATTCCTATGCTTTATTTATTTTTTGCTCCTTTAGGCACCCCTCCTTCCTTTAAAAAAAAATCAAGAAGTGCATGTGGTAAACATTGTACTAAATATACATTTTTATTTATTTATCTCTTCAAATTGCAAAAGTAATTTCATTTTTCTGTTCTAAAATGCTTAAAAAAAAAAAATTACAGTCTAATACAATCCAAACTTCAAAAGTATGTAAGTATCATTGTACCATGATTTCTGACAATGATCACTGAAGTTCTTTTACTTATTTTTATTTTTTATTTTTTAATGTGTTTAACGTATAAATAGGCAGTGCAAGAATTTAAGTTTGTTTTTTTCCTTTTTGGTTTAATCTAAGAAATATCCTTTTATATAACATACAAATAATTCATGCAAAATATGGAAAAAGGTTGTATGTAATTTTAATAAGTTAAATTTGCAATTTTTGAAATTATCTTGTAAAAATTTTTGTAAAATTGCAAAATAATCAAAATTTATACAAATTAAGTTTTATTTAGTTCTATAAAAGTGATTTGCAAAATCCTGTGTGTGGAATTTTTTAGGTTTGATACATGTTTTTCACATTATTATGCATATTTCATGCATAGCAAATATAGATTTAGGTGTGGCACTAGTGGCAGAAATTTCTTTAGTCATAACTAGGGGCTTCGCCCCTAGGCTCGCTACGCTCGCTCCTCTGGTGAATCAAGTGAATGAATGACTCAATAGTTGTTTATAGTGATTGAGTCATTCATTTGTTTACAGTTGAAGCTCCCCCCCCCCTCCCGGCGAAATGGATGAAGCCCGGGTAGATGGGGGGTATAAGCCCGGATGAAGATGGGTGAAAAATCGGATCTTCTTTCAATCCTTCTGCAAAGCAAGCGAATGAGAAGATTTTTTTGAAGTATTTCTTTAAAATTCAATTAAAAATCGAAATTTTAAGATAGAGACTTGAAATGAAGTTTATATGAATGAGAAAGCTTTCATCTTCCAGTTGATATAAATATTTTCTTTGTAACATAATAAGTCTGAAAGCATCGAATTTATATATCTCGAAACGCATAAATTTTTCCAAAAAGTGGGTTTTCAATTTTAATAAAAATATCAGTCTGTTTTAAATTATTTTTAAACAAATGAGGTCTTGTTTGAAGGAGAAATGTAGTCTTAGATTGTAAAAAAAATTAAAATTCTACGATCCTTTTTTGGCGAGTTATCGTAATCTGAACATGAAAAAGTCAATATTTTCCCACAAAACATAAAATTAAAAAAAAAACTTAAAGTCCGACGAATATGAGACATGTCTTACTTTCTTCCCCACATTATTCTGCATCGATTGGTATCGGTCTCGACCCCATACCCCCAGCGGTTTCGGAGGAGATAGCATGACAAGCTTTTGACGGCGGCGGCGGCTGCGTCAGCGGCAGTTAGTTTTTTTTAGAATAGAGAGATGTGTAAATTTTTTTATCTTCATAGCAAACCAATTTAGTTTAATTTTTCTCACTACAATCAGAATAAGTTCATAACTTTAAAATATACAATTGTTTCATTTTTATGTAATCCACTAATCACCCTTTTTATTTTTTTAAATTACCAAACTTTACTGTTAAATGTGTCATTAAAAGCTGTACATTATTCTTTATGGTTTTCAAAAAAATTCATACTTGTCAAGTGTTCCGTAAAAAAGTATTCGTTCCGTTTTTTAACCTTTGTTACGAAAATATATTTTCAAGCAAAAACATCCCTATTTTTACTTTCGCAGCACCATCCCTTTTTCTCCCTTACATCGCGTTTTCGAGATTCATATTTTCCCCTCCTAGCAGCTTACCCTATACAAAAACTTCCTGGACAGCAAGCAGCTTCTACAACATTAGAAAAGTCAACAATCATGAGAAAACAATCGTGAGAAAGTCAACATCATGTGCTTCACCTAAACTTATAAAAAAAGTAAAATCAACCTCATTTGCTTCACCAATACCAGTAAAAAAATTAAAATTAATGTCAAGTGCTTCACCCAACTCTGTAAAACAGTTAAAACCAACCTCGTGTGCTTCTCAAAAATCAGCAAAAAAGTAAAATCACTTGCAGAGTCACCATCATCTACCAATAATAAACGCATATTGCAGCGGGAAGAAAGAATTTTTCTTACATTAAGCTCAAATCTTGATCATGCTTTAGCATTTTTTGTGAAAAATGTGATTGTCATTTATGAAACATATAATGTGATGTTTCAAAGTGAAGAGCCGAAAATTCACAAGATGAGAAGAGAGTTAACAAATTTTTTTTT
This sequence comes from Dolomedes plantarius, assembly GCA_907164885.2. NCBI lineage: Eukaryota > Metazoa > Arthropoda > Arachnida > Araneae > Dolomedidae > Dolomedes > Dolomedes plantarius. The sequence goes on from OU015492.1 coordinate 167,737,489, forward strand.
TAATTGTTGGCGAGATTTAGGAAAATATCTGTCATAACTAGCTCTAAATGTGTATTTAATGTGAAATTTGATGTATTTAAAAATAAGAAGGATGAAAAAGATTTAGTTATAGGATCCGAAACATCAGAATTTGTCAAAGAATTGTCTGAAAGTGAACTTTTACAGTTCTATTCTTGTGTTAGAAAATATTATACAACATCTTGTTGTTCTTTTTTTTTTTTTCGATTCCGTCGCACGCTGTGTTCCTTATTTTTTTCTTGGGAGGTTGGCAGCTATGCTATTTTGAGTGAATTTTTTCCCATTATCTTTAGTTTTTAGTGACAGACATGTGGTTCTTGAATATACTGCTCAGTTTTAGGATTACCAATGAATTAAAGGCATTTGTTTGATCATGTGTGGTATTTTTATCCCAATGGTAGTAGTCTTGAAAGAGTAGAAGAACTGTGTTTTACATGATTTTCCTTGCATGTAATATAAACTAGATGCCTTATTAAAATTATTTAGATGTATCCAAGTTTTGCTTCATGTTTCTTGTTGGATTAGCAACTCTCTCTTTTAAACAAATTAAGATGGTTTCAAATGTGCATGTCTTTTTATTCTTGCTTTGTTCATCTGTTAGTAAAAACCTTTGGTGCCATTTAAAGATGTAAAATCTGTATAGTTGTCAGAAATTTTTCTAGCTAAATAAAATATATTTATGCATGTAAAATGGAGTATTTTGCATTAAATACTTGACATTTTATACTTAGTATGAGTTGTGGTGTTTTGAAGCTTCCATTGTAAACTTTTAACTGAAAATTCTGTCTATAATTTTTAAGAATTTTGTATTGATTTTAATTTTGTTAGAGTGTGTATATTTTTCTAATGTATACAGATTTGTAGGTAGTATGTAAATTTAAATAACAAGCTTTAATTTTTGTAATTTTACTTATTGTATGCACGATTATGAAAAATCATTTAACGTGTGAGATCTGAAATAGTTTCTCAGAGTTCATAGACTAAGCTGTTTTGTCCAAATCATGCAGAACTTAATTAACATTTCATTTCTATCTCTAAAAGAAGTACTGTGAAACTTCTCTATGGTGGCCAGTCATTATTCCAAAACAAGTGGCTGTTTTGAGGGGTGGCCATTGTATAGGGGTTGATTTCTCTATGGTGACCAGTAATGGTTAAAAAAAAGGATTGTGCCATTTTGAGAAGTGGCTGGTTAGAAAAGTTTCACTGTCTTTTTTTATTATTTTTTCTTAAATTTATTTTTTTATATTTATTAAATGAAATCAGTTTAAATAAAATGAAATATTTTCCCCCTATTAGATACATGTCTGATTTTCTTCAACATCATGGACCACTCAGAACTGATGATCCTGTATTAACTGATGAATTGGCATGTTTTCCAAATGAAGTCATTTTTATGATAGCTGAGTGTGGAAGCATTGGAGAGTTTCTGAAAAATGATTTAAGATTTGCTTTTGTTGGCGATACCTATGTTTGTGTAGTATCTGATCTTGCAAAAGCTTACAGGATGAATAGTAGTTCTTCTCTTCCGACAGATCTAGAAAGTTTTCAGCCCTTAGAGAGCACAGACAATGCAAAATACTTAAATGGGTGTGATGTAGATTCCAAGCTTCAGAATTTTGGTCTTAATCCTGATGCTGTTGAATACACACCAGTTGTTCCATCTGTTAGTAGTAAAAATAATGATCACAGAATTTATGAAAACTCATTTTCTAATGGCTTAAATGCCAACAATTCATCATTTGACCCCAAATCTTTAAATGCTTCTTTAAATAGTACCAATGTAAGCAACAAAAGTCAAAAGAATAAATCAAAAAGTTGTGACACTGTTTCAGACATCAAACTTCTTGATAATTCTGAGTCTGTTTCTGCCACTGCTCATTCTGAGCATACTAAAATTTGTGTTAATAAAGAAAGCAATGGAGAATCATCAAGTGAACATATTTATAATTCTAAACTAAGCCCTAAAGCTGCAAATTCAGATTCTAATATAAATACTATAAATCAAAATTTCCAGGAAAGTAATGAGAATCTATGTGCCAGTGCTGGAGATTTATCTCCTAGTGATTTAAATAAAGATATTGAAGGCAGCTGTAGTTCAGTAGAAAATTCAAAAATAAAAAAATTACAATCTTATTTGTTGCCAGCATTGAAAGAGTTCTGTGATGAAAGTTTCAACAGCTATCATCAATATATTGATGCTTGCATAAAACCATACGCTATCAGAAAATTGCCTGAAACAGTTACTACAGGAACTGAAACTGATGTAAGTAAAACTCCCTCTCCTTTTTTTTAAATTGCAAATATTAATCCTTTACAGATATAGCCATGAAACTGAGAGCATCCAAAGGATGCAATTTCAGAAAATCAATAAACGTTTAAAAACTAGTATCTCCACTCTGTAAAGTTCATTGCTTAACCCTTCAGCGGGCGTGCCCGTGTACGAAGTGAAACATTTTCGTAATTTTGAAGGGTTTGATTTTACATGTAAAGTTTGAATGTTCTAAGCAGTTTCTATTTATAGCTACACCCTTTCTAATGCAGGTCTGATTTTTGACCCTTGTATTCCTTTCCATTCATTGTTAGTCGTGATTTAACTGTGGTAAACCAGCTATTATACTAGATTACAATATGACAAAAGCAGGAGTTGTTGTAGTCTATCAAATGTGCAGTTATTACATGGTATCCCGCATATCACGAAGATGGACAATCTCATTGTTTTTTTAGGTTTTTGGACATAATAGGAATCTATTCACAAGTTGTCCTTGGATCCAAAAAACCGGACAGTTTTGAAATAAGGCGATTGTATCTGCATTCTTTGGCCTTTAATTATAAATATATCTCAATATTATCAGTATTTTATATCTTGTCATAAAACACAGAATTGTTATTTTAAGTTTGAACTAAAGTTTATTACAAAAGGAGTAATCAAGGTTGAAAGAGACGTTGCACTTTGTGGCACATGTGCCTGCTGGTGTTCCAAAAATTAACGCACCCGCTGAAGGGTTAATAACTAGATGGTCAATGATTATGTAATTTGTATTACTTCTTTCTTTAACAATTTAAGTGCCCAGGAAACTGGCTTTGTCTTCATATATATGTCCCATGTTAAAACAAGCAAAAAGTGATACAAGCTGTAAGTGGTCTCCAAGGTGAAGTAGTACAGATTTTGTACTAAACTAGCTCTGTAGTATGTTTTGTTATTCATAGTATGAAAAAAATGAAAGTAATGTTTTGTGATAGTTGCATTGATTGTAACTATCACAAAAGTAGCAGTCAATGCAACTGTCACAGTTAGTATCTGCTACTGAGGAATAAAAGAATAAACCCTCTTCTCTGACATGTTCTTGCATTTTATATTGATGCTAACTCTTGGCAACATGGTCTAAATAGAAATTTACTACCAGTCATTTGTGAGTAACATGCTGCTTGTTTGGAAATCAGAGGGAGAAATTATTAAATTTGGTTTTTGTTTAGAATTCATTTGACTTTTTCCCAGTATTTTAAGTTTTAAATTACTTAATCAAAAATATGTATTAATATGCTTTTATGCTATTGATGAATAGTTAGCTGGGAAAAAAAATTTCTTCCCCCCCCCCCCCCAGGTATTTCCGTTATCTATGTTTTGAAATGTTATTTTAGTAACTAAATGAATGCCTTGTATTTTTTTTACTTGTGATTGCTCCTTAATTTTTTGTGATCTTACTAAAAATGTGTTTTCCTTTTCATTGTGCATTTACATATCTGAGAGATGAGGAAAATAAGTATGCCTTACTTGTATTTATCTTGCAGTTTGAAAATTCTTCAACAGAAGAATCAAGAGATTTTACAAATACTTTAAAAGCTGAAAACAAGCAGCTAGAAGAACAGAATTTATCATTAAAAAACCAGTTAGTATCTGCTACTGAGGAAATAAAAGAATTATCCAATGAAGTATCCAAATTAAAGACAAGTTTAAATAGTTCTTCTTTTGATATAGAGGTAGGTGATTCAGATTGATATTAAACTGATAATGCATATGTTTACACTAGCTGAATACCTGTGCTTTGCTAAAGTACATTCAAATTAACCTTTTACACGCCAATGTTCCCAAAGGGGAACATCAACTTCAAAATTCTGTGAAAAATACAATTTCATTTATATTGCTCTATAAAAATTATTACTTAGAAGATATGGATTGATTTTTTGGCATTGAGATTACGTTAATAAAATAAATAGTGTCTAGGGGGAAAAAATTGTAACTTTGGCTTTTTTCTAACTTTTCGTCGAACAAAATTCAAAAATTCGTATAAAATTCAAAATTCAACAAATGATTTTAAAATTAAGAGGGAGTAATTTAAAATGATCATTTTCTTGGTAGAACATAAGTTATAACAATAAAGATTAAATTTTGTTGTTACTATTAGATGAAAAATTTGCATGTTCCCAAAAGGGAACATTGGCGTGTAAAGGTTAGTTTTTCAACATAATGAAGTTCTTTTGATTACAGTGCATAGGAGTATTGATAAAATTTTTTCGAATACGATAGCTATTAGTACGTATCAAGAAAAGATGTTTATGACTGTGATCTACTTTTATTACCCCTGTTCACCACTCCCCCCTCTCCCCCATTTGTGTGGGGGAGAGGGGGAGGGGGATTCCGATGGGCTTGAAGTGGATTACTCATAGCTGCTGCTGAAAAACGTGTGTTTGTTGATAGTTAGACGTTGTTTATGACTCTATTGGAGGGGCACATAATATGTTGGAAAACACATGATTATGAGTTCTCATTATTTTCCTTTACTCTGCGATTTTCTTCAGTTGAGAGAGGATATGTCACTTCCATTCTAAGTTGAGTATAGATGAATCCATAGTGCCCTGTTACGGTTATCATTTGGCTAAATTGTATATACGGGGTAAACCAATATAGTTTGGTTTTAAAATATAGATGTTGTGTTCCAGCAGTGGCTATCCATATGCTATGAGAATCTATAGTGGAAAAAGTTCAGAAATAGAAAACTCTCCTCTTGGATCTAGAGTTGTGTGGGAGCTTCTATCCAGTGTTGTAAATCCAGAGATGCATGGAATTTTCTTTGACAACTTTTTCTCATCACACAAGCTGTTTACTGAGTTGTCTGAAAAGGGTTTCAAAGTAACTGGCACGATTCGGGAATTTCGGACAGGAAGATGCTTTCTCAAATTACCAAAGGAATCCTCAAAATGGCAAAGAGGAAATGTTGAGTACCGAAGGGATGGTCAAGCTTATATTTGTCGCTGGACAGTGCTGTAGTAACTATAGCAACCAATTATTCGACCCATGAGCCTATCGGTAAAACCAAGCAATTTCGTCAAGCAAAAAAAAAAAAAACTGGTGTGATGGTGTTACTCAGCCACATCTGATAAAAATGTATAATGAGGGGATGGGAGGTGTCGATTTACTAGACAGATTTCTTGGATCATATCGACCTATGTTTAGAAACAAAAAATGGTATTGGAATCTATTTAGCAATGAGCTAAACAGCTATGAGCTAATGAGCTAGCAATGAGCTATTACTCAATAACTTTAAGAAATTTACTTATAACTATTAAAAAATTGGGTACAGAAATCTATATTTGAATGTAAGGGTTGTTAATCATATTTTATAAAAACATGGAAAAACTAAGTGTTTCCCGCCAATGTTCCCTTTTGGGAACATGTTATAAATCATATACAATTTTTTTTTTTTTTTTTAACTACTCATAGTTCTTATGTTTGAGTTTTAATGTGATTTCTATCAATAAATAGTTTGTGTTACCTTTCGATCATTGTGCGGCGTGTAAAAGGTTAAATGCAATGGTCAATGTATGCAATTAATTTGTATGTTTAATATCCATAAAACATACTAATTTGAATTAAATTCTCAAAAATCTTCCATCTCAATTATAATCTAGTGGTTAAATTTTATATTTTACCATATTTTAATATTTTATTTTTGACAATTTATTTCGTTGTTATTCACGTGATGCAAAATTAATTTAAAGTATGACTAAAAGAAAAGAAACCATGTGATCATCATTTAATAAATTAAATTCTAAAAATTCACCAAAAATCAGAAAATGGAGGTAAAGATTCGAAAGAGATTTCATTTTAAAGGAATTTTTATGATCTTTCTCGTGATATAAATTTTATTACCCTCAGATTATGATCTTAAATGCAAACTTAAAAAAATGTTCCAAATGCAGCTTAAAAATTCAATTTAAAAAATCTAAAAAGAATTTTTCAAACATCTTAGTGCATCCTTATACTTGTAGGAGATTCCTTATAGTAAGCGATTGTAACGGAAAAGGTAATTAGTTGGTATTAGGCACGATAGATGGTAGCACCTATCCACTCAGTAAAGGCAGTAAATCGAGTGGCCATATCGATTACAAAGTAATAAGAAATTTACGAAATTAGGGAAGAAATTCTAAAATATTGAGATGTTGGTTAATTTATTATTATGCAGTAGAAAAGAAATATTTAGTGTTTTAAGATGTTTGGTATTTATCATATAATTATAATTTTTGTGTTTTGCATGTGTAAATATTAACTGTAATGTCAGAGGGTAACTGTGTTTACCCGATATAACTGCAACCGACAGGTTAACTGCAAGAGACATGTTGTTGTTGTCGCAGTCTGTAGTATTATCATGCTGGTATTGCCGTGCGAGTTAGCTGCTAAAATTTCGTGCTTAGATGTGAATAAAATTGGTAAATTCGTCTCTAGAGTGATGTCGTTGATTGTTTAATCCTTTATACACGCAACCGAAAAAGAACATTCTCTAAAATTGGTGACGCCGTGACTTTTTAACGTAAATAAGAAAAGATGCCCGATTCGGCAGAGACGCACGTGGAAGCGGTCAGCATCAAGATCCCTCCATTTTGGGTGGATAAACCCGAAATGTGGTTTTATCAAGTTGAAGCTCAGTTCCAGATCTGTGGAATAACGTCTGAGGACACGAAATTTAATTATTTGGTCGCTCAATTAGAATCTCGTTTCATAGAAAATATATGGGATATCACGAAAGCGGATTCCAAGACGAAGTACTCCGATGAAGAAAGAGAGGCTCTTGAGTACATTTAAGGAGAGCGAGAACCGAAGAATAAAACGCCTTCTCACTGGACTAGAGCTCTGCGATATGATGCCCAGCCAACTCCTCCGAAAAATGCGATCTCTCGCAGCCAGCGATATATCCGACAAAGTGCTGCGAACATTGTGGTTAGAAAAAATTCCAGACTCCATTAAAAATGTGTTGATCGTCAGCGACGAATCGACGGAAAAGCTAGCAGCCATGGCTGACAGAATAAGGGAAATGAACCCTCAATGGGAGTTAGCCAGTGTTGGAAAAGCCGCAGGAGCAGCAGCATCATCACCCCTCCAGCCAGCACACTACGAGGCATTGCTGAACAAAATATCGGCGCTGGAACACCAGATTGCCAGCCTCAGTGTCCAGTCCCGCAGTCGCAGCCCAGGTCCTCGCCGTGACAGGAGCAGATCCAGATCACGAAAATGCTTTGATCCAAATGGAAACCTGTGCTATTATCACTTTACTTTCGGCGCGAAGTGCTACCCGGAAAAGTGTAAACCCCCATGCAGCTGGAAGCATCCGGGAAACCAGGAGATGCAGTAGAGTCAGCGGCAAGCTCTGCTGCCCAACGAGATTGTCGCAACTTAAGACTTTTTGTGACGGACAAGACGTCCAGAATTAAATTTCTGATCGACAGTGGTGCTGATGTATCCCTCATTCCGGCAGACTCCAGTGCTAAAGTATCATCAACCTATAAACTGTATGCGGCAAATGGAACAGAAATCCCAACATTTGGTGTGAAAGTTCTCACCTTGGACTTAGGTTTGAGAAGACCATTTCAGTGGCCCTTCATCTAAGCAAGGTGAGCAAAGGCATCATAGGTGCTGATTTTTTGAATAAGTACCAGTTAATAATTGATATGCATAGAAAAAAATTAATTGATGGGCTAACGAATTTATCGGTACGTAGCGACATAATGTCTATTACTGAGAATTACAGTATAAGTATTCTGACCAATACTGTTAAATTTTCAGAGCTACTCCGTAAATTCCCAAACATAACTAAGCCCTCGTTATTTACCAAAAATGTCAAGCATAATGTACAGCATTTCATATCAACAAAAGGGCAGCCAGTTTATTCTCGTGCCAGACAACTGGATGCGAAAAAGCTTAGTTTGGCCAAACAAGAGTTTCAATTTATGCTAGAAAATGGTATAATTAGACCTTCAAAGTCCCAGTGGGCTAGTCCTTTGCATCTAGTTCCAAAAAAAGATGGCACCCTAAGAGCTTGTGGAGATTATAGACGCCTTAATGAGCAGACGATACCAGACAGGTATCCCATTCCCCGCATTGAAGACTTTCACCTAATCTTAGGTGGAAAAACCATCTTCTCAAAACTGGACCTGTTCAAGGCCTACTATCAGATTCCTATTGCAGAGGTAGACAGACCGAAAACAGCCATCATAACACCATTTGGCCTCTACGAATTTAATGTCATGAGCTTCGGCCTACGGAATGCCCCATCAACATTTCAGAGGTTTGTGCACGAGGTGTTCCAAGGACTGGAATTTTTATTTCCTTTCTTAGACGACGTTTTAATTGCCTCATCGTCAGAGGAGGAACATAAGATACACCTCAGGCTAGTATTTGAGAGACTCAACCAATATGGCCTATGCATCAATGTAGCCAAGTCGGTTTTTGGAGTCAAGGAAATTGATTTTCTTGGCCATCACATTACATCTGAAGGCTCAAGTCCCCTCCCAGAAAAAGTCGAGGCTATTTTAGATTTCAAGTTGCCAGCAACAATTCATGAGTTGCGAACCTTCTTGGGTATGGTAAATTTTTACCGCCGATATTTAAAGAATGCAGCTGAAACCCAAGCCCTTTTACATGATATGCTGAAAGGAGCGAGAAAGAAGGATAGGCGTAAAGTCCCATGGACAGAAGAAGCCATCAGGCAATTTGAAAAGTGCAAAACCGATTTAGCAAATACAGCTCTGCTTACTTTTCCCCAACCTGACTGTCAATTATCCTTGCACACTGATGCATCAGATTGGGCAATAGGGTCTGTACTACAGCAGTATGAAGCTGGAAGCTGGAAACCCATTGCATTCTATTCCAAAAAGTTAAATGAGACACAGAGAGCATACAGTACGTATGATCGTGAGTTGTTGGGTATCTACCTCTCTGTTAAGCAATTTAAATATATGTTAGAGGGAAGAGACTTTGAGATCTTCACAGATCACAAGCCCCTTATCTTTGCATTTGTGCAAAAGAATGAGAAAGCTTCTCCAAGGCAATTGCGCCAACTGCAATACATCTCGCAGTTCACGACCAATATCCAGCACATCAGTGGAGAAAACAACATTGTGGCTGACACTCTCTCCAGAATTGAAGAAGTAGCAGTGATCGATTATGAAGAAATTGCAAAGGCCCAAAAGAATGATGATGAGCTACAAGAATTGTGCAACAACACCTCTTTAGTGTTGAAACAGTCAGTACTCCCATCTGGAAACACCTTATGGTGTGATACTTCCCAAAACAAGATTCGCCCCTATATTCCTAAAGTTTATAGAAAAAAGGTGTTCAATCAAATTCATGGCTTTTCACACCCAGGCATTAAATCTACAGTGAAGCAGATGGTTGCCAGGTTTATTTGGCCGAATATAAAAAAAGAATCGAATGAATGGGCAAAAGCCTGCATTAATTGCCAAAAGGCAAAAGTAAACAGGCACACAAAATCGAAGCTTGGAGTCTATGAAGAACCTGATTCAAGATTCAGTGTGGTGCATATAGATCTAATTGGACCTATGCCCCCTTCAAATGGAAAGAGGTACTGTCTAACATGCATTGATAGGTTCTCATGTTGGACAGAAGTAATCCCACTTGAAGATATAACTGCTGAATTGGTAAGCAAAGCTTTCTATGAACATTGGGTATGCCGGTTTGGAACGCCTACTAGAATTGTTACTGACCAAGGCGGACAATTTAGGTCCCAATTGCTTAGCAATTTAGCAAGTATCTGTGGTGCAAAAATTCTTTCTTCATCGCCTTATCACCCTCAGTGCAACGGGAAAATTGAACGTTTTCACAGAACTTTGAAAACAGCCATAAAGGCTCATAACTCTGTCAAGTGGACTGAGACCCTACCAACTGTGCTTTTAGGTCTCAGAGCAGCTATTAGAGAAGATACTAATTTCTCTATAGCCCAAATGATCTATGGCACAAATATTAGACTTCCTGGTGAGTTTTTTGATAAACCAAGTTGTGAAGTGGAGCCAGATACATTTGTGCATAATTTGCAACAGCAGATGGCTCAGCTTAAACCAGCCAAGTCCAATCACTCTCAACAAAAAGTTTTTGTCCATAAGGATTTGCAATCCTGCACTCAAGTTTTTGTGAGAGTAGACAGAATTAAAAAACCACTTGAACCAGCATATGAAGGTCCATTTCTTGTGTCAGAGAAGCATGATAAATATTTTTCGGTAAGCATAAAAGGTAAGAAAGTTAACATATCAGTTGATAGGCTTAAACCAGCCTATGTTATTAATGATAACTCCTCATATGTGACACATAATCCAGATGATGAACCATCACAAGCTCCAAAACCAGAGGTTAAACTCCCAACAAACTCTCGTTGTGGAAGAAAAATAAAACTTCCTGTCAGGTTCCAAACTTAATGCATAAGCATTCAAAATATTCATTTTGTTTTTTTGTAATACTAGACGATTATCTATTTGTATTTGTTATTTTAATTTTTAATATGATTTTAGTAGTAACACTCCAACGGTTGTATATATTTCTCATTAATTTAGTAAACTGTTTCGAAACTGCTTTATGATTGCAAAATATTATGTTGTATATATTTATTGGTTATTATTTTTTTTTTCTCTCTCTTGTAATTTTATAGTATTAGCATGTGCTCTAGTTTTTGTTGTTCAGCATCTCAGTTCATATTGGATTTTAAAATATGCAGAGGTGTTTTGAATTAGTATGTACATATTTATTTAAAGTTTGTCTCCAGCATAGTACAAAACACAGTTAGTGACTTATGTATATGTAGACAATATGTGGAAAATTTAATTATTATGAGCTAAATGCTATAAATCGTGTATCATTGTACAGTTAAAATGAAAACTATTGAAGTACGACTATTATAGTCAAAGAATTTTGTTTTTTTTTTATAAGAAAAACTAACTTTTTAGGCATTGTTTTAGTTATATGGTACATTTGTGTTATTGAAAGTAAAATGAATTGTGCATGTATAGAATTTTCATACTAAATTGGTCAGGTTTATTTAATTTACATAACCCTTCTGGTAAACTTATATGTAGATAACAGTAAATGAGTAATGTGAACAGTATGTGTAATAAAATATAACAGTGTATGATTAATGTGAACATCATAGGATTAATAAAATATAACAGTATACGATTAATGTCAACAGTAGATGATGAATGTGAATTATCTTAGTTTTGTGTATCGTATGATCAGTTAAATTATTGTTATTATGAGACTTATATAACTATTAACTTAAACTGTGTATTAAGTAGAGTTTTATCTACCAACTTGTATGTGTATTTGGTGTAATGAGAATTCTCAGTTAAGGGATATTAATGTTCCCTGCAAAAGCAAGCAAAATTTGAGTCATGAAGTTAAATTATATATGCTCGTGAGTAATGTGAGTGTATAGTAACTTACAGAAATTATCAATATAAACATAAGTTTTATACATAATTATCTGTTCCAGGTCACATGTCAATAAATGTAAAAAGCAGCATGGAATTCTCAAAGTGTATAACTGTTATTAGTTTTTTTTTAATTTTTTGTATTGTATATATTATTTTATATCATTAAGTGTATTACGTATAATTCAGTGTTTAATCTCCTATCATAATTTTTATTTGGTATCGTAACTTAGTTACTGGTAAGGGAGTAATGTAGGAGATTCCTTATAGTAAGCGATTGTAACGGAAAAGGTAATTAGTTGGTATTAGGCACGATAGATGGTAGCACCTATCCACTCAGTAAAGGCAGTAAATCGAGTGGCCATATCGATTACAAAGTAATAAGAAATTTACGAAATTAGGGAAGAAATTCTAAAATATTGAGATGTTGGTTAATTTATTATTATGCAGTAGAAAAGAAATATTTAGTGTTTTAAGATGTTTGGTATTTATCATATAATTATAATTTTTGTGTTTTGCATGTGTAAATATTAACTGTAATGTCAGAGGGTAACTGTGTTTACCCGATATAACTGCAACCGACAGGTTAACTGCAAGAGACATGTTGTTGTTGTCGCAGTCTGTAGTATTATCATGCTGGTATTGCCGTGCGAGTTAGCTGCTAAAATTTCGTGCTTAGATGTGAATAAAATTGGTGAATTCGTCTCTAGAGTGATGTCGTTGATTGTTTAATCCTTTATACACGCAACCGAAAAAGAACATTCTCTAAAATACTATAAGAAAAATCGCCCTGCAAAATTTGTCCTTTAGGTTCAGCAGTTTGGTCTGAGCATTACCTGTTTGTCAGTCAGTCAGTCAGTTACAGAACTGTTTTATATATATTGATAAATAAGTAAATACACAAAAGCATAGTTTTTATTCTGGATCTAATGGAGGGCATGGTCATGTCAAATACACATTTTTTCTAAAAAGAACATCTCGTTCTGCTGTTCAGAAGATGTAAGGGAAAGTGATTATGGATGTATGCAGAAGAGGGCAGAGTGTAATACTTGGGTGAGACAGCTTGGCAGAAATACAGTCTAGAAACTAGCATGCTCAGGCAGGTTATATGATAACTTACAAAGGTAAAATAATATTCCCCTATCCTGCAAGAGATGATCTCTATATGTGGCTGTGCTTCTATATCATTTCTTGCAGTAAAATTGAAATTAATCAAAGCACTTATATACCTTAAGGAATCTGCATATGGAGCAATAAGAATTTCACATTTTTCCATAAATTGAACTTTTGGATTCTAAAATCTGTCATAATTTGGGTGTTTTTCACATGAAACATTTCATTTTGTGTATGTAAGTTTCCCTTATGAACATGATCTTTGTAATGTTTTCACAGTTATCGAACTTATTACTGTTGCTCATTTTCCTCTGAAATCTTTCTATTAACTTTCAATTTTAAAATATCTCAGAGTGGGAAGATTTATTGGTTTGGTGTCCGGACTAAAGGTATCCAAAAGTCATGATTTATTTTTACAGAACTACCGATTAGAATTTTTAAAAAAGTTATTTAAATAGAAAGAACATCTCACAGAGTTTTAATATCTATATATATAAAACAGTTCCGTAACTGACTGACTGACTCACTGACATACAACGCACAGACCAAACCGCTGGACCTAAAGGGCTGAAATTTTGCATGGCAAATCTTATAGTGTAGGAGTGCACTGCACTAAGAGAGATTTTTGAAAAATTCTTCTTAGATTTTTTAAAATTAAATTTTTAAGCTGTTTTAGTATTTTTTTAAGTTTGCATTTAAAATAATAATTTGAGGGTTATAAAATTTATATCACAAGAAAGGTCATAAAAATTCCTTTAAAATGAAATCTTTTTCAAATCTTTACCTCTATTTTCTGATTTTTGGTGAATTTTTAAAGATTAATTTTTAGAATTTAATTTATTAAATTCTGATCACATGATTTCTTTTTCTGGTACTCTAAATAAATTTATCGTCACATGCATAATAACTAAATAGACAAAAAAAAATTTCTTGCTAATGCTGCAGACGATTGGACATAATTTTGTCTATAAAAATATCCCTTACAATTTTTTTATAAATATATATATTTTTTTCTACATCAATTGTATATATTGATCGTTGTATTTATTATATATATATATTTTTTTTTGCATTAATTGCATACATTGATTGTTGTATTTAATTTGAATGTACTCTGTAGCGAAGTGCGGGTTTTCAGCTAGTCAATCATAAATTTCTATCATAGATGTTGATGTCTGCACCTTTTGTAGCACAACTAATGTCTAAATGGTAATCCAGTTCTCTCCAAGTGTTTCATAGCATATCAGGCATTATTAGACTTTTTTGCTTGGATTCATTAAATCTGTTTATAAATAAAAAAATTGAAACTGGATGAGTTGAAGAAGCATATCATTCAAGCAATTCATGTAATAACTCCTGATATGCTACAAAACAGAGAGAACTGGATTACCATTTAGACGTTTGTTGCTCCACAAAAGGTGGACACATCGAAATCTATGATTGATATTAAAACTTGGTGAGATGTTCTTTCTATTTAAATAAATTTTTAAAAATTCTAATGGGTAGTTCCAGAAAATAAGTCATGATTTTTGGATACCTTTAGCCCGGACACCCTGTATTATCCACCTCATTTTGCCATTTTATTGATGGCTTCTATCTTGCATGCCAAATCCTTGCCAACTTCATTCATACCAAATGCAAAAGTGATTTTGGTCAGTTTTGTACTGAAAAGTAATTTTTCAAATTAAAATGTATATAGTTTTTAAGGGTATATAGTTCTTCAAATTGGAAAAACTTTTCATCTTTATACCAATCTTAATCTGTAATTTTGTTTTTTCTGCTTAATTCATTGAAATTTCATCCCAATACAATTATGTTTGATGTTAACTTTTAAACTTTAGTTAAAAGAATATTAATTTAAAATAAATCTGTTGATATTGTCCAATCTGTAAGGTTTATGATCTTTTAAACAATTCAATCAAACCATGTTTCGATAAAAAAAAGAAAAAGCCTAACATACCCCAAAAAACAATGTGTGGATAAATTCTAAATATTAAGAATAATCTTATGTTCTAAATCAACTAAATACTGTATCTCTGCAAAATTATTAAAAATCTGATGTGCTAATTCAGCTAAATATCATAGTTCTGTAAAAATATTAAAAAATGAAGTTTTAAAAAACATTAAATATAAAATATTTATTAAATATTGTATAAAAATATTCCAAAATGTGTTGAAAAAGTATATATATATCCTTAATATAAAAATAATTCTAGTCTGAAAAATTAAGCTGAACACAGTATTTTTATCAAAAATATATGAAATCTTAGTATAGACAAATGAGTTACCAAGAACATGTTTTTTATTGCTTATTATGGTGGAGCAGGATATTGTATCAATCTTCAGCCATTTTATATGTTTAATTAAAATTAAAGAAAATAGCCTTATCCTCAGTAAGATTTTTGAGATTGGATCCTGTAAAACCAAGCAGGTTTTTAATTTGCTGCTTTAACTTGTCAACAGGCACAAATTAATTATTTGGAGCATGAGTGGAAGACAGAACTTGTCGCCGACAAATCTGTGACAATCATATGGTTAACTTACAACAGACTTATGGAAAATGCATAAAAAGAACTCACAGCTTCTCTTAATATCTACAATAAAAGATAAAAGTGTGGCAGCTAGTTTCTAACTAATTACTAGTTCATAATCAGGCTGCTGGGCGATAGCCAATAAGCTATGGTGCTGGCATTCGGTCCTGAGCCTGTGGGTTCAAGTCCCACTGTTGGCATGAATGTTTTTAACTGTTCAGAATAGGTGTTAAGCAGTAGGTCCCAGTCTAATTAGCCCTCATGTAGCAGAAATATGACCATTACACTCTCAACAAACCTCTTTATCAGGCTCAGTAGCATCAGGTGGGATTGTCTCAATAGGCAATTCACAAATATGATCTTCAAACTCTTTGATATTAGTGTAGGAGACAACAGAAAATTCCAAAAGAACATTGAAGAAAGCAGTGGAAGAAGCAGATACGTGGAAAGGGAATCAGTCCAGTTATCCTGCCTTTGCAAACTTCCTGCTTTAGTTGTTAGCAGCATCATTAAGGGGCATCTTCCTTGTATGAGCTGGTGGTCATAAAATTTCTCTCCCTTGTTTTCTCTTTCAAGCAACCCCTTTTTCTTGTATATGCTTCTGCTTCCCCCCCTCCCATGTTGTCCTGGAATTTTCTGTTGTCTCCAATATGTATATCAAAGAATTTGATGATCCACACAAATATAAATCATCCATAGACTATCACAGATAATGCTCCTCAGCCTGATGAACTATTATTTAGTTCAAACTAGTCACCACCCTTTTTTTATTATTATTATTGTGGATATTAAGAAGCTATGTGTTCCTGTTAATCCTATAGTATTTTCTAAACTCTTCATTTAGAGCAGTGGTTCCCAACCGGCGGTCCGCGAGAGCCTTGGGTGTGATCCGGTTCCACATATAAAAAAGTTGCCAAATAAATGGGGATTTTGAAAGCAATGTTCATTAAACTAGATGGGCTTAATATGTCCGATGACTATCAGGTGTTGAATTAAAATTTCTTAAAAGTTTAATATAATTATTTTATTATTAAAATATGATACGTTAGAATGTGAGTACATTAATATCCTGTTTCCCTTTTGCCTGAGGGATATTCTATACCCCTCAGAAGGTCCCCGCTCAAGTCAGTAGGGGGTAGGGGTGGTCCACACGTGATCCATTTTCTGGCTTAGTGGTCCACAGACTTCTACGGGTTGGGAACCACTGATTTAGAGCAAAGACATACATTGGCTTTTGTGTGATTTTGTAAGGTAAAAATCTACCCTCCATGAACTTTTGATACATATCTTATAACTGCTGTAAAATTAAGTCTTGATGATTTGCAAAACATAGCAGGAACACACAGATCCTTAATATGCACGATAAAATATTAAAGGGTAGCTATTAGTTTTGAACTGATTAACAGTTCAACAGGCTGAAGCGCATTGGGTATGTTTGTCTCAGGGCAGTTTACACTAAATGCTACACTTCTATTTTTGCTGTGAGTTCCTGTTATGTGTTTTCTTCAAGTTTCATATAAGTTATAACTTTACAAAATGTTTTGTGTTTTCTATAAAGCTTTAAAAAAATCCTGTATAAACTTCTAGTACTTTATTGTTTTATCAATGTACATAATTCTAATCTGTAGAGAAGTGTATAAATTTCAGATGAAATTAAATTCTTGTGGATAAATATTTTTATTTCAGTTGTTATTCTCATTATTTCTTTACATTGTAAATTCATGTTTTCAAATTAATTCAGGTGCTCAAGATAGAGTATAGAAAAAAAGAAGAGAGACTAGTTAATGGAAGAGAATATCTAATTAAATCTTTGACAGATGCTCATACAAGTATTGATGAGCATAAAACACGTATTGATTTTCTGGAGAGTGTTAATTCTAGGTAATTTTTTTAGAATTAAATATACTGTATTGTTAGTATTATTGTTTATATTGTTATTAATCTTAAATTTGGTTACATTTTAATTTCATTAATTTTAATTGTGTGTAACAGTTTATATAATTAATATATTGAAATGTACAGAAGTTTCCTGTAATTATTTTCAGCAGTAGTATGAATTTAAAATATTTATGTAATAACACTTCCATTAAGATAAGTAGCTAATATTTTGTAGAAGTAAATTCAGACAAAATTAGATTTTTTTTTAATGTATATAAATTGTAGATATGGGCAGAGAAAAGTTAATTTATTAGATTTAATGTTTGGAAAGATTAACATACTGTCAAAAATCAAAATTGTTGATATATATTTTTTCACAAATTCATAACATTTAAAAAAAAATTTTAGAATGCATTAGTAAGTTATTCTGCTTCTTCTTGATCAAAGTGTTTTACTATTAAACTATCACTAATTGCTCTTTAACAATCAAGAGTTAAACAATTAGTAGCTAAACCTTATAGAAAATTTAGCTCTACTTGTTAGACTTGCAGCCCTGATACTTCATCAGTGTTAAGCTCTAACTTTGAAGTGAATATTTCATAAGACATTGCAATATTTTTTCCTTTTATACAATAGCTGAATGCATGTTAAGTTGAATTACATTTAGACCATTACAGATAACTGCAAATATCAGATAATAGTGTAAAATCAAAGTATGTAGTTAAGTTTCTACTAGAAGTAAACAAAAAAGTCATAATGATTGCTTAACACTCATTTTTTCCAAATCTGAATAACTAGGAACAGCATGCATTAAGTTTTAAATAATATTAAGTTTATTTTATTAATTTGTATACAGAAATAAAAAATGGAGTGAATAATTGAAGTGTTTATAGAACATTGCTTAGAAATTTTCTGATATAATTCTGTTCAGTACACACTATGACATATAAATTATGGTGATTATTTAAAGTGTTAGCTTTTAATTATTTCAACATTAAATTTTTGATTAATGATTTAAAAAAAACTTTTATTTGAAGTGTTTTGAAGCATAATTTACCATCTAAATATTGTGCTGACTAAATTACTCTAATATACTTCTTTTCTCCCTTTTCTGCTTGAAGGGGTTTATGCCAACCCCACATAGAATTTCTCTCTTAAAATTGTCTCTGAGTTATTCCTTCTTTAAATTCTGATGATTATAGAAATGTTTGTTTTGATTTTGCCTATGCCAAATCTTCCCAAAATTCTGTATAATTTTTTTTTTCACTTGTAGATTAGAAGAGACGGTGGATGGTTTAAATTTATCGCTTAATAAGGCTGAAGAAAAAATTGAGTAAGTTAAAATTTTATGTTCATGTGTGTTACGTGAAAAGTATGCAATCATGTATTTATGCATTATAAAACTGCTTTATACTAAACTGTAAATAATAAGGTAATGTCTTTCCTGAGATTAAATGAGGCACTTTTCATATGAATGTAAATGCTGCAAAAGCAGTTTTTGCAGCATTCTTTTGCAGAAAAATTCTTAAAGTGAAGCATTTTAATACACCTAATTCTGTTTTTGCATGAACCTTTGTTACACGAATTTGATTTAACACAAATTTTAAAAAATTTCATTCTCTTTTTACGCGAGTCATTTTGATTTACCACAAGCGGTCTAATCCAATTTCTCAATTTTTAAAAAAAATTTTCCTAAATTCCAAGGAAATAAAATTTTATATGTGGTGTATTATTTTTGGCTACAGTGTAACCAGTTCTGTTTTGATTCAAGAAACAAAAGATGTCAACAAAAACATTTTCTTCTTTTATTCTATCAAAAATGGAGAAAATGAAAGAAAATGTTCCTGGTCTAAATGCAGACTTAATAAAAGAAGGTCTTGAACTGACCAAAAAAATTTGGTAATCATTTTGTCAAACATGACCCTAATGAGGAACACACTAGGAAGTTTCAACATGAACTGAAGTTGTTGACTGCCTCTTACAGAGAATTATGTAACACCTAACCAAAACATGAACACAACAGTTAATAACTAACTGAATTCGTTCGCAAAACCAGTGAATCATCAGCACAGAAAGAATTTCATTACTATTCACAATATTTCTAGTGATAGCAGAGATACTCCAGTCGTATGCAAACTTAATGTGCCATTTATTGTCAGAAAGTAAAAATGAATAAAAAAATTTTATGTGTAAAACAATTTTTTGTTTGTTCATGATTAATATTTTTCATTTTCATTGCATATCATTACATGTGTATTTTGTTGAAATAAAATAATAATCTTAAAACGTATATGTTCATATGGTTTTTCAAAATTATTTTTACTGATTTTTTAGATCTGGAATCAATCTTTTCTCCCATAGATACAATATCTTTTTTTTTACATGAATTTTTTTTACACGTATTCTTCAGGAACGTACGTATCTATCGTGTCAAAACAGAATTAAATGTACCTCACTTTAAGAATTTTTCTATTTGATGTCTTGTGATATGAGAACATTTGATGTTTCCTGAATTCACAAATTCATAAATGTTAAAACTTTTTAAAAATGCAACTCTTGTAAAATCTTAATTATGATTCAAAGATATATATGTCACCAGCATCTAGCAACCATGGACCTTGGTTTTGTCCTTCTTAAGGGCTCCTCGACATGGTATAATTGATAAATGTGCTGGAAGGAAAAGAATTCCAAATGTGAAATTCCTAAATTTTTACTATTGACTAAGTGCTGTCATCCAGCCTACAATGGAAAGAGCTGTCGTCTATCGTGAATTGTTGAACAAAATTTAGAGTGTTTGAGAAGATGATTAAATCATGATTTTTCTGGCTATTTAAATAAAATGTTTCATTTTGTTCTCTTTCTGTCTCTTTTATTTATTAATTTTTTTGGTAAAAGATATTTAATTTCTTTCCAGAAATGCAGTTAAAGCTGAAGAAAAGAAACATGTTGATATTATAAAGTGTTTGCAGAAAGAAAATGATGAACTAAGAAGCAGATTAAAGTATGCAGAAGTAAGTTTCATGCTAATGACTAATATCTTTCAATTAAATTTCTTGGAACATGTTGTGAAAGGTGTGTTTGAATATCATCTAATTGCCATTTGAATTTTTGAAACAACTTTAATTTTCTAGGAATAACATGTAAATATGTGAAGCATTTTTTTTTAAAAACAAGTATTGAATTTGTCTATCTTTTTTTCTTTTTTTTTTTTAAGTGCTAGTATGTTTTGTTCTAAAATACATCATGGGGAAGCTATTTTTAAGGCAGTTTAACTGTCACTTTTATTCTCAAGCAACAGTTGCTTAGTGTATATAATGAAATTTCATTTATTTTTTTTTTAAATTTTAGATTCAGTTTCTTCAGACTAAAAAGACTGAATTCTTGAAAAGAATAGAAGATAAGTGTCTTGATATATCTATGAAGAAGCAAGAATTTACCCGAGGCTTATCAATGTAAGTACATAATATTTCTAAATATTAAATTTCTGCTTTTAATGAAACTCATTCTTTCCTCTATCAAATTTACTATCTCCTCACTTTATATATATCAAAGTGTCTACTGTTCTCGAAAGTCTCCAAAAAACCCATGAAATTGGAGGGGGAAAATGTCATAAAAAATATCACAAAAGTATAGATCAGTCACGAAAGAATTGAGTCACACCTGAAACAAGACCATTGATTTTCTTGTGCATGGAAATCTAAATAACTAACTCTCTCTCTCTCTCTCTCTCTCTCTCTCTCTATATATATATATATATATATATATATATATATATATATATATATATATATATATATATATATATACTTGTGTTATATTTATTGAATCCAAATGAATTCACTTGTGGCAAATTTTATAGTATGTATGTTTTAAAGTATTAAAAATTGCAAAAATGAGCACCTTTTCACCTACCTTATTTACTTAAAACTAGAATTCCATTCCATCCAAGGATCAAAAACTTGAAAAAGGCATTTTTCTAAATGATTTCTTGTAAGGATCATTGAGGATATATATATATATGAAATGACTCGAATGGTCATCTCCTAAAATACGCATCGTGGTTGAAAACAATAAGATTTCAATACAACGAACAAAGCAGTTTATCGCAGCCAAAACATCACCTTACAGCATGGTGTCCAGCTCTTATCTGCAGGAGCACATCGAAGAAGCTGTAAAACGGGTTGACAGAAATTGGTGAGATAGGTTAGTATTGTAAAGGGGTAAAGGACGGAAAGGTTACCATAGTGAGAAAGAACTCTGGGTGATTAGAGGTGGTTAAAACTTATTTTATATGTATGATATATATATACTAGATTTATTACCCGGCTTTGCTTGGCTGATAATTATTATAGAAAAAGTATATAAACATATTTCATGCTCAGAATTCTGTTACAATAGCTTTGAACAAAAATATCCGTTGATACCACGCAAACTTGTTCTAACAATTCGGGAATGGAATGTCGTAGCAGGATGAAAATAGTAACATTCATCCTGATTTTCCAAGTATATTAAACCATGTAAATTTCATCAAGGTAGGGCTCACGGTTCTTGAGACTCACACACACATAGCCCATTTCCCGTTTCTGCTTTATATATAAGATTTAATTTAATTTTTATTGTTGTGTATTGATTAGATGAAAGAGATAGGTTGTTGGCATTTCCAGGATGCTTTTTTTTCAATGCAGGGTATGTTTCATTGGTATAGAAATAACTTTTTTAAGTGGCTTAAAAAGATTTAAGTTTCACAAAATTGTCGAAATTTTTTTTTAAATTGATGGGAACGACAAATTTGTCCTAAACTAACAAAATGATATAGGAATGTTATTGTTGGGCAAGTTGTTTTCAAAATTGCATTATCTGAGAATCATGCATATATTTCTATAATATAAAATATTACAGAGTTGTCATAGTATGCTGTATAACTATTTACTCTTTGCAAGTTTATTTGTTGGTGGTATTTTATCATATCTGGTATACAGGTATAATGAGTAAAAAATTTGATTCAATCTTAACATATTCATATTTTAAGATAGAGAAAATTAAGTTCCTTCACTGTTTTCAATGGCTTTATCCCTTGTATATTATCCAGATAAAAAAGAAATACTGAGTTCAGCAACCTAGTCAGTTTTGACATTTCTCACTCATTCAGAAGATTATTAAAATTTATCTTTTAGCAGTTGTATTTGTAAAATATTAGCAGTTGATTTCTAATTCTAATGTAACTGTACTGTGGGGGTGGTCGCCTGCTGCAGTCTGCTTTCACCAGTTGCGGCAACAACCTGTAGGGCCCTAGCAGCTATGACGTGCCCCACCTGGTGCTGTCAACTTTACTATTTATAAGCATAGCTCTCTTTTTCTTTTTTTTATAAGGAAAAATTATAAGCTTTTTAATTTTTTTCTTTCTCACAGGATTGGGTATTTTTTTAAGTTATAAATATTTCTAGTTTCAAAACAGAGGGATCATATTGTCAATTTTTGAAAAAATGTTTTTCATTTTTACTTGTTGTTCTGAATGTCAGAAGTATATTTTATGCTATTATATGTTACAGCTTTTCTGGAGTCAGATTTCTTTGAGAATCACGGTGGATTTCATTGCATAGTGCATGAAATAGAACTGGCTATTAGATCTTACGAAATTTTTACATTACATGGATTCTGCATTTAGTAAATATTTCTCATTAGAAAACTGTGTATTTTTTATCTTTGAGATCTATCAGATCATATTAAATTGTATAGACCTTAGCCTAAATCTATGGATGTGATCTTAATTTAATCTGTTTGCTCTAACAGACTTTTTGTATTCTTTTTTTCCCTATAGGATATCTGGGAACCTTAATCCTGTGGTGCATTCGAGCATGAAGACAATTTTTTCTCAGTTTTCATGTTATGAAAATGAATTGAAAGCTCTTAGACTGGAATTTGTGGTAAGATATACAGACAGGATTGTAAGAATACAATGAAACTTCTCTATGGCAGCCTGTAATGGTTCCGAAAAAGTGGCCATTTTGAGGGGTGTTTTTCGAAAAGAGGCTTCTTCCATAACATTGTCTGTGGAATCTGTAATTGGTTCAGAACAAAATATAGCCATTTAGAGGGGTGGCCGGCTAGAGAAGTTTCACTGTATTTATACATAGACATAAATTTCTGCGAGACATCAAACTTTATTTTTAGTAGACGAGCTGAATACCTGTATTTCACTACAGAGTACATTTTAAGATAATTGCAATGAAAAAATAATGAAATTGCTTTAAGATAAAGCTCTAAATAAGCAGGCTCCATCTGCTACAATAGGAACAACAGTTTGAACAATTTCCCCATCAGTAACTAAATTTTTCTCAACCATATTTTGGAAATGTTTCTTATCCAAAGTAACAGTAAATGAAATGCTAAATGTATGCAATTAATGTATGCAATGTATGCAAAAAGTATATATATATTTATAAAAAAAAAATCATAACATATTTTTATAGACAAATTAATGTAGAAGAATATATTCAAATTAAATACATTGGTCAATGTATGCAATTAATGTCAAGAAACCCAACAAACTATATTTATTAAAAAAAATTTTAAATTCAGGTAGTCTCTTCTAACAAAACTGTGGGTTATTAACGTAGGATTATTTATCGTTGCTTATCTCTTTTCTTTTCTTTCTTTCTTTCTTTACGGATTTTGGTTCTTTACTGTTTACTGCTTGCCCAAGCAATACATACTGAGTTTGGCACGTTGCTAAAATTAAATTCTAGAAATTAATCTTTGAAAATTCACCAAAACTGAGAAAATGGAAGTAAAGATTCGAAAGAGATTTCATTTTAAAGGAATTTTCTGATCTTTCTCGTGATTTGTTTTATATTCCTCAGATTATTTTAAATGCAAACTTAAAAAAAGTTACAAAAACAACTTAAATTCTTCTTAGATTTTTTTAAAATTAAATTTTCAATAATCTTTCTTGGTGCACCCCTACACTATAAGAAGAATCGCCATACCAAATTTCAGCCCTTTAGGTCCAACAGTTTGGTCTGTGTGTTATATGTCAGTCAGTCAATCACAGAAATGTTTTATATATATAGATATGCATGAGACCTGGATAAATTGATCTGCAGTCAGTTTTTCTCTTTCTTGCAGTTTTAAAAGTAAGATTCATAATTTTTTCTGTGTCTAGCTACATGAGCAATGAATTTTACATTCCTGATAAACATTTTTCCCCTTTAAAGTGTATAACTCTTTAGGTTTAAATTTGCAATACTTTTTCTAATTTTTCAGTGCATTGCCATGCATATCTTTTTCTTCACACCAGGTTCTAATTTAGTACTACTACTTATTGGAACACTTGTGAATTGAACATAGAGATAATCACACCTGATTCTTTTTGGTCTTATGGAGTATTAATTTCTTTGAAGCTAGTTGCCATTTTTATTTTTTATTATGGATTTGGAGAAGCCTTGTGTTCTTGTTCTTCTTACTGGTAGTTATTCATTTTGATTTTAGTAGTGGCAAAGTTTTCTATACATTTTTTTAAATTCAGTTTCTTTGAATTTAAATCTGGTTCAAGGGCCTCAGGTTGCCCCAATTGGTCGGCAGATCTGTACTGTCCGTCTGGCATCCAGCCCCATAAGAAACATCTCCAAACAGGGGAAATCAACCTTCGGCTGAGTTTGTAAGCTCTTGCTACACAGCCCCAATCTTCAGTTTGACACTTTTCAAGTGGACTGACCATCCTGGATGACGTAATCTTTCGAATTATTGGTAGTTATTGTAATTAGAAGATCTTTAAACTGCATTTAGATTGTTTCTTATTAAAATAAAACAATTTAAAAAGTTATACTGGCAAAACATATGTTTACACATAAATTTTGACTTCTAGTTAATATTATGACCTGCCTAAAGTTCAAGGTCCATCTAAAATTGGGACATTAGGATGAGTAGTCTTATTTGGTCATAAAATAATGCTTTGTGCTCTTTTCAGAAATATTACAGTTTCATATTCTTTGACATGAATATTCTTGTAATTAATGAAATTGCATTAATTTTTTATTCCAGAAAAAAATTGATGAACAGATTGAAAAAATTGAAAAGGGTGCATCTTTAAAAGAACTGGAAGAGATTGAAATTAAAAGAATTCCTGACCTTCCACATTTACAAAGTCCATTCCCTGTAAGTCAATGTTGTGGTTCTTGCGCTGTATATATATTTATACTGTTAAGTTTTCAAAATCGTATGACAAATAAATTAAACAGTATAAATAGGTAAATAATTTTATCAACAGAAATGGAAACTGAAAAGTAATAAATTATGAATTCTCAGTCGCCTATATTTCTTCCTTTTACAGAAGATTTGGTTTTTACATTTTTCCTGATTTTTCTCCCTCAAGCCGAAGAGGGGAGAAAAGTCTGCAAACTTAAGCTTTATTTATTTATTTTTTTTTTTTTTAATTAACGGAAAAAAATTTGAAACAGTATTTTTTGTCTAAATTTTTCCCTCCCTCTCATACAAAAAAATTCTATGTAATAACTGATATTTCTGAACCAGATATTTTTCAGTAAGTGTTTTCTGCTGTGGTTGACAGACAAAAACCCATGAAAGAATATTAGTAATTCACTGCATTCTGTAAATTCCCCCCTCCCCCCTATCTGCTGTAAGTAGCAGTTTATGTTTGTCAACTGAATCGGCAAACTTGGAGAGAAGAAAAAAAAAGGTGAAAGTAGACAACATATTTTAAAATATCAAAAAATTTTGCCTTTCTACTTACCAGAGTTACAGGACATATAAGCACTGAGAGCCTTTTAACTATTTTGCACCTGAAATTCAGTTTTGTGTAGTTTGTGATTTACTCACTGTGAATTATTAATTGAAGTTTAAGAAAAAAAATTCCATTTTATGATTAAGTATTGGGTTATTAATAATATGAGTAGAATTTTCTCATTCCATATTTATATTACCAACATATTTAGTAAAAGAGTATAGTTTAAAGATATTCTATTTAGTAGAATCTCAAATAATTCTAATTCTGGAGAATTTCATGTATTTTTGTTTATTCAGTTTTTAATCTATGTGTGACTGTATTATTTTATCTTTTATTTTAGGACTTTGACAAAAGCCTTTTGAATTCTACTCAAATGGCCTTTAATTTACTTAATGTGGGGCACTTGCCTCAAATGCCATCTGCCTCTGTTATTCCACAGGCTACTGCATCTGCAGCATGTATTCCACCAACACCTGCTACCATCATCCATTCTGCAAATCCTTCTGCGACAGTTATTAAACCATCTACCCTTCCTACAGTCATTCCTCAAGCTAAACCAGCTGCAGCAATCATTTCACAAGCTATTCCGTCTGCATTAAAAATCCCACAAGCTATTCCGTCTGCATTAAAAATCCCACAAGCTACTCCATCTGCGACAATCATTCCACAAGTAACTCCATGTACAAAAGTCATACAGCCCCCAACTCCTTCAGCAGCTGTCATTTCCCCAGTCACACAGTCAAACTTGTCATCTACATTGCCTTCTGTTGAAGCAAATCAGAAAAGTAAATCTATAATGCATAATAATCAATATAAATTTAGCTTTGGAAAAAAACTAAAACTCATATTTATTTATATATTGAACATTTAGCAGTTATTGTTTTCTATATGTATCATTAAAATTATTTTATGACTGTAGACAGCTTCTAGAATAGTTTGTTTTCAATAGTTTTTAGTTATGAATTCATCTGTTTAATTTTTTTAATGTGGATATATTTCTTAGTATGGAGGATTTAGTTATGATAGTTTCTAACATAATAAATTTAGCTTAGGAAAAAAAAACTAAAACTCATATTTATTTATATATTGAACACTTAAGTTATTAACAGTTTTCTATACGTATCATTAAAATTGTTTTATACATCTAGAAAACATTGTGTTATACATCTAGAAAACATGGATTTTAGTTCATAATTATTATGACTCCTCAGTATTGCATTACAATCAAGTACTGTACAGTACTGTGGAAGTAACAAAACTCAAGAAAGACAGATTTTCTCCAAATTTTGCTATAACTGACAAATGCAGTTAACCCAGTATGTAGTAGAAAGTACCAAGCATCTATCTTAATTTCTAATATAAAATTTAGATCACTTGAATATAATTAAGTCGCATGTACCTAGGGGTTACTCCTCCAGCCCAGAGATTTTTTTTTTTGTTGGGGGGGGAAGGCAACATTGGCATTTAGGGTTATATATATATATATATATATATATATATATATATATATATATATATAAGAAAAGAAACATCCTCACATTTTAAATTTTAAACTCATTTAGTGTTAGGTCTACGATTATATAATTTTAGGCTATGGGGAAAAAAATACACCAGGCTTTTTTTGAGGGGGGGGGGGGACAATTGCCCCTACTGTCCTCCTCCCCTGGAGCCGCTGTTACATGGATCAGTTGGATTAATTTTTTTCTTAATTGCTTTACATGTGTGATCAAGACCAATATATATTTTAATTAAACTTTATTTCCCCTTTTATTTTCATCATGGTATTTGTTTATGCTTCCTTTGATAAATTTTGATTTGATGTATCACTGGACCTTACTCTGCATAGTTATAATTGTTTTTGTTGGATTAACCTATAATACTGGTCATTTATATAGAAAATTATCAAGTGTAATTTGCTTCTGATATTGATATATATACAATTTCTCAATTATAACTACATTTGGATGATTTACATGGAAAGTTGTGACTTTAGATCTTAATTTATTTTTACTAAAAACTTTTTAAAAAAGACTAAAATAAATTCAATAGTTAAAAAAGGATGATATTCAATGTATATTCTTGGGGAGAACCATTATTCATCTCTACTGAATTGTCACCATTAAACACATGGTACATGGTCTTGGTTTTCAGTTTTTTTTTCATGAAGACCACTATATTTTAATGATACTCAAAACCAACACAGTTTTAGAGAAATCCTTCAAAACAGATTATTATAAATAATTTAACAAGGGTGATGATTAGGGATACGTAATTTTCATATTTACGAAATAAATGCGAAATTTGCTGATATGAGCGAATAAATGCGAAAATTATTTTTTTACTACTTTTCGACGTAAACTCGGTGATAAACGGTTTTTACGCAAAATTAGGTAATAATAGTAATGTATTAACAAAATTGCTTAACTAAGATGCGGTCTTTAACTGTGAAATCTCACTCTCCTTCGGATTTGCTCCGAATTTCACCCAGACAGTTTGTCCGTACCAGAATCGAACCTAACAATCTAACTGTAAAAATCAACCATCAAGTTTTGTGGGACTATTTGGTAGATTTAAGAATGTCTCTTGAACGCTAAAGTCAAGGGTATTTCAGCTACTTAAGTAGTCAAGCAAGATATTCCTGTTGATGTTATTCAGATTTTAATTTCAAATGCTGCTACCTTAATATTGCAGAGGCAGCCATACAAAGCCTCTATAGTCCCATTAACAGAGCAGATTCTGAGATATTTTAGTATGTACAACATAGTAGTTAATGACAGAAGGCAAAGACTTAAGAAACATAATGTGGAGACTACTACAATGTTAGCTTTTAACTAAAAATTTTGATACTTACTTATTCAAGTAAGTAAAATTGTAATTTTTTTAAATAAATGTGAAATTTTTAAATTTATTTCTTTGCGAATAAATGCGAAATTTTATATATTGTATTTTTTTGTTGTGAAATTTCGATATTTTTATGTGAAATTTACGTATCCCTAGTGATGATATAAACATAGGAGTAGATTATGATTGCTCCATGCATAAATGTACCACTTTCTCACTTCAACTCTTTTTTTAAGTTTTAAATAGTTGTTGATGTTAAGAAAATAATGATTTATTCTCTTATGGTATTGTATATAATACTTAAAACTAATTCATGGCTGGATATGTATAAATGCCTGTAGTGTTGGAAGAAAAAAAATTATGCAAGTATCTTAAATTTGTGTGCATGAATTTCCTCAATCTACTTTCTATTATTTATTTAATTTTATTCTATTCTAGAGACTTTTGACAACTTAAATTGTGAGATTAAAGAACCATTAAAAAACCCAGGGATTTCCATTAATACTTTCAACAGTATTCCGTATTCTGTGCCCACTCTTGACAAAGAATACAACAAAACCTGTGCAATTTTTAGGCCTCCAGATCCAGTACCTAATAGTAAGTTGTAACATTTTGTCATTAAGATTTTTTCTATTGATTTTATGCAATTTGTGGAATGAAACTCTTGTTTCTACTCTTGCCTTTTGCATTATCATGAAAGTGGCATATACATTTTGAAAATTTACTTTTAGTTTACAACTTAGGTGTTGAACAAAGAAAACACAAAAATGTCGGGTTTGGGCTAAAAATTGGGTTTTTCACGACCAGTATATTGAAATTTTTCATTATGTTCACTGATAACATAACTATTTTACATAGTTTAACATATTGTTTAGTATAACTCTTATAGTTATACTGGTGTAATATCTTAACTATTTCTGTTCTGCCAGGAAAATTGGGACTGTTCCTCATCCAGCATGAGGTCACCAATATCAATGAAGTTCTCTTTCTTAATTCCACTCTGATAGGGTGAAGTGGAGTAAGTGAGAATGCAGGCTTAAAACACTAAAAAATTTAACTTTTAAAATTGTGTACTTTGTAGAAAAATTCTTGAACTACTGTTATGTTTAGTTTTTATTTACAGAAAAAAATTGTAAAATGGAAAATTTTTATACCTACCAAACCCTTGCATTTTAACTAAGGTACCCAAGTTCGAGTACTAGCTAGTTAGCTAGCTAGCCACCAAAAAAAAAAACACTTTTTTGCAATATTACTTCAGCACTGCAAGGTTTTCACTTGCCCCATAAAAAATTTTGTATCAGGGCAAGTGAGAACTGCTATTCTCACTTGCCCCATATACTGAAAAAACCTACCTTTGTATTATAACAGCCATATAAATACTTTTTTCTTCCCAACATATTTTTTCTAGCTGGAGAAACTTCATAACCAATCACCTTTTGCCATGTTTCTTTAACAGCTGATGATTGTTTTTAATTCTTTAACATTCAAAAACAGTAAATTATGCAACTGAAACTAGTGTTTTTGTTGTAGGTTTGAAGAAGTGAATTGTAATTGTTTAGACTAACTGTTAGTGAATGTGAGAAGAGTGGACATTACAAACTGTGTGTGAATATATTGAATTTCTAATTCTGTTGTCACTATTTCTGAGTTGCCTGTTGTACCAGATGATGACTTATTAGTGTTCCTGAAAGAGCCGAGGCCTGGAAGGCGTGGTGAACTAATTTTTTTCTGTGTCTTTTGGGTCCTACAATATTCAATAGGGCCTAGGCAAAAAAATATTTTTTTTAAAAATTTCAACTTTTAACATTTATTTGTTACTTTAAAACAAATAATACAAATATACTTATTTTGTTGATATTCGGATGTTGCTACACTGCTAATGTGAACAACAAATACCTCCACAATGAAAGAATGTAAAAAAAATAGCTAAATAGCCTTTTGTTCAGCATGAAATATCTATTCTTTCCCTTGCTCTACTTATTTTGCTATAAGCAACTATGATATTTTGGAACCCACCTTCTCACTTGCTCCAAGTGCGGGGGCAAGTGAGAACGCAAAATACAAAAACTTTAAATAATTTCTGAAAAAAAAAAAAGCTGTGAATACATGTTTACAAAAGTAAAACTATAAATGTAGCCAAAAGTATGTATGCAAATTTTCATACAAATACAACAACTTGTTAAAAATTTATTTAGATTCAAATTGGAACTATATGATTTTATGTTCTCACTTACAACACTTCACCCTACATGATAAATTGCAGTTGGCCACTGCCTGTATACACATATAACTAGAAATGTAGAGCAAATATTTTAATATTAACTACATCCAAACACCATTGGATAATCTCACTAAGCATTTCTTTTCATGTGATTAAATAATTTTTGTCAGCCAAAATCCAGAATTATCAGGTAAATCAATCTGAATCAAGTTTCCCTATTTGAAAGCCAATGCTTTCAAACTGAGCTAAGAGTGCAGTCTGTCAAGCAGCAAAGATACTTGTCATTTAATTATTATTTTGAAGTTTCACAGAGGGTGCATGCTTTCCACTCTAAATGAATCCTTTTATTCAAAGTATAATATATCATGACCAAACATGCAACATACTATGTTCAGTATCTTAACATCACTGTCCTTATTAAGTGTGTGAGGGTAAGTAATTGTTAATGAAAGAAAGTACCTGCTCGGAACAGAAATTCACTTAACATTTTAAGAAGCCGTTGAGATAGGAAATTCATAGTACTGTTTCAAACTGTATGAAATATTTTAGGTTTGCATGATTGATAAGAAATGAGTGAATGTATAATGTTGATAACTGTGATATTTGATTAAAGTTTTAAATAATATATTAAATAAACAATGAAAGAAGAAAATTGATCAACTGCATATGGAAGTTTTTGACTTGTTTGTATTTAAGTTGTTTCTAAACATCTTTAAAAAGAGATAATTACAAATGTGATATGTTGGACCTAAACATTTATTTCAGAAAGGTCAGATACTCCTAAAGTGCCTCCTGGAATGAATGGTGCTACTAGTTTGGTTTCTTCAAGAACAGCTTCAAGTTCATCTAGAGATTCTTTAGAAACTTTTCCAATTGGAGAGATTGCCTTTGGTGATGATTATCTACTGTGCATAATAAATATTATGCATTAACACTTACTATCAAAGCTGTCTAAAGATTATTTAAAATAGTTATTATGGATGGAATTCTGTCTTTGTCTTTAAAATATTTTTTTGCAAATTTCAAAAATAGTTGATTAGTTTTATTTAGTATTAGCCATACAAAAATAGTTACATTAAACACTTATGTATAAATTTTCTATTAAGTATTTTTTTTTTAAGTGTATTAGATGTTTAATCTAAAAGTTTTCACAATATGAGAAGCAGTTGCTTTCAAATTATGCAGAGTACTGTGTAGGCAGACATCTTGGATATAATCTTGTTGCATGAAAACAAACTTTTTAAAAATTATTACTAATATGTATATTGTAGCAAAGTTAAAATGCAATTGTGAAGAAGCATTTAAAGGTAAAAAGTTTCGTAAAACATTAGAATTAAATATAGATATTAAATTATACATACATATAACACATATCAAATTATACACTTATAAACACACACATATATTCTTATTGGTTATGAATTTATTTCTTAGAGGTCCTTGGCCTAAAACAAGTTTTAGCAAATAAAATCCTTCAGAGAGCATGTATATTAATCAAGTTTTTTCCCCTTTAAATAATGAAGTAGTAATAAAATAACTTAATCTGTAACAGCCTTCTGACTTGGTGGTTTGAAACTAAAACCTATTGGAGATCATACCTGAGAATGTCTCAACATGGAATTTTAAATTAGTTTTTCAAAACTCTTCTGTTTGAATAAATATATACAGGGTGCCCGGGCTAAAAGTATCCAAAAATTATAACTTATTTTTATGAAACAATCCATTAGAATTTAAAAACATTTATTTAAATAAAACATCTCACCAGGTTTTAATATCAATCGTAGATTTCGATCATAGTATCATAGAATTTGATGTGTGCACCTTTTGTAGCACCACTAATGTCTAAATGGTAATCCAGTTCTCTCCAAGTGTTTCATAACATATCAAGAGATTAGGAAAAATTATTGAAGGAGTTATTGAAAAATTGGCTTGTACATAGATAATCAGTTTGTATTCATAGATACAAAATTATTATTGTTGTTGGTTTGTGTCTAAAAGTAAGCCATAGTAGTTTCAAAGTGAAAGGAGTATTTTGCTACACAACAAGTCTGGCTGCAGCAAAAATTATGTTCATACATTTTATACACTAGTTCACTTGGGTAAATATTTTTAAAGCTAATAGATGAAATTTCATTTAGTTGTTTAATAAATCAGTTGAATGATGTTTTCAGGAAGTTTTTAAGTCTGCATTTAGAATCAAAGCTTTAGTTATATTGATTTCAAAACAATATTGTGTAGAATATGGTTAATATTTTTGTATTTCACTTATTAATTTTCGAAAAAATTTCTTAAGTTGCGAATTCCCAGGTGTTGCATTGTTTTTCCATTTTTACCAACAGATCTTATTCTTTTAAAAGAATAAATAAATTATTATAAATATTAATAAAATTATTAAAATTAAATAATTTTATTTTAGGCTCTTATTCTTTAAAAAGTTTTTCCCCACTTTCAATAAAATCAGAGCTGGTAGTGAATGCAAAGAAAGATTATTGGTCATCTTGTTTGATCATCATCACATTTTGTGATTTAAAATTCTTTTATATATTTATGTGGAAATATAAATCGACAAAACTTTGTTTGAAAAAAGTATTTACAAGTATTTGTGTTAAGTATACACTCAAGTTTTGTTATTTTTCATGCTTTCTTTTGTATGTTATTTTGCAGTTACTATATTAATGTACTTTATTGTATTATGCCTGGTGTAAAACTTTGTTAAAAGTGGATAATTGTGAGTTTCGCTTTCGTTAGCCTTATAC
Organism: Dolomedes plantarius; assembly: GCA_907164885.2. Lineage (NCBI taxonomy): Eukaryota > Metazoa > Arthropoda > Arachnida > Araneae > Dolomedidae > Dolomedes > Dolomedes plantarius. The sequence goes on from OU015492.1 coordinate 167,771,299, forward strand.
TATTTTCCTGAAATTTGGCAAAGAACTGATCTCTCAGTTTGGGTTACAAGCAAAATAATTCAAAATCCCAATAAATTTAAATGGCTCTCTTGATGGTTGTTCACATTAAACTTTTCTCCTCTTGGGTCTTAGTAATAATGCCTACTCTCTCCTTTCTATTTAATGCATATTTTAAGAAAAATCTGCTTGTTATATATGTTCCTTGTTTATTATTTTTTCTCTTTATAGGCAGCAACAGTTCTGTATACAGAGCTAATGAACCTGCAGCGAGCAGCTCGGAACAAGAAATGATGAATCTTGTATGTTTAATTCAATTTTTTGTGAATGTCCTCGTAAGGGGAAACTTATGTTCTGAATGAGATAATAGTTACTGAAAAGATTATTACATACAAATTTATCTGATAACACAACCAAAAAAATGTACCAAAAAATGTGTTGTATAGCTATCTGTACTAATTAAAAAAATTTCTGAACTAATGAATGGTGACTTCAAATTACTAATTTAAGTGAAATAATAAGTTCAAAGAGAAAACTCTTTTATACTGAATATTAAGTTACATGGTTTAAAAACATTTTTAAAGGGAAAAAAGTTAAGACTGAATTGTTTTAAATGGGTCATTAATCTGTATGTTTCGGTTTATGTTTACATTAATTAGTATGTATTAAATTGTACTCATATTAAGAATGTATTAGATTTATACGAGTCATAAATTATCTAGATACCTGTATAGCATTTCTGTGTGTATGTAACAACCCTTAGATTATGCATCTAATTAATTTTTACAATTTGTTTTCATAATTTGTTAAAAATAGTAAGACAGTGCAACATTGTTTTACAACTTCATTCTGTAGTAGTTCTCATAAGACTGTATCATTGAGATAATGAAATAGAACTTGATGAACTGATACATCTATGCTTCATAGAAAAATAGTTTTCCTATCATTGTGCTGTAGATATGAATTTTTACATGTTTGCCAAAATGCATAATTAAGGACTGTTTTTTGAATGATGAATTAATGTGACAAAGTTAGCTATCTGTGTTTGTTAATGTTGGAAATGAAAGCTGTGCTCATTTCTTGTGTAATTGTTCTCTCATATGTTCATTAACTGATGTGCAATTAAAGCACATGTTTAAACTATTAATCTCTTATAAGCTTTCATATAAACTTATACATGTTAAAATGTTTTCTGGATGTCTGATGCATTCATACATATGCTGAGATTTTATTGTAAATCCTTGTTCTCTTTCATCGAGATTATTCAAAATGTTTTGTATCTTCTTTCCATATGGGAGTTATAATTTTTATGCAGAAATTTCAAAAGTTTCTGCATAAAAATTTAAATTTATCTTTTTCAGTGAATCCCTTTAATTTTCTTGTGGTTTGAGTATTAAGTATTTACAAGGTAAAAATCAGTTTAATCCTTGATTCAGGTAAACAGTAAGCTTATACATTAAAACAAATTTTAAGTTGTATGATATATATATATATATATATATATATAAAGGCTGTCAAGACCTTTAGGACTTGACAGGAAAAATTTTTTATAGTATTCTGTTAATGAAAAATTATGTAATTTGAATAGCATATGCATGTGCTTTCTGTAATGTTTCTTTCACTGGTTCACTTTTGCAGAAAAAGAAAACATCAGCTGGACACAAAATTGGAAACAGCTATGATAAACTTCTTACGAAGTTGAAGGAACAGTTTCCATCTTATAATCAGTAAGTAATAATCAACAATAACCATTTAAATTTATTCATTTTTACCATGTTTTTATTAACTCTCTTTCTTGTTTGTTTGTGTGTGTGTTTGTCCAGTACAAATCTTGCAATTGATGTTTAACTAACTTCCCGACTAGCTAGGCATTTGAAACTTTTAGAATAGCTTAGAACACAATGACAATGCATTCTTTTGATACTTTTAGCCATCTTTAAGAAGAATTGAATTCATTTTCAGCTAATTTTGTTTTGTTGAATGGTGCAGCCATCTATCGGCCGGGATGGGAACGAAAAATTAAACACAATTGATTACACATTTGATACCTCTTTATTGCGCATTTGATCATTTTCTTTCAAGTTGATGGGAAATTTTTTTTATAATTCATCAAAAAGTTTTCAAAAAGTATTTATTAATACATAGAATTGTCAAGTTTATATGATTCAACAGAAAATTTAAAAAATGTTATATAAAAAGTTCTTTTTATCTTGTAATATTGTTTTCTGTTGATTTAACTGGTTGAAAAAATGTCCTTCACTCTTCCTGCATTTTTTAGCCATGTACATGTAATACTATATTGCATCTGGTTAATCTGAAATGTATTCATAAATGGATAAGTAGTGTTGTTTTTAAAGAGTGCAAGATTACATATTTTATTTCATTAGTATGTTATTAAAATAAGTGCTGTGCAACATATCTATATATATAAAACAGTTCCGTGACTGACTGACAGATAATGCACAGACCAAACAGTTGTTAAAACAGAATTTATTACTTTAAATATTATTTGAATGAGAAGGGGGGGGGGGGGTAGTTTATTCTTTCATCATTTTTTATTCTCATTCTCAAGTAGGAATTAAGGTGACTGTCTATGTTTGGAGTCAATTTTTTTAAAAATAACTTTTTAAAGGTTTTTTTTAGTCTTTTATAGCAAAATAGCACTTAAAAATTAAAAAAAGGAACAAAAACTTACCTGTAAATAGCATACTTTTTTTTATAAATTGGTCAATTTGAAGTAATTTTTATTGAAATTTAGATAAAATGCCTATAACTCTGCACAAAATTGTATTGCTACTATTTTAATTTCCTTCTCACACATGATACATATGACAGTTATATTCAAAATGACCTACAATTTAAGAGAAAATTTTAAAATGCAAAAATGATACATGCAATTTTATGTTCCAATATGAAAATTTTCCCCGATTCGTCATTCCTTTCCTTATAAAAACAGCCCCAAATATAAAACTATTTATTATACACTAATTATTGTTCACTTTTTGTTTATTTTGTATTTGCTAAGGAAATTGTGTTATTCATATTTTTGAAGGCCAGTAAAATATAATTATGTTTTATTTACTTTTCTATTTTGCATTTAGTTAATTTTCTAATTTTAGAGGGGGGGGGGAATTTTTCTTCTGCTTGCGACTGTTTGCAGGATGTGGGATACTTATCCACAAATTTTAAATAGCTTTATTCGTTGTTTTTTAGTATTTCCATTCTTGACAATGATTGCTGAAGGGAGCGGGTCTCTAAACCGACCGGTTAGATGGGCGAAGCCCGACCATATATCTATATATATATATATATAAACAGTTCCGTGACTGAATGACATACAACGCACAGACCAAACAGCTGACCTAAAGGGCTGAAATTTTGCATGGCGATTCTTCTTATAGTCTAGGGGTGCACTAAGAAAGATTTTCAAAAATTCTTCCTAGATTTTTTAAAATTAAATTTTTAAACTGTTTTTGTAACTTTTTTTAAGTTTGCATTTAAAATAAAAATATGAGGGATATAAAATTTATATCACGAGAAAGATCATAAAAATTCCTTTAAAATGAAATCTTTCTCGAATCTTTACCTCCATTTTCTGATTTTTAGTGAATTTTTAAGGATTAATTTTTAGAATTTAATTTATTAAATGCTGATCACGTGGTTTCTTTTCTTTTTGTGATACTTTAAATTAATTTTGCATCACGTGCATATCAATGGAATAGACAAAAAATATTTTTTCTTGCTAATGCAGCAGACGATTGGACATTATCCAAAAAATTTTTAAAATATAGTAAGAGATATGTTCCTCAAACTGTACTATATTAACTGTTGTATATTCTTTAGTATGTTCTATTAGATTTAATTTGAATATTTTCTTCTACATTATTTTCTCTATAAAAATATCCGTTACAATTTCTTTATAAATCTATATTTTTGGGGGTTTTTTTTTACATCAATTGCATACATTGATCGTTGTATTTATTATAAATATATATATATATATATATATATATATATATATATATATGGCATTAATTGCATACATTGACCGTTGTATTTAGTTTGAATGTACTCTGTAGCGAAGCACGGGTATTCAGCTAGTATATAATAAAAGTTCTGAATTAGTATGATGAACTTCAGAGGCATCTCCACGTGTACACAGAATTGAGAGTAAATTATTCTACATGTAGGATTTAATCATAGATATTTTGAAATACATGAATACAAATGAATTCTTGATGTAGATTTTATGTCCAAAATGTGATGTAAATGTATTATTTATAAAGATAATTCCTCTGTATTATTATTTACTATTCAGAAAATTCTCTTTATTTTTTTACGAATATTTTTACCAATTATTTTGCTAGAAATTTTATTTCTTAAATATTAGATTACAGTTATTCTGGAATTTATAAATATATTTTTTTTCTGTGTTTTAAACAGGGAAGAACTTATATCTATAGTGAAAGAATTCCGATCACAAAGAAAAGGGAAACTGACTGGCTTGCCTATAGATGTCATAATTAGTGAGTTAAAGACTGTTATAAATGCAAAGAAAGAATCTGAAAAGAAGGTTTGTATTATTTTAATTTTAGTACAGTTTATTATTTTCTTTCACTCTAAAGGTAAGGTTTTTATACAGCACTGCATAAAATAATTTTTCAGGTCAGCTGTAAAATAATTCTTATAAGAATTAATGAAATTATGTGAAATAATTCTTATTTCAGAGTTTTAAGAAAGTGGAAAATGAAAAAAAAAAAAAAGAGTTTTAAGATATGAAATAAAATAAACTGATAACATGCACACACATGATGATTATAGATACATAATTTTTGTATTTATGAAATAGATGCGAAAAACATTTTTTTACTACTTTTCGGCAATAAACAGCTTTTTAAGCAAAATTAGGTAATAATAGTAATAACTTATTAACATAATTGCTTATCTAAGACCATCCACAGTCTTTAACTGAGAGATTTCATGCTTGAAATTTGCTTATTACTTATTGCTAATGACTTAAGGAAGAGAATGGAGAGACTACTGCAATGTTAGCTTTTAACCAAGAATTGATACTTACCTAATCAAGTAAGTGAAATTGTGATTTCTTTTTTAATAAATGCAAAATATTTGTGTGTGTGTGTGTGTGTGTGTGTGTGTGTGTGTGTGTATATATATATATATATATATATTCTCACCTGAATATAATTATAAGTCATTAATGGTAAATTTTTTTCTGCCTTTCTGTGATAGAACATATTCTAGCTTCATTGTGTTTGAAATGTATTTTACGATAATTTGTTAATTTTTGTGAAGAAAGTAGAAAACTACTTTAATTCATATTATACTTGCATATAAAGATAAAAAAGCAAATTAAAAAAGATTTTTTAACTATATTTTTGGGGGAAAAAAACACTAGCAGTTAAGTGGTTAATGAATGGCTATATCAGTGAGATCCATTTTATTGACAGCACAAAATCTGATACTTCCCACTACAGACACTTGACAAATTCTCACTTTGACATTTATCTGTACCTTCCTTCCTACAACTCATGCAAAGTCATTACTATCATGCTATAAAACCTAACACATTTTGAAAGCTGAATAGTAATTCATTTGGTCAAATTATACAGTAATTTACTGTATAATTTAAATCTAAATACGAAAAATGTCAGCATTTCTAGAAGAAATGCTGACATTTTTCGTATTTACATATAAATACAAATAAAAGTCAAAGTGAGAATTTTGTCAAGTGCCTGTAGTCGGAAGTACTTGGTATTTTTTTTTTTTCTATAACTGTTCATAGTAGTTTTCTTTAAAAACTGGGAAGAAAATCTGGGTTATGTATTTGCTGTTCACAATAATTGCAAGGATAATTTTTAAATATAATTTTCATGCATAGAATATTATCAAATTTATTTTACATTTAAAAAAAAGTTTTCATTATAATTTTCCTCCAGATTTATGAACAAAAAATGCAGCCCAAAGTTCTTGTCAATAAAAAATTAGTTCCTGACTCCAGAGTCCCCAATGTTACTGAACAACAGCAAAGTGTGAAGAAGAAATCAGCTTGGGGTAGTGTAGATTCAGAAAGCAAGAAAATGTTCTCTGGTAGTTCTGATGATGATTGTACAATATGCTGTGATCCCATGACTATCACATCTGCATACAAAGTAGCATGTGGTCATACTTTTCATGAACAAGTAAGTTTATTTTCACTCTTGTCACTCTTTGTTTGTATAGTGCTTAAAAAGTTCTAAAAATCTCTTCAAAATTTTGATTATCAAAAACTTAAAACCTCCATAAATATTTGAAAAACTTCTTTAACCCCTTACCTGCCGTGGGCGTATTTATATGCTTTGCACAGTCGATGCATTAACTGCCCCTGGCATATATTTACATCTTCCCAGAATACTTGATGTTGTAATTTGTTTATAGTTGTATAACTGTGCCCACTGCTTTGGAATGTGATATATTGACCTGGCCTTGAATTATCGTTTGACAGGGTCATGTTCGTTTTTTACAAACGGATAGGGGGCACGTGGGGGTGAAATTTGAAAGTGGTAGTTCATGTGGGAACGTGCTTGAATAGGTTGTGTGATTTTTCCCCCCCCCTCTTTTGCTCTGTTTTCTTGTAGCATTGAGTGATAAGAGTAATTTTGACACCTTGAATTGTTGTTTGACAGGGTCATGCTCATTTTTTACAAATGGATAGGGAGTACGGGAGGTTGAAATTTGAAAGTGGTAGTTCATGTGAGAGCATGCTTGAATATGTTGTGTGATTTTTTCTGTTTTTGCGTAGCATTGTGTGATACAAGTTATTTTCAATATCTTGTATGAATATGTCTGACAGTGAATTAGATGACTACTCCAAAAAGAAAGTTCGCCATGAATCCCGCTATAATTGTGTTGAATGTGATGTTGGTTTATGTATTCAACCATGTTTCAAGATATATCACACAAGAGCTAAGTACTAACTCTTAATTTTTACTGTAATCTGTAATTTAAATTTTGTATTTTTCATTTTTTCATTGCAACAATATATATTATATAGATTGAAAACTGTGCCTCCGTTTTTCTTCAAACGCACCGTGTCGCTGAGTGCCTGTGCGAAAACGGTGGCACAGCAGTGCACATCATGTAAGATTTCATTGGCAGTAAAGGGGTTAACACTTTCAGGTCTGAGCTATTTCGACATATGTCTCCCTCTGGGCTGAGGGTTTTTGGTACTTTTCGTTATTGTTTAAAATATACTTTGAAGATATATATCTTAGCAATTTCTTTTTATTATAAATTTCAAACTGATTTTATTCATAATATAGAAACTATTTAAATTTACTAAGAATTAATATTTAATGAGAAATTATTGAAAAAAGCAAGTAAAATAAAAAGTTCTGCATAAGGAAACATTTTTTAACATGAAATTTTAAATAAAATTGAATAAAAACTTACCCAAATGGTTTACAAAATCTAAAAATAGCTTTTATTGGTAAATAGCATAATTTAATAAAATTTGCTTTGGTGCGATACATTTCAAAGCATGGATTTGCACAAAGAGCAACAAGAGCGTTCAAACTAACCCTGATTTGAATTTGGATTCCACATTGTTTCATAAATTTACATCTGTTAGGTGCTGCCATCTCTATTTTTTTTTTTTTTAAAGTAGAAGGTTCATAGATAATATCTAAAAGATGGCGAACACATATAATTGGTATTTTTGTAGTTCAGAGAGTTAACAGTTGACCCCAAGAGACTCTCAGGCTTAGTCCGCTTCAGAGATAATGGGAACCGGAGTGACACTCAGGCTTAGACCTCAAAGTGTAAAATTGAGACTTGTTACACAGTCTCTCATTTTAATTTGTGAACATTATATCATGTCTTTTTGTAAAAAAAAGGGGGGGGGGTACTGTTATGTCATTTTTGTAGAATTAAGGGAACGGTGGATGTTAAAATTTATTTATTTTTACTTTTCATCATAGAGATATGAAATTTTGTACATATATACATTTCACTATAAATATATGGAATACCTTAAAAGAAATTTCCAATCAAATTGCAATTTTAAGATTTTTTAAAAATTTTGAAATTTATAAACAAAATTTTAAATTGCCCCTTGCTACTTAATTTTTGCAATATTTTCTCGATTTTGCATTTTAATCACTTTAAACTTTATAAGAAACAAATCTGGGTATTAATTATTTAATCCCTTGAATAGTTAATTTTTGAGTTTTTCTTAATTCCATCACGATTTTCATCAAAATTTTGCCTTTTAATAAGTCATAAATCAAATTTAATTACCTTAATGAAGTTGAATTGTAAAATGCATACCCTTTTTTTTTGGGGGGGGGGGGGAAACAGTATTAGCATTCTTCCTTGTCAATTTCATGAATTTTGAACAAAAATTAAGTAGTATGGAGCAGTGAAAAATCTGTTTTGAGAAAAACAGATTTAAAGTTTATTACTACACCCTTCATAAATTACTTCGTAGAAGCTTATATAAATGATTTTTTACTTGAAAACTATTTTGGTACTACTAATCTACAGAAATAAATAAATAAATATATATATATATATATATATATTTTACAATTACACAATCAATATTACATTGACAAGATTTGCTCAAATAAAGGTCCACCGTACCCTTAAACTAGAGACAAATTTACAATAGTTTGTTTTTCATAGATTTTATATTACTTATTTATTAACTGTGAACAAATACCTGTTTCAGTGCATTCGTCTGTGGCTGAAGACTAAAAGTAACTGCCCAGTTTGCAGAGTGCTGTTATTACTGCCAGAGGAGTACCCTTCCTTGTCATAAACTTTTGTGATACATTCTGTCATGCCATCTTGTTAAAGACAATTCATTAATATATTCATATTTATTTTGAATATGTTAATAAAAGTTCTAGACGTGTTTTTACTTTTCATTTAATTTCATTCACTAGTTTTTTATACAACAGAAAATATTTTTCTAATTGGACAAAGATTGAATTCAGTCACCTTTGAAAGTTTCATTACATATTTCGTTTCTGCACAATTTTGAAAATGATGAACAATAGATCAGTTAAAAAATATGCACATGCTTATATAATGGATAAGAATTGGAATGTTTGTATATTTATAGTTTATATATTGTCTGAAAACTCTCAGAAGATGGGGTTAATCTATGTGGTAACCAGCTAAAACCAGAATATAAGCTTTCTGTACATCAGTGTGGTCCAACCTTTAGTTACCCGAGGGCCAATCAAACTTTAGTATAGGAATGTGAGGGCCAGAGCCATTCCAGAAAGAAAACTAATTACATATTGTATTCAAAAACTTTTATTAAAATTTATATTAAAAGAAGTTTAATATACCACTTCATTTTACAGTGGAGAAATCAATGTGATGATTGGCACTGCTTTCGTGATACGAGTTTATCAATGTCCACTGTAAGTTCAGTAAGGCAAAATCTCAGGCTCGATTCCAGTGAAGCACTTTCAATTCGATTTCTCGTTTTTGATTTAATTTGTTTGAGAGCAGAAAAAGCACTTTCGTACACGTATGTACTGCCAAACAGCGATAACATTTGCAGAGAGAATATGGCCGTTACTTAAATTTTAAGTAACGGCTTTACATTTAAGTCTTAAAAACTTAAAGCAGTAAGAAGGGTAAATGTTTTTTTTTCCAAATGTTAAATTAAAATATTTTTCCAGTAAAAAGGGCAAGGGCCAACAAAAATGAATTGGTGGGCCGCATGTGGCCCACGGGTTGAACCACACTGTTGTACATAAGCCTAAAATTACATTTTCCAATTTTTTATTTTTTTTTTCTTTGATGATGGCTACATTCTGATCTTAGAAGATATCTAAGATATCTTCTTTTGCCTATAATTGATGTTGCAAGGTCTTGATATTAGGAAATTTAAAACACAGTAGTAGTTTTGAACTTACTTTTCCAAGTATACTTGTAAGTATCAGAATTGTTTCTTTATTTTAATATTATCACCTTATATGTATATTTAACGTTTGTGCATCAATAAATTTATGAAAAAATATGTTGTGTGTACAGGCAAATAATAATGAAAGAAAATTAAAGCATTTTGAAACTGATTATTTGAAAAGCTGTGTAATTTTGCTTACTGTTGCAAAAGTTACTTTTTTTTTATACAATATCCATTAAAAATTGGTAATTTTTTCAAGAAATTAATAATTGCTTTTTCTTTAATGTTTTATTTTAATAGAGCATATGATCTCCAGGCTAAAGGGTACTAAAATTTAAAAAATTAAAATAAAATGATTTTTATAATTTAAGATTTTTTAATTTTAAATATTATACATATTTTGTTGTTAATATAAATATATGCCTGGATTATATGGATCCTGAAATATTGTGAATTGAGGGGGTTTGGAAATTTTTTTCCTTTGCATAAATACCTTTAAGGCTTTTAAAATTTTATCTATAAGAGAAAAACATTTTTTTTTAAATTTATTTAAACTAATAATATTACAGACAAGTTTTGTGTTGATATGATATGAGCGCATGTATGTAAGTAAATGAAATTTTTCTTCTGTGACTGATATAGCTTCTCTGAGGTACGATAAACAAAAGTTATTTAAAACAATTGATAGATATTATGCATTTTATGAGTTTTTGATTTGATTTATATTATTATTTGAACCAAGTTTGATTTGTTGCAAATTTTATATGTGATAATAATTTTTGTTAATCTAAATTTTTAAAAATGCAGCTTTTTGAGACATAGCTAGTTCAACTGATTTATAAAGGGATTATTCAAAGCTATTCTGATAAGTCTCAAAAGTTCAGAATAGTTTGAAGTAATGTATTTTGATATCTTTGAAAAATGACAGATTATATCTCACTACAAGATAAGACAGGCCCTTAAAAGTCCTAAAGGATGCTTTATCTTTACATTTCATTTGAGAGCTCTCAAATTTTTTAATTCCTATTTTTAGCATGTGTGACTTAAATTTCTATTCTGCAAATTGCAGCTCATATTAAGTGGGAATTGATGTCATTTATTTTAAAATAGTATATATACATTAAAAAAAGAGAAGTGTTTGAAATAGATATAAAATTTAATAAGTAAATAAATAATGATATTTAAGTACATGTGTATATATATATATATATATATATATATATATATATATATATTTTCAATTGCAATGCTACGCAGTATTTACAAGTTGCAATAAAAAGCTGAACTATGACTAGAATTGATCCCAAACAATATGAGACTGGAATGCAATAATAACAGTCTTAAATTCTTTCTTAAGAACATGCCATATAGATAAGGAATAGGAAAAAAGTCTTAATCATGCTTCAGGTAAGTAGATCCTTGAAAATATGCATAAGTCTGATGAATGCAAACAATAATAAAAGATGTTGTAATAAAATACAATAATCTGTACACTGATGAAATGCCAAAAAGTGTGGTCACCACTGCAATAATTCGTATTAGTACAGCTGCTGCTTCATACTTGTTTCTGTAGAAAGAAGAAAAAAAACATAAGGGAATGAAATATAAACTTTTTCTTTTATTTAATATAATAATTGCCTCATTGTGTAAGAAGTTTAAACATAATATATTTTATCTATAGATGTCATTAATGAAAATGCAAGTGTTCAAAAATTTTTGATCATGACTTACTAAAGTTGTTAGATTTATATTTTAGGGCAATTTTAAAAAAAATGAATAAATAAATTACTATGCCTTCTTACCATTACTACTGAATACTTTTTAATTATGAATTATTGCTTAATGTGTTTAAACACTGAAGGAAATTAACTAAATTTAAAATTTGGAATAATGCATTTCACTTATGCTATTACCTTCTATACACTTCATTTAATTTAAATTTATATACAAGTTCATTGTGTGAACATTTCTTGTTTTAATGGGTGACATCACCAGAGAGCTTTTGATACAAATTGATTCATACATTACTTCCTGTTGATTCTAGTCAATGTATCTGGAAGCATGCATTATGTCCAAAAAAAGGGGAGGGTTGGGGGAGCACAATGTCTGATTAAAACTATTAGGTCTAGTTAGCTGATGCATTGTAATGCATCAAATAGAATTCATAATTGTTGATTAAGCTGAGAATTTTAATATATGTTAACTTCTGATATATATTTATTTATGTTTCCTCAAGACCTCATTGGAAAAGTAATTCTTATTTATAAGCAAAATTATATATATTCCTTAAAAAAAAATCTTACCTATGAATAATTGGGATAGGTAGCTGCCACAAAAATGCCATAGAAATTATCATTGCAGTACATGGGAGGACATATACATCATTTGACAGCTTGAAAGAGAATCGTACATTTTTCAACCATGTAATGAAACCTGGACATACAAGAAGCACTACAGCCAGCCATAGAAGAACCAGAATAGCATGGAAATACCACTTGCACGTAACAGCACTGACTCCCCTTCTTTCCTCTTCTAGTTTGCATCGGGTATGCATGAAAATCAACTACAGAAAACAGATTGTTGAGAAATAAAACTTTAGCAGGAAAATGTTGAAAAAATTATATTATGAAACTTCATATTCCAAACAACCCTCAGTGATCTATCTAGTTGAGCTGATGAAAACAAAATGTTGATAAACCCTGTAAAAACTACACTACAACTTTTTACTCTGAGTACAAAAGATCACTGTGTGAATTTAAATTTTAAGGGTGACCCTTTATCAAGAACAGATGGTACCACATATCTCTGTCTAAATTTGGTCTCTAAGATACTTTGTAAGGAATAGATTCAGTCAGTGGAATGAATAGGTCTCATCTATTGAAAAGACTAACAGAGCTACCACATGGGGTGCAAATCAAATATCCTTTGTACAGCCTAAGTCTTATATTAGACACCTGTAGAATATGAAGCAGAGATCCTTATCAGTGCATCATCTTATATATAAAGCAGAAACGGAAAATGGGTCGTGTCTGTATGTGTGAGTCACAAAAACACAAGAACTGTGAGCCCTACCTTGATGAAATTTATACGGTTTAATGTTCTTGGAAAATCGGGTTGAATGCGACTATTTTCATCCCGCTGCGATGTTCCATTCCCGAATTATGTTAGAACAAGTTAATGTGGTATCAACGGATATTTTTGTTCAAAACCACTGTAACATTTCATTGTTGCCAATTAAATTATAACATTTGTGTAAAATTGACATGAATTAAAAATGTGATATATTGGCGCATGCAAGAATGAATTTGATGTATTATTTTCATATACGTGGCAACGCCGGAGTATTTCTTTTTAAAAATTAAAATATAAAGATGGAAAGTCATTTATTTTCAATGAATATATTCTCAATCCATTTCATGCATTGAAACTATTCCAAGCTACCTGTTTAAACTCAAATATACTGAAGGACACATTTCACTTAGCTAGAAACATGTACGTTTAGCCTTAACACAATGATTTATATAACTGAAGTGACATTGAAACATAGCCGACAATTTAGTTTTGAGAAAGAATTACAATCATGAAATACGTGTATATTCTAATTAAGAAAGTCTGAAAGTGGCATTGGAACATAGCAGACTATTTAGTTTTGAGAAAGAATTCCGAGCTTGAAATATGTGTATATACTTTTTCTATAATAATTATCAGATTTGCTGTGTTTTAATATTGACTGTGTTCTCAATCCATCGAAACATTATTCTTTTTCTATAATAATAAATTCATTCAAACATTATTGACTAGCTGTAAATTAATGCTTTAAAATGCCCAAAAAGAAGAGAGCATTGAACTGGATCTGACAGACGATTGTTTTTCACATGGTCAGCTATATGTAGCAGTATCTAGAGCAAGGAATCAATCAGAATTATACATTGTTGCAGATGATAAAAAAAGGAAACAAAAAATGTTGTGTACTGGCAAGTATTAAAATAACAAATTAGTTAATAAATGAATTTTCTATTACTGAAAAAATTAAATTAATTTGTTTAAGAGTTGTTATAACTGTAGAACATCATAACATGAGACTAATCATTGAAAAAAAAAAAAAATAAATAACAGAAACTGAATCCCGAGCAATGCCGGGTAATAAATCTAGTAATCAAATAAAGGAAAATTGAAAATTGCTCAAAACCATGCACTAAGATATGATCAACCATATACTAAGAAGAAAAATCAACATCTGTAACTCCCATGGAGCCTCAGATTAGTATAGAGCCAATTTGGCATAGAAGCAATATACTCTACATTTTGATGAAAAAATGTACGTAACAGTTGACTTTTAGAGGAATTACAAGTTAGCAATGGATCGGCTGAAAACAAAACAAAAATCTACAGTTTTTGATATCCCTATTGAGATGTACTGAACAATTCATCCACAATAGATCTTCCTTATGATGATCTACACTTCCACCCATAAATTAGACCTAATAAATAACTTCAATAAACAAAAGGCTTCAGAGTTCGCATTTTAAAAATGCTACTGTTATTTCAATAGCTACAAGGTATCCTAAATGCAGGAATTTACATATCTTTACTAACGGGTCAGCTAAGGGAGCATTTATACTAGCACTTTTCAACTGTGCACTCCAGATGCCATATTAATTTGACAATTATGATGGGTATAGGTGCGGTCAGAATGGCAGCTGAAGATATTAAGGTTACCTAACAGGATAACAATGATTTTAATTGACTCTCGAGCAGTTATCTTATTAATAAAAGCGAATGTTTGTGTGTGTGTGCGGGCTACAGACGAATCTATAAAACTTACAACTGTGAAATTTGGCACACGGGTAGTGAAGAGTCTGAACATGTGCACCTCAAAGCCCGAATTTTAAATTTTATTACTGTTAATTTTTAATCTATACTAATAAAAGGACAGGGAGAAGTCGGATCACGTGACCGTAACTCATCCGGGCGTGCACCGATCCTCGAAAAAAAATGGCCGACAAATATACAGGAAAATCTGTGTATTTTTTTTCTCATGAAAGTACATAAATGTTACATATTTGGAAAGAGCTTCGGAAACTGATAATTTTTTCTGCGTACAATTATTCTGTTAATTCAATAGTTTTAGAGATATTTTCATTCTAAAATCACTCACTGCTGAGAAACCAAATCATCTTTTGCAGTGGTGCTGCCATCTGTCGGCAGCAACGGGAATGAAAATTGAAAAGAATTGATTTGTTTTATTCACTTTGATTTAATACATTTGAGGGCTTTTTTTTTTCTTTTGTGGGGCCCGAAGTACATAAATATGTTACACGGATGACTTGAGAGTAGCTAGGCGAAGCCCGAGCTTAGCCTGGCGAAGCCCGGCTAGTTAATAAAAAACCAACAATTTTTGAAGGACAAGTCCAGGAAATGGAAGAGCCTCCCAGCCGCCATATATGAAAATGTCAAAATCTATGCTTTTTTTTTTTTTTTCAATGAAAGTACATAAATGTTACATATTTGGAAAGAGCTTTAATAAGTGATAATTTTTTCTGCGTACACTTAATCTGTTACTTCAATAGTTTTAGAGTTATTTGGATTCTAATCTTATTTGGATTTCACGGGAGGGTTAAGGCCGTGGCACCATCTTTCGGTTCTGATTACAATTGAGTGCTTTATTAAGAAATATTATTTAATATTTTTTTAATACTGAACTGCTATTGAAATAATCACAGAATTGTTTAATAAAAATTTAAATGTTAAATGCATATAAGAATTATATGGAAGAAATATAATTCTACAAGGGATTGTTTTTCGTGGGTTATACAATAAAAGACAAGCAAGACTAGGTCATGCAATAAAAGACAAGAAATAAAAGATCCAAAGCGTGATTCTTTCACAGCATGATTATGCAATTAAAAACACCAAAAAAAAACATTTCTATTATAAAAGAAATAAATTTTATTAAAATCTTATTACTTCTCTTAATAATATTAAGATGGTTTAAAAACATTATACACACTTCAAATTAATTGATTCAATTTTTTATGCAATATTTGATTCTATTTGCGCTCAGGTCTGCTAGATGGCACCATGAGACTGATACAGTATGCACTGTATTGAGTGTGACACATATTTATTGTTGCACCACAAAATTTCAATACCTTTATTCGTTGTTTTTTTTTGTGTTTCCATTATCTGACAATGATTGCTGTAGGGAGCAGTTCTCTAAACCGACCAGCTAGACAGGCCAAGCCCGGCTCGTTATTTCTATACCTAATACTTACCAGGATGAAAATATAAATTCTTGCAAGAAAAAAGTAAGTCTATTGATAAAAAGTTCCAAACACCTTGTTCCCCTATGATACCAAGTCATTGTGGTATCTCTAGAAATGAGATGGCTGGTGATTCAGCAAGATATTTCTCTTCCTCTTTGCAATACCAGGCGATGATTTTATTTTGAAATTAAAAAAAGAAGACAGCTTAAGTATAGCAATGAGGCTTCAGATAGACCTTTGAAATCCAAAGATATGGATTCAAAGGGATCTGCCTAGAGCAGGGGAGGGCAATTGTTTTGGCCTGGGGGTCACTTTGTGTAAGCAGATGTTAGCGGAGGGCTGCACCTTTTAAAATTATTGCATTTATTAGTTAACTTTGCTTTTCAGAAAACCTAAGCCTAAGTCAGTTTTTTCCAAGACTTGTTTGTTGGCTTATGTCTCCTTAATAAAATATTTTCAATGTAAGAAGTACCCAAGTCTGTTCGATACTTTAAAAGTGTTTTCTAAACCATTGTACAGACTTTGGTACTTCTTACATTGAAAATAATATTTTTTTAAAGAGACATAAGCAAACAAAGTCATCTTTAAAATAAACTGACTGAGGCACTTCTTGTACCAAGCCACAGATATATATATTCAGTTTATTTTTCAAAATTTTTATCATTTGTTAATAAACTTTAAAAAAAAATCCAGGATTAAAATTTTTAATTTTTAGATATAAATAAGAAGAGAAATTTAATACTAAATATTAACAGTAATGTATTATAATATGAGCTTATTTTCATCATTCAGCTTAGTTTAATTAAATTTGCATTATAACTTGAACTTTGTATTTATGCTACAAGATTACATTAAACAATACACAAATGACAACATACCTTAAAAAAGTAATATACTGATATAATTACAGCAGCCACAGAGCTAGAGACTCCGACACATATTGCAGCTAAGATAGAAGTCCAAATTAACATAGTCTTTGAAATTTCAACCCTCTTTTTAGCAATGTTTTCCAATGGCATTTGAGTACTTTTTAAAATACTTCTGAAAATATATAACAAAAGGAGTGTTTCAGCATATTATGCAATGCATAATATTTTCAAAGACAATTTTTTTAATTGATTTGCTAAAAGATATTAGACGAGCACTTCTATTTTAACATAACAGGAAAAAGTCTCTTGATAAAACTAAAAAATTTGTAGTAAATAAATACAAAATAAATTTTATCAGGTCTCATTGTTTGGCACCAGTTTAATGTCAGAAAAAAGAAAGTACATTTGTCTTGATACAATATTTAGATGATATTACTGAATATAAAGAGTTCACAAGGTAAGTTAAACATAATAAAATATACTATCATTTGGCAAGTGAAATTCCTAAATAATTAAAAAAAATTCATAACTGAATATGTTTTAATGATAGAGAGGGATTCTATTCAGTTTAACAAGGTAAAACACATTAGAGATATATCAAATTTTTTCCCAAGTTTACTTTTCAATATCTAGAGATGATTTACCAAGCTGTTCAGTAGTTTTGGTGCTAACTCTGTGATCAGTTTTTTTTTCTTCTAATTAATCTTATCTGCTATTCTTTTTAAAAAAATCGAATAACAACACTAATAAAACTAGTAAACAAAAATGGCACAAAATCTTCAAGCTTCTTAATATTCTTGAGATCTCAGAATATGTGTGCAGATATTAATATACTGAAAATTTGTGATCAAAAGTTTAGACTGTTTTACTATTAAATGATTTAGTAAAATTAAATTTAAATATAAGAGGGTTGTTCATTTTCTTTACTAAAAATTGAAATATTTCATTCAATTGTTAATAAAACTTTTTTAAATGGTATTGATGATTTGTGATTATCCTGGAATTAACTACTCTGGGTGAAAAAAAATACTACTAAAAGCTCTATTTCTTTGTCTCTTTCATCTATAAATATATTTCTCAGTTAATGGTTATTTTAGCATCATGTCACTTTAGTAAATGGGGTGTCAAGATTCCAAATTATTCAGCTAATCTCACAATGGAGAATATATATATATTCTCTAGATTTGTTTAAACATGTGGAATATTGAGATCTGTAAAAAAAAATTTTATTTTTTTTAAAGGGGAGAGGGGAGGTCTGAATTTATATTGTTAAATTTAATAGCATTTGAAATATACAGAAGTAGATCATGAACAATATTAAATACTTATTATAAAGTATTTACATATATTAGTGCAAAGAATGAATATACGTAAGATTCCTTGAATAAGTTTCCCAGCATATGCACCCAACTATTATTTTATACCATATTCCATAACATAAAATTTTTCATTTTTACTATGTAGATATGAGAATATATGGTTACCACTATAAAAATTATGACTAGGAAATTGACATAAAGAGATACGCTAAATTAGTCTTTTTATCTTCAGCTTGCTTCATAGTCATAAATGCAGACGTATAGAGGGCTGCATGGTAGATTTAACTGGTACAATTTAATTGAAAAAACATTAGTCCTATTGCAAATACTAATTTTATTAGTTGCTTTAAATATAAAAGCAATAGCTAAGCTTTAAATAACAACATGTAACTTCAGCTAGGGATGAAAAATACTTTAATCAATTAAGTGTTATTAAAGTTTGTTTTTCTTGAAGATTAATACTAATTATCATTAGATAACAACAAATTGAAAAGAATTTTTTCTTACTTGCGCATCGTGCAAACCCACAGCGAAGTCATTCCTCTTAGAAAAAATTCAATGCAAGTATAAACACAAGTCACAAATCCACTAGCTATAAGATACAACAGAGAGCGCAGAAAAAATGAAGTAAATAAATTATAAGAGGGTGTAATTTCATCTGGCTTTGGAAGGAAGAATAAGGAAAATCCTGAAGCCCTAGAAAATATTTTAAACACATTAAAAATGAAGAGACATATTTTTCAAGTGAATTTTTACTGCAAAAAAAAAGAAAGCACAAATGCAAGCAAATGATGATAGTATTCTTTCCCGAATTCACTAGAACAATAGTAAAAATAAAAAGGCATTTTCATAATCTATTGTAAATGACAGCACTATAAATTGTGAGAAATTTTTTTCCCAATAGAATCCTAATTTTTATCATTACCATTCAGACTCAATAGGAACTAAGCAAATTTATAAAACATGCAAATGTTCATTATTAAAACATTGATTTCCATTTCACCGATTTTATTGTGGCTATAATTGTAACAATATGTTGTGATAAAGATACTAATATTTTTTTCACATACCAGACATTAGTGACAGATTTTCTTCAAATTTCACTGAATATAATTATCACAAATTATATTGGATCCTTAATTGATCATATTTGCTTAGAGAACTGAAGTAACAAATGCTATTGAACTATTTTCAGAAATAAACCTAAAACATTCATATATTTTCATCTGGGTTCGAAAACAAACCTATTTGAAAAATATTTTTTTGTTAGTGACAAATTTTTGATGGCTACTCAAGATTTTGACATAACTTCTTCATGCATTCTGACTTCTATAGCCATATTATAGTTTAATTTTACGTTTATGCTGGATCTTCTGTTATAAAACAAAAAAATAATTTATTTCATCATCATTGTAAGCAAAGGCTAAAACAAATATGAATAGCGTCTTCTAATTACTCCATCATTCTTATGGAACTTCATGTTTGTGAAGTTTGTGATTTTCGCATATTTAGCTCTTCAATAATTATTGTAATTTAGAAATGTTGAGCTTTTAATATTTGTACTTATAACTTCACAATATATTCTGTAGATATAATAATCAAATCTTTAAAACATTAAATGTGGAAAGTAGAAAAATTATATAAATTCGTAAATGCTGAGAGCTATTAATTTCACATTACAATTTTAAAAGTTTTAATATTTTCTAAAGTTTACATTCTAAAATTTTATCAAATTCCTCAAATATATATATATATATTTTTTGATATGACAAAAATATAAATTTTAATGTTGAGTCATTTTCAGTATGGAAACCCCATTACATGTAACACTGAATAAAGCATCATAATAAAATGAAAATTATAGATAACTTACCACATAAAATGATAGGAAATAGATGGCAAAACAACCAGAACAAAGAAAGCTGATAATTTCCCAAATGTTTTATACACTGAAAACGGTACTCCTGAAGAGAAATTAAGAGGGAGATTGTTATATGATGATGCTTTTTTAATACTTATTTTAAGTTATTTTGACATAATGCCAACAAAGTTATTTCAAATTTATTTATCATTAATTTCAAATAAAATTACCTTACTTAAAAGATGAAAACTTTCAAACAAACTAAGCATGTACTAGACTTTTCCACTTCTGTGTTGTAGGACTAAATTTAAAAGTGCAAAGCTTGTAAAGGGTTGAGCTACATGTGTATATAATTTTAGAAAGAGCCAGCAAAATGACTGTTTTTGACTTATGCAGAAATAGGTACATCTTAATTCTTAAAAGTTCAAGTATTACTCACATGGGGAGTAAATTAGCTAAGAAGAAAGGGTAGCAAAGCTACATGTTTATAGGTGGTCACACAGGCAAGCAGTTGATTACATCTAACAACAGTTCTTGTAAAGTCTGACCCCAGGTAAATAAAAAGTTGTGATTTTAGAGCTGTTAGGATAGTTATCCTTTCCATCCCACACTTAATTCAATAGATTATTTATTTCATAAGCCCTGATTAAACCCCATATATTGTCAAGAATTTCACTACTGTAAGTGTTTACACTTTCTGCATTATAACTTCCAGTACTTAAACTAAGTAGATGAAGTATTGTTTTAAACATTCAATGAAGCAACATGAAACAATGTAGTATTATACAATGCAACTTGTGTGCATCCAACTGCAATTTCCACAAAAATATTATTTAATTGGGACTATTATTTCATAGGAGAAAATAGATTAGTTTTTCTACACATCTTTTGATTATATAAACAAACACTAAAAAAGAGACATTTGATCAGAAAATTCTAACACAGTTTTTTTAAGGTATTAAAAAAGTACACAATTGTATTACGGAACTTAACTGACAGTTAACACAACTATTAAAGTTCTAAAAATGAAAATTAATACTCATGAAATTTAAAGCAGAGCATAATTTAAATTGTATAAAAGTACTTTCTTCGGGAAGTTCTAAAAATCTAAATTTTACCAAGAAAATAACTCTGGGCAATATGGTCTTAAACATAAAAATAAAAATCTAAAACCACAAGTATTAAAAATAAAAGGGAAATTTCTCTTCTTACCTTGAGAACTGAACAACCATATCTGTTCACTCAATAATACTAACAGAAATGCTACAGTGTATCCAATTATACAGGTTCCATAGAACTTCATAAACTGATAAATGGAATAAAAATAATTTAAGTTTCATTTATGACATTAAGTAAATGTAGTGTTTTAATAGAAAGATATAAATATAAAAAATATTTAAAAGCAAAATCAAATACTCGGTACAAGTTACAAAAAATTAACTTCATAAATTACTTGTTTTTCATAATAATAAAAATATAAAACTGATGGTTATTTCAAATATAAACTTCAATTTAATTTTTTTTTAATTAATACTTATATGTTACAGACAGAGGAAAATAAATTTAGGTCACAGAGTTTTAAGACTTCAATACATTCATAAATCTTAAAAACTGTAAATGTCAAGAAAAGATTATTTCTAAAATTATATTTTTCAAGATGATTTGATTGGATTCTTTACACTATAATTCCCATTAAAATTAAAGTAAAAACATAAAATTTGATTTACATTTTAGTTTATATCCTATAAAAACTAAGCCAACTAAAATTCAGATTTATCATCCCAACATCCACAAACTTTTAATATCACAATCAATATTATATAACATGTAAAAATGTTTTCTGTCAAACCACACTAATAAGCAGATGAACATTTTCTACCTAATGTTTAGCTTATACAGACGTGCTTAACATATTAATACTCAATGTTAATTAAATTTCAAAACATATATATCATTATACTAAACCAAGCATGTCCAAAACATGGCCCGTGGGCCACATGCAGCCATTGACATCTAACACAATGTGGTCCCAGAAGATCATAAACTTTATAAGATCTATCTTCCGAAAGAAAAATATCCCTCTCTTCACCATCATACCCTATTCATGTCATCGCTTTTGGGCACTAGCTACATCTGTGAACAACTATTTCCAAAGATGATAATCTCGGAGATTAGTATCGCATGCAGCCCTTGACACTAACATAATGTGGCCCCAGAACATCATAAACTTTATAAGATCTACCTTCCGAAAGAAAAATATCCCTCTCTTCACCATCATACCCTATTCATGTCATTGCTTTTGGGTACTAGCTACATTTGTGACAACTATTTCCAAAGATGAAGAACTTGAAGAGTAAAATTAGATGAAAATTTTCTGATGAGAAATCTTAAGGATTCACGAATTGCAACCACTTCCATCAAACAAGACATTGAAGCATTACTTTCACAAAAATATGTCAGGTAATCTCCTCTAACGAAACTACCGCGGGTTATTAACGTAGGATTACTTATCATTTGATTACCTTTTTTTTTTTTTGACGCATTTTGGTACTTTTCTGTTTAACTGTTTACTGCTACTGGGTTTGCCGCACTGCCAAAATTATAACTTGCGACACAGGACAATTTTTTGTTTCTCTGAAGGATTGTTATTAAGGAATGTAATCCTCCATTATAAACAAGGTCAAATATCCCACTAGTTTTAAGTTTATGTTGCTCCTTCTTTCTTAATATAATAAAACATAAAGGAAGTTTTGTTATTTATATAAATTTACTGTATTATATGCAGTCCTAGGCTCCTCAGCACTCAGTGTGGCTCAAGCACACTAAAAGCTTGGACACCCCTGTGCTGGACCAACCAAAACCTGTTTGGTACCAGCCATTCATAAAAGAACCATTCCTAAAGAACCCAACCATTCATAAAGATGTTTGGAAAAATACATACAGACCTGCCTACCTCAGTAACAGCAAAATCCTACAATAATCTACCGTGTATAAAATAATTGACCTAACAACATAACACAAAACAGCATAGTAAAAAATTATAATAAAAGAATTATAATGTATACATATTTATAGTTTATAGGATCTCTTTGAAAATATTACATAGTTCAAAATGTTTCCTAACTGTTCAGCTCATCTTGAAATTATAATATTAAACAAAGTTATATATTTGAAATTTCTAATCATATATTTTAATGTACATTATATTTACACTAGCAGGGACCCCGGCAGTCTATATTTTAAGTACTTCTATTTCTTTATAATGTTTGTTTTAATTAATTGCAGAAAATCTTAGAATTTTTGTAGCATTTACTGTAGCTGATTTTGCTCTTTTTAAAAATTCATTGTGAAATTGTTCTTCATAACAGTGTTCTTGTGGGTTCGATTTACATATTAGCAAATTTTCTAAGGTTTCCCTTGATATAGATGACCTGAACTGAGTAGATAGTTTTGTTATGTAACTAAAAATCCTCTCATCACTGTGAGTGATTGTTAAAACCAGGGTAATTTTTTTTAATGTTTTGGAATCTGGTAATAATAGTGTCCATTCCAGAAACCCGGAAGATGCATGAAAAATCTGGCATTGCCAGGGTAAATCCGGAAAGTTGGCAGGTCTGTACATACAATATAAATCTTATTCATTTTACAACTGCGACTTACTTGGCTTGCCATTAAGTAGAAAGGGAACTTAGCTGTCAATACAACACTACATTCTGGATCCAGAATGAATAGAAAATTCACATCAGGACTCACATCAGCAGAAGGCAGCGAATGAGCAGTCACTGGTAATGATGTCATACCACCAAGAGAAGTTCTAAGAAATGTTTAGCATACATTCCATAAGAAGGCTAAATTAATATATTCATAGTTCTCTATCACATTTATTATTATTTATCAAATAAGAACAAAGAAAACTTTAGTTTAATATGAATAAAATCTTAAAATTTAACAATATTAACAAGTTTGAAAGAAAGAAACTGGTATAGTACAATCTTATATACAAAAATCTGTTTACTACATACAATAAAATTGAAATTTTGTCTGTCAGTCTGTTTTTTCCTGAACATACAACAATAAACCCTTTAACCCTTCAGCAGGCATGCCCGTGTACAAAGTGCAACATTTTCATAATTTTGAATGATTTGTTTTTACATGTAAGGTTTGAATGTTCTAAGCAGTTTCTATTTATAGCTACACCCTTTCTAATGCAGATTTGATTTTCTGACCAATGTATTCCTTTCCATTCATTGTTAGTCGTGATTTTACCTTCGTAAACCCACGATTATACTGGATTACAATATGACAAAAGCAGGAGTTGATATAGTCGATTAAATATGCAACTATTACACGGTATCCCGTATATCACGAAAATGAACAATCTCATTGTTTTTAGGTTTTTAGAGATAATAGGAATCAATTTGCAAGTTGTCCTTAGATCCAATAGGCTGGACAGTTTTGGTGATTGTATCTGCATTCTTTGGACTTTTATTATAAATATATCTCAATATTATCAACATTTTATATCTTGTCATAAAATGCAGAATTATTTTTTTTCAATTTGAAAAAAAAAAGTTTATTACAAAAGGAATAATCAAGGTTGAAAGAGATGTTGCACTTTGTGTCATGTGCACCTGCTGGTGTTCCAAAAATTGGCATGCCTGCTGAAGGATTAATCAATTGGAACTAAAATTTGAATATTTACCCTCTAGAATTATGCAAAAAATATTGGACAGTATAAAGCATGAACATCTTACTCCTTCCCTTTTTGACTCATACCCTTGTCAATTTACAATTCCATTACTAAATACTTGTGGTGTCTTTAAGTCAGTTTCTCAATATTATCAATCGATCCCTTAGGTACAAATTTTTGCCACCAGATGACTTGGTTTCTGATGGTTAACTATATAGTACTTGCTCCAGAGTGGTTATGGAAAAACTTTTTGTTATTTTTGCCTTGGACTATATCAAAAATATGAGTTGCAAAGCAACATAATATTGAATTTTTCATGTCCTAAAAATACACATACAGACTAATTAAAACTAAACAAAGAGATAAACAATGTGAATTTGTGAACTATATATTATAATTATTATGTTTTAATGTCTGATTTTTACACTTTTTTATACAGTGAAAATGTATAGACACATTCAGCAAAATTAAATCAATATAGTCTCTGAAATAGAATTAATTCTATAACAAGCATTAACAACTACTTCTTTTCAGAAAAAAATCAAACACAACAGCCTCTACAACTTGCTGATTATTTTAACCACAGAGAGAATGACTAAAGTAATAGACACTGAACTGTCCACTAGCATTTCAGCTATTCTTTAATTTCAACAGACAATTTTGCACAATAAAAAACATAAAGTTAGTTTCAGATTTACCTTATATGATGGTATGATTCTTCATTGCTCCACGGAATGCGCATTTTTACAAGACCTTGACCTGAAATGAGATCTGGCATTAGATCAGCAGAAATTAATAGAGATAATAAGGCCCTCATATAAACTGCTACATTAGAATTAATTATGAAATCCTGGGCACAACAGATGATAATTTATCTCTTTCTCATAAATCATATGCTGAGATAAATAATTACCTACTACACTGCCAGCTCTACAAAGGCGAGTTTCAAGATGGAATTCAACAGCTTGAAATATCCCAGCACTTTTTGATACTGTTACATTGTAATAAACAATTTGTTCAACTAATGAGATAGTAAATACACGATGTGGAGCATAGGAAAATATTCTATCAAAAACAGATGGTAAATTGTATTGTTTCACACGATCATTTTCTATATAAGTTTCCCCTAGGACCTCAACCTGAAAAGAAAATCAAGATTACAGTAATTTGAAGTATGAAAGGATACAAATATGAAAAATAATAATGAAAAGATTTAGAATAAATGTGAATTCATGATCACTAAGTTGAGTGAAAAGAATAAAAGACAACATTTAGACTTTCAAACAATCAAAATTTAAATAAACAAATAATGAACATAATTTGAGGACAAATATTGATGTCCACACAACTTCTGAGATCCAAATATATATATATATATGCATCAGTATTTGAACTTATGGGGGGGAAAATCAAATTCCTTTGTTTTAAAATGTATAATTTCTTATTTCATATTCCTTGAAAATTACTCTGAAAATTGCTTGAACCTACCAATTTAATAACATTGCAAAAATTCTGAAATTCTTATGCTTATTTAAGAATCAGCAAAAACTCAATAAATCAAAACGAAATAAAACTTTTTTGATAAATCGTGGGGTTACAATTCTCTTATGCTTACTTGAGAATCGGCAAAAACTCAATAAATCAAAATGAAATGAAACTTTTTTGATAAATTGTGGGGTTACAAGTGAAAGACACTAAGCCAAAATCACTGATTTTCAGCTTTTCTTGACCAGAAAAAGGAGATGTTTCTACTGGTGATACCCACTAAGTCATATCTTTATTAATTTCATTTTTTTTTTACCTCAAAGTTTTGTAATCACTTTAAGTACTCTAGCCTAGTAGTTTGAATAGGTGAAACACACTAACCCTCCTGAGGATAATAATATAAAATAAGCATACGAGAGCCAAGACTGGTTCATAGTTACCAAAAAAACACCAGTGCTATAACTTAATTTGATTTAATAATGTTAGTACCAAAGTTCAATGCTGATCAAAAAATCTTTGATCAGCATTTTCTCAAAATCATGCTTTTTCATTGAGTGTGTTTCACCTGTAATCCCATGAAATGTTCTTCAAACTTAAAAGAAAAAAAAACTTACTTGGGAATCAATTGGCGCAATATAAATCAAAAGTGAAATATATCCCTTTTCTTGAAGCTCTTCAGTCTTAAAATTTGCCATTCTGCGCTCAACATTACTTTTTCTAGATGGGATTATTTCACCAGAACTAGATAAATTCTCTCCTTCAACACTGTAGAAAATATTTAGATGATTAGCAAAGTAAATAATTTAACAGTGAAAATGAGATGCTACAGAATTTCAGTATACAGAAAGAGGCAATACAGACCTGCCAACCTCAGTAAGAGCAAAATCCTGCAATATTCTACCGTGCATAAAATAATCGACATAACGACATAACAGGATAGCAAAAAATTATAATAAAAGAATTATAATGTATACTTAGTACTTATAGTTTATAAAGATCTCAGTAATAATATTACATAATTCAAAATATTTCCTTACTGTTCAGCTCATCTTGAAATTATAATATTACATAAAAGTTATATATTTGAAATTTGTAATCATACATTTTAATGTACATCATATTTACACTAGCAGGGACCCCAGCAGTCTATATTTTGAGTACTTCTATTTCTTTATAATGTTTGTTTTAATAAATTGCAGAAAATCTTGGAATTTTTGTAGCATTTACTGTAGCTGATTTTGCTCTTTTAAATAATTCATTGTCAAATTGTTCTTCATAACAGTGTCCTTGTGGGTTCGATTTGCACATTAGCAAATTTTCTAAGGTTTCCCTTGACAGAGATGACCTGAACTGAGTAGATATTTTTGTTATGTAACTAAAAATCCTCTCACACTCTGCATTACTGTGAGGGATTGTTAAAACCAGAGTTATTTTTTTTTACGTTTCGGAATCTGGTAATAATAGCGTCCATTCCGTAAACCTGGAAGATGCATTAAAAATCTGGCATTGCCTTGGTAAATCCAGAAAGTTGGCAGGTCTGTAATATCTTTTCATCAACTCATAAATTTTGTCTTTGGAAAAAATAACAAAAATAACTTGCCATGTTTTACTTCCAGATTTAGACATTGACATTTGAGTACATCCATATACCCAATCCCCTTTCACCTGGAAAAAATACACAAAAAAGGAAATTCATTTACATGCTCAGCTTTCAGACAAAAAGAAACATGTCTTAACTGTACTGAATACCAAAAATATGAAAATCCATATACAGTGGTACTTACAACCCATAAAACAGTGGTTCTTAACCAGGGGTGCAAGCACCCCTGGGGGTGTGAGAGAGCATTTCTAGTGGTGCGAGAGAAAGTTCTGAATTTTTAATGAAAATTTCCAATTGAATGAAACATTTGATGGATACATTTTCACGGGAAATATAAGCAATATTAATAGATGGATCCCTTTTTGTTTGACCTAAATTCAATGGATGACAACGTTTTATTAATTATTGTGATCTTATCGCAATACGAGCTAATGCACGTATTGAAATGGAATTTGAAAAACTGGACTTAAAAGAGTTTTGGTGTACAGAGTTAGAACTTTATCCAGAATTGGCAAAAGCAGCATTAGAGACACTTTTACCATTTGCCACCACTTACCTTTGTGAAATGAGTTTTTCATTCCTTCTGCACATCAAAACAAAAGTAAGAAATTGCTTAAATGCATCTGATGACTTATGCATGGCTCTTTCAAAAAAAAAAGAGCCTCGTTTTAAAAGGATAATTATGAACAAACAACAACAAAGTAGCTATTAAAAATGTAGATATTGTTTTATATGTAACTAGCTGAATACTCATGCTTCGCTATGGAGTATATTCAAATTAAATACAGTGGTCAACATATGCAATAAATGCCCAAAAAATATATATATTCATAATTAATACATTGGTCAATGCATGCAATTAATGCCAAAAAAAATATTTACAAAAAAATCATGACGGATATTTTTATAGACAAAATAATGTAGAAGTAAATATTCAAATTAAATACAATGGTCAATGCATGCAATTAATTTGTATGTTTAATATCCATAAAACATACCATTTTGAATTAAATTCTTGAAAAACTTCCATCTCAATTAGTCTAGTGGTTAAATTTTATCTTTTACCGTATTTAATATTTTTTTGTGTTGATTTATTTTGTTATTATGCATGTGATGCAAAATTAATTTAAAGAATCACAAAAAGAAAAGAATCCACATGATCAGCATTTAATAAATTAAATTCTAAAAATTAATCTTTAAAAAAATTCCTCAAAAATCAGAAAATGGAGGAAAAGATTAGAAAAAGATTTCATTTTAAAAGAATTTTTATGATCTTTCTTGTGATATAAATTTTATAACCCTCAAATTATTATTTTAAGTGCAAACTTTTAAAAAGTTACAAAACAGCTTAAAAATCTAATTTTAAAAAAATCTAAGAATTTTTCAAAAATCTTTCTTAGTGCACCCCTATACTATAAAAAGAATCGCCATGCAAAATTTCAGCCCTTTAGGTCCAGCGGTTTGGTCTGTGCGTTATCTGTCGGTCAGTCAGTAATGGAACTGTTTTATATATATAGATAATATAGTATATATTGTATTTGTATTAATTTTTTATGCAATAAATAAATTATCTTCCAATAAATATCTTTTCCTAAATAAAAAATAGAGACATTTTCAAGGGGGTACAAGAGCTTATTTTCAGATTCAAGGGGGTGTTGACTATTTAAGAGGTTAAGAACCCCTGATTTAAGAGATCCCATCACCTTTGCTTGATTTTCCAACTCGGCAGTTAATTTAACGCATAATAATAGCTCTAAAATTACCTATTTCAGACAATTTATTGAATATATTCATAAAAATAAATTATATTTAAAAAGGATACATTTAAGATTTATATTACAGTACAGTCCTGAAATTAATAAGTTATGAATACATTATTTCCCCCCATCATTTCAAGATGTTAAAACAAAGTCAATATAAAACAAATGCTATGAAGTAAAATCAACAACTATCATACAGTTTTTGAGAGTTTGATAGATTCACTATTCAACAGATTCAACTTTTTAATTAGTTTTAAGATAATATTAAATCATCTTCAAAATCTTGAAAGTAACAAAAACAAAACTTCAATAAAATCTTGTGTCATTTCAGCTAAGCAACATAGTCATGATCTTGTAAATAATCTACAACAGCACTTTCCTCCTGTATTTTCTAAGTAAGGTCGGAATAAAAATACTTCAGCTCAAAGAACCAAAATTTCATGTAAGGGATGAAATATCATTTATAGATAAAGTATTTTGTCATGTATGGATAGTGCAAAAAAGATGAGATGGCAGCTTCCTCCTAAAGAGCCAAAAATTATCAACAGAAAGTAATTCCACCATTGTTCTTCAACAACCCTTCCCCCAATTTCCTGAAATGGAAACACCCCAAAAAATGGATTATGGTTGTCCTAATGGTAAGAGCAGCTAGCAAACTAGATATTTGTGAAGTAATAATGAATTATATGTATTCAAGTTTATATTACCTATTCCCTAACAACACAGAAAAAAAATAATCTTTCAATGAAGATTCAACGAAAGTGTCTGATGAAAGAAAAAAAAAAATTTCAGGTAGTCTCTTCTAACGAAACTACCATGGGTTATTAATGTAGGATCACTTATTGTTGCTTACCTCTTTTCTTCTTTTTTTGGGGGGGAGGGGGGGGAGGGGGGGGGGGAGGACGCATTTTGGTACTTTTCTGTTTAACTGTTTTACTGCTACTGGGTTTGGCATGCTGCCAAAATTATAACTCGTGACAACGCTGAAATTTTGCTTTCCGCAGGACCATTATTGAGGAACATAATTCTACGTTAAAAATTTAAACTCTATTCTAGATACACCAAACTTTGTTTGAATGCATACACACACATATATATAATATGTACAAATAATGTCACAGTTAATATACTACAGCAAATGAATCATTCCATTTTTCAAGAAATACAGTGAAACTCTTTTAGCTGGCCACTTCTCTAAACGGCCATATTTTGTTCAGAACTGATTAAAGACTTCATAGAGCCTATGTTATGGAAGACTCTTTATGACCGCCACCCCTAAAATCAGCCACTTTTTTCTAGAGCCATTACTGGCTGCCATAGAGATGTTTCACTGTATATGTACTTTTTATAGGCTTTTATGAAATAAAAAATATTTAAACACAGTTAAAAAAATTTAACAAATTTTCAAGAATTCCTAATCCCCTCCCTCTCTCTAGTAGTTTCTAATACTCTCTAAGACTAGAAATTTTGACACAATATTTTTTTGACCAGATATACAGTCATTTGAATGCCAAGAAACTTGGAAAAGTATTGTTATAGAAAAGGGGCAACTTACACACAAAAGTTTTTGTTTCACGCACTTGTCGCTTTTGAAAAAAGTTTTTTTTTTCAAAAGCACTTGTCGCTAGACATTTGCTTGTATGTACACCACGAGACTGCTGGCCATTCATTTAAGGGGGCACCATATAGGTAGCCAGCAGTAACTTCTACAAAACTTAACACATCTGAAAAGTATTCCATAACTTATTTTAAATTCCTAATTATACCGGAAAACTAACAACTTAGACTTTTATAAACATTTTATCTTCAAATCCTTTTAATATTTTTCAGTCAGTTGATATTAATATCTGTTTCAGAGTAGCAAAATTATTTACAACTATTTTTATATGTTAATTTATGCAAAAGATCAATATGCATATATGAGAACATTTATGTATTTTTTCTCAATTTTAATTTTTTCAGATATCAGCATTCTATACAAAAACCAAATCGCAAAAGAGAAGAAATTTTTTAACTTACCAAGCCTGAAACAACAATTAAAACATTGCTCTTTTGTGATAAAGGGATGAGAATGTATATGGATGACAAAACCTAAAACATAGAATAAATTTCATGCATGAAACACTTATAAAATCGTAGGCATAGATTTCAAAATAATTGCTTGAAAAAGCAGTACAAATATTTTGGAACATAATAAGAAAGCAAATAATCCATATTTATTCTATGTGCATTACTTCTGTATGCACACACACACACACACACACACACACATATATATATATATATATATATATATATATATATATATATATATATATATATATATATATAAATAAGACAAAGTTGAAAGTGAAAAAACCAACATAAGCTATATTACGCTATGCAGTGTGAAACTAAAAACATGGAAAGATAAGAATTTAAAAGGTTATTGATAGAACCTCTTCATTAGCAGTGCTGATACTGTTTAAAAACCAATGGATTGTTTCTGATAAGTATGATCTATCCAATAAACATACCTAGACACCAAACAATCCATAAGAAACCAGAAGAAATGTATGAACTGTTGCTATCCAAACAAACCACACGAAGCCTGGCACTACACAATGTTGAAGTTAAGAGTATTCAACAGCAAGGAGACTGATGTCACAAACCTTGCAACCATGGAGTTAAGGGAAAATATAGATGCAGACATACAAAGGGGACAGTGGTAATGGACATATAAACCAAAATTAATATTGTATTATAATTTATTATTATAACTTAAGAATATTATATGAAGGGGTCACAACCATAGTGAACCAAGTCCATCTAAACTAAATTGGAGAAATCAAGGTTTGATGTTTTTTGTGTAATGTATGTCTAATATTAGTGTAACGTTTTGTGTATCAGAGTTTTTTGTGAAAACGTATTAATCACTTGATTCACTATGGCAGTGAATAGAACATGTTTTTAAGATACTCCAACATGAACTATCTCCATTTTTAAAAAATATGGACTTGGTCCACTATGGTTGTGAACCCCTCATATATATATATATATATATATATATATATACAATTAAGTGGAAGAACATGAACGAACGAACACAGACACACACAAACATATATATACACAGAAGGTCGTTTGCACTTTATGGAAACGATTTTGTAATTTATTTTTTTTGTTTGCATTTTGAGATAAAAATTTGGCAACTTCAGAATAATCGTCTGCTACTGATTTGTTTTGATTGGAATGTAAAATAAAGAATTTATTTTGAAAATGGCTCTTAAAATTGATAGATGGCTCAAAGGTTACGTAACTGCACTTTCTGAGGAGAAATATTCGTATCAACAAATTATAAAGCAGTATAAAAATAGCAGTTATGGCATTTCAAAAAAAGGCATTAAATTTGAAAGGAAAAAAAAGTCTAACTGAAAGTAAAAATGCAAACATGACTGCGAAATCTCATCCTAAGACTGTTCGAACGCGGGTAAATATCAAGAAAGTGAAGTCTCTGATCCTAAGAGAAAATCCGCCGACTCAAAGATCCATTGCATGGAAACTAGGAATGTCTTCTGGCACTGTAAGTAAAATCATTCATAAAGATTTGAAGTTAAAAAAGTTTAAACCTAAAGTTCATCTGCTTTTGCCAAAGCATATTGCTGAAAGAAAAACAAAATGTAGAAAATTATATGAAAAAACAACTAGCTACTTAAAAATGGAAATTTGTGATAATACTTGATGAGGCATGGGTGTATTTAAGTGACTAAAGCAAAAAAGATCAATTTTCTATTGCTCAACTGACAGGAATGACCGTACGAAATGGCTTCGTCAGTATACAGAAAAGTTCCCAAAGGGATTCATGATAGTTGAAGGATTTTGTTACAACGGCAAATTAAAAATAAAAAAAGTCTGAAGTAAAGCCAAAATTAATTCACTCTACTATCAGCAGAATATTTTGGAACTAATTTTTGAAGAAATTCCAGCCTTACATGGAAAGGACATTGATAAAGTTGAGCTTCATATGGGCAAAGTCGGTAGTCACACGTCTACATCGATTGCCGCTTATTTAGCAAAGAAAGAATGAGAAACAGGAATAAAGTGTATCCCATTAAATGAAATACCTGTAAAATCACCTGACGCTTCTCCAATGGACTTTTGCACTTTCGGTTTGTTATACAGAGCCTTAGGAAAACGGCATCCAAAAACATTGAACAGAATTTGGAAAACAATCCAAGAGGAATGGGGTAAAATTGATTTGACACTACTAAGAAAAATTTTACTTTCATGGAAAATTCGAGCTAGAGCTATTGCCATGAACCATGGCTCTCTGATAGAAACAAATGGCCGCAAAAAATATGGTATTTATTCATAATACTTAACTATCAAAATTGTTTCCATAAAGTGCGAATGACCTTCTGTGTACATATATATATATATATATATATACAATTAAGTGGGAGAAAAATAATCTCAGGTAAATGACAATTTTAAAACAAGAATGTTGTACACATAAAAGAGTTTTTGTGGCTATTTTGTTTAAGCAATATTAAACACACAGTGGAACAAAAAAGGATATTCCCCATCTACCTCTTCCTCGAGGATTCAGGATGGATGCATTATTAAATAGAAAATTTAGGTATGAATCTTACAGATGTTTTACTTTACAGATTTTCCAGAAAAAAAAATATTAAGATCAATCATACATTTTAATATTTTTATACTTAGGTTCATAAAGACAAAATTAATATTGTGAATCTTTACAAACTTTTATTTAAATTCTTTTCTTATAAAGAATGCAAACTGTAATTTATACTTTTACTTTTTAGGTAGTATAGTTTCATTTGTAACTAACAAGTATGTTATCCCTCACTACAGTAGTTTCAATCTCCTAGTTTAATATTATTTTACCAGATTATTGAATCACAATTTCATTTATGAATTTATTTTATATCATATTCTACTGGTATAAAAATTACTTTTATGATTTAAACGTGAAAAAAAAATTTTATTTTCTTCTTAGTCCATAAAACACCATCAATAATTTAGAGACAAATAGAAAACAACTTTCAATATATTTAAGAATTTTTTTTAATGTGTGTATTTATTATACACTGGTTTGATGGCCATCACTGTCAAATCCACCGCCGTGTACATTAATGGCGGCTAAAGCACGAAAAATCTGTCGTGGCTGTAATGTCCTCCAAGTTCTCAAATTTACCTCTGGAGGTATGGGGTCAAGTGTACCAGTCTCGTCACTTGACTTGGTTCATAACCAAGTCAGACTCCAACCCTTGTGGTGCTAATTAAAACCAAAGCCGCCCCCCCCCCCCCTTCAGCCCAATAGCCTACATAGGACTTGATCTGATGTTGCTGTCGATCATGGGGCATAAGCAACAACAACAACATTTATTATACAAAAATTTTTCCCCTCAAGGAACTGAAACTATAAATAAATCATTAATGTTGTAAGTCATTATTAGATAATGGGTGCACATGTACAAAATTTTATACCTATGTAATGAAAATAGAATAATTTACATAATTTACCTTTGAGCGTGAAAAGCGCCAAGTCTTTCCTTCTTGTTCAATCCACTGTCCAGAGCTAGAAAAAGTACGAGCTGGAAGATACCACTGAGAAGTCCATTGATTACCTGAGCTCCTGGACAGGTAATGGAATTTGAGGACTTTTTCTACTACAGATGGCTTTCTAGTTTCCTAATTAAAGGGAATATAAGATCTGTTTCAGCTGCAATAAAACACAATATGCCACAGTGAAACCTGACTCTTTTACATTTGGCAAAAACTTTTTGTATAAAGTCCTATACATCCCTAAACTGATTTCTTAATACCATTGTTATTGGTTTTAAGAACACACAACAGTGCTCTATAAACTTAAAAATATTTTTTGCTTTACAAAAAAAAAAACACTAAGAATTTATTAAAATTTATCTGTGTGGAGTGGGAGGTGGTGGGTTCTAATCTATACTAATTCCAAAGTATTTGAACTTTAAGTAAAAAAATTATAAGTATCTGAACTGAAACTGTAAGTATAGAAATATAGTTGAAATTCTAAGGGAAATCAGATATAAAATTTGTCAACACATTTGTATAAAAACCAAAATTTAAATACCATAAAATCTTTACTATAATACGCACACGTGTATAATATGCATGCTTGAATTTGCGTGAAATTTTCAGAAAAAATTTAAATACGACTATAATACGCACCCATAACTTTTCAATATTTTATTCAAACATTGCACAAATATTTATTAACATAAAAAAAATTGTAATAAAAATAAACAAAAACATCAAATTCGGTAGAAAAAAATTTAAATTTTTATTTCAAAACAAACAATGCTGTGAAATTATCAGTCTTAATCACTTTCACTAGAATACAGCTCATCTATTGTTTGTCGTTTACGCAATGTTTAAAACTACGTTTTTTTGTACATGAGTATAATACGTAACCTCATTTTTGCTGACTAAAATGGGAAAAAAAAAGTGTGTATTATACTCAAGATTTCATGGTCAATATTCAACAAGAATTGAATTACATATTAAAAGAGAGAGAGAGAGAGAGAGAAACAGAGAAACAACTGTAATTTTCTATGGAAAATAGAAATGCATAACCATCTGACTATATTTTAATATGTGTGGTATTTTAATATATATATATATTTAACATTCTTAATTTGGAAACCAAGAGATATACTTACTGGATTCAATTCTAAATCACTTAGATCAAATAAACTCCTACATATTGTAAGTACAAGTTGTTTGCACCTGAAAAATAAAATAAAATATTTTTATGTTAAGAGTTGTACACACAGCAACACAAAATAATGTCATTTTTGTTAAATCTGCTGTCACCATGTGTCAAAAGTATAATAGTTACATATGTAAAAACTGTTATATTTGTGACTATCTTTTTATATGATGTAATGTATATGTGTGCACATTCTTAATGCCTTTCTCTGCAACTGAAATATGTTGTAAAATAGACACACTTTTTTCCCTTATTCATAGACACACTTGGATCATTTATTTTATATTTTTAACAATTGAATCCAGAGCAAAGGTTATCATATTTTTTTAATTAATTAAAATGGAATGGCTTAAATTTGTTTTTATATTGCGATTTCCAAAGAATAAAAAATATAACATACCATAAAAATCCTAACTAAGGCACTAAGATCTACATCGTAAAAATATGTCTACACTAAACTCTCATTTATTTGTACTAATTAATGGACAGCTCAGTAACATGGGAATACATGAGAAATGCAGATAACATGATAATTCAAAAAGTGGGGAAAGGGGTCTGAAAAAGTTTGTTATATTTCTTTGTTTATGAGTTGACAGTTTTGGGGGACAATTTATTTTTAGACTTTATTTTTTGTGATGTCCAAATAATCCTCAAAACAGGTACTTTGTTTATAATTAACCAGGAGTCTGGTGTAGTTAAAACTTTGGAAAAATAAATTTAGAAAAGTTGACAGAAAGATCAATCAGAATACTGTTTTCAATCAAGAACCTCAATGAACAGGTAATATATAAACACATAAATTTCACAATTTAAAAAATTAAAGAGTATAAAACTATCACCAGACAATTGCCAAGTGATCTGTAGAAATCCAAACTCCAGGAATTGCAGATGTCTGCAAAAAGAAATGTAACATTGTACTATTAAAATAAACAGATGCAAATACATTTTAAATATCCCTTTGTTTTTTTTTCTAAAATTAAAACAAGGAATTAATTTCACAGTAAAAAAATTACTAGAAAATAAAAAAAACAAGTAGTTAAATGGCTAAATTAAAATATATAATAAGCATAAAAAAAACAAAAGCAAAGTCAAATATAATTTAAAAAGAGTATAAAATGTAAATAAATCCTACCACTTTCACTAAAATATGTACGTAAATATTAATTAAATGTTACTTTCAAGCAATATCAAACAAAATATTCTATTTTCCTAGAAGTACAAAAAAAATTACCTTGACTCAGAATAATTTCTACTTTCTCATAAACCAAGGAACCATTAAACCAACTATATTATTTGTTTACCAACAGCTTATTAATAAGTCAAAGGCACAAGAAGAATATGAGATGCAATGAAAGTCAACAAATTTTTAAGAACACTAAAATATATATTTCCAACATATGTCTGAACATAACTCTGACACACAATATAACAAGTAAAATAAAAAACATAAAACAAATGGTGACCATAAGCTAAAAACTATTTTTAAAAAATATGAAACATTTCATGCATCTGTTCCTTTGCAACTTTGTGAAGTTTTGGTCAGTATTTTTACCATGATTACTGTTTTTTTTTTTCAATCAAAAAATAAAAAGTGCACTCAATAAATTTAATTTTCTATGACAAAATTAAAATTTTCTTGATGCACTTAAGATATTAATTTTTTATATAAAGTTTTTTGTAAAAGAAACACCTTGTATTTCTTTCAAAAGCAAATCTAAATATTATATTATTATGAGATAAATCTCATAAGTTAAGATTTTAGCAATTAAAAAAGACCTGTTTAACTTTTGATAGGAAAGAAGTAAAACAAAATTCAACTAGCTAAGGGAGGATGACTTATTCAGACTGTCTCAATAATATCTTTTCCAAGATAATATCAATCCTGAAGAAATCAGTTGAAACTATTAATTGCCCCTCAAAAGAATTCATAGCACCATAATTTGGGTTTACTTATAGTTCGTATGCTGAATGAAGAAAATATAAATAGATATCCAAACACTGATGCCATTTGCTAAGGGTCTAGTCATTATAGTCCCAAAATGCACAACAATAAATCTTGAGAGATAATTTTCGCCATTACCTAAAAAAAATCTGCTGGAAAAAAAGACTAGGGAACAGGGTGTTAGATAGCTATGACTCATCAAGGGGAGATATCAAAGAGGGTTATCCTGTTTGGTGTGTGTGTGTGTGGGGGGGGGGGGAGGTAATGTGCCTGTTTGCTCTCACTGACATTCACTCCAAGAGATGGTGTGCCAGAAGCATATCACATGATTGACATTTTATGTTTGTTGTTGTTGAGTTTGGTTCTGTAAAGTGAGTTGTTGCAGTTGCTTTGCATTAAATAATCTTATTAAATTTGTCTCTTTAATTGTCAACTCTTTACTCATAATGAATGTTTGCCGGACGATGGCGGAATGGCTAGGGTGCTGGCATTCGGTACCAAAGTCTGTGGGTTCAAATCCCACTCTTGGCATGGATGTTTGTAGCCGTTCAGAATCAGCTTTAAGCAGTAGGTGCCAGTCTAATTAGCCCTCACATAGCAAATATTGACCGTAGCGATCCAAACCAAACCAAACCATAATGAATGTTCACTTTACGACACAGTCAGTGCCAGTAAAATTACAGAAGCACAGAAAATTTTAATGATGGTTGGTTAGGAGTTCTGCAGTCATTTTTTGCCCTTCAAAATAATAGCGATGAATTGATGAATTAATAAATTAGTTAAAACACACAAAAATTATAAAACCACAGGGTGCTGCTGCATAACCACAGAGTGCCCATATATACATACCCCTTGTCCATTTATCTAAAGCACCTAAAATAGGCATACAAGAGTCAAACTTGTGAGTATGCATTGTTCATCTAACAATGAGATAACACTAAATGAAAATGTGGTGATTTTATTATTATTTTTCTAAGAAATTCATGAATTTTATATGAATTTATCATTCATAACATGGCATGTACACCTACCTACAAAACTATTGCACAAGCAGGTACATTTTTTCATAGTTATAACATTAGCTAATGGATGAGGGCTATTTCAGCAAAATAATGCACTTATTTAAACTGCATCGATTATTTTGGAACAGTTCCAGAAATGCAATTAATACAAGAAGTTGCACTGGCTTTCCCATCTAAACATATCTCCATATAACTAAGCATAATGCATCATAATGTAGAATTTGCAGATTTCGATCTCACAATAGGTGTTTGTAGCCATTTAGAACTGCTTTAGGCAGGAAGTCCCTCTTTTATCCCTAATGTAGAAAAAAATAACCATAGTGCTCCAAAATTAATCAATCGATTCAGTATATATGAATTGAAAAATTAATTTTAAAATGTATGTTCAAAACTCACTACTTACAGGAGTTAAAAAATCTACTGATAACATCCTGGCACAAAGAACCATTACTTTCTCTATGTGTAATCAATGCTTTAGCAGGTACCAGCTGATATCAAAGCACACAAAGGTGAAACAACATATTAAGCAAGTGGTCAAATCATTCTTACTTAAAAGCAACATGTTTAGAACATATTTTAAATTTATTCATTATTTTGTTTAACAGTTAAATTATGTGAAGTCATAATACTTGATTTTACAGATATCTAAATTGCTGGTGCTAGAATTGTAATCGCCAAGTTGCCAATACCCACGTGACCAATCTGTTAACGCCGCTTAACGGATGAAACGGTATGTTCCGTTATAGTATGTGCAATGTATCTGTCCGTGTTGCCTGGTGTAGTTTGTGTTTTTAATGTGAGGCAATAAAATGTGAGTAATATTATATTTGTATTTTATTACCACATCCCACATCAACAGGTTATGGGCCCAGGCACTCATCTAAGTGCCATAAGTAGAATGCAAAATGTTTTATTGGACATTATTTAAATTATAACGAACTGTGCTTGAATCGAAACTGGTGAAAAATGTCTGTTGGGTACACAAAAATTGAAGATTTGAATAAGCAGAATTATGAAACATGGAAAATTCAGATGAAAGCCCTGCTTATCAAAAATGACAAATGGAATTATATAGTAAAGAATGCACCTGATCCCAAAACTTTGAAAGAAGAATATGAAATATGGAAAATCGGAGATGAAAAAACTAAATCTGATATTATTTTATGTATTGAACCCTCAGAACTGAAACAAATCAAGTATTATGAAACTGCAAAAGACGTATGGAATAAACTGAGTGACATTTTTCAATCGAAAGGTCCTGCAAGAAAAGCAACGCTATTAAAATCGCTTATCCATTTGAAGATGGCGGAATTGGAACAGATACAGAAGCATCTGCATGAATTTTTCAAGATAGTGGACAGACTAAATGAAATTAACCTTATCATTGATCAAGAATTACTATCCGTCATGCTCTTGTACAGTTTACCAAAAAGTTTTGAAAATTTTCGATGTGTAATTGAATGCAGAGATGAGCTGCCCAAACCGGAAATACTTCGGATAAAAATTATAGAAGAGAGCAATGCCAGACATTCGAACAAAAACAGAATAAACATGAGTCGAGCTTTCGCCGTGAAAAACGCCGCCGCCAGAAATGGAACAAAATGGAAGAGTACTGATCAACGATACAACATAAATACTAAGAAAAATTTTCGCTGTGTCCGTTGCAATAGAACTGGGCATCGAGCGAGTGGGTGTTATTCAAAAGTTGATTTTTCGAAACCAAAACGAGAACATAAGACTGGTTTTCTAGCTGAAAATAAGTTTGCCAATGGATGTGATAATTTAACGACAGAGAATACAAGATGGTGTTTAGATTCTGGTTGCACTACTCATCTTAGTTGCAGCAAAGAAAAATTTGTAAATGTATGAATACAGATGAGGAAAATATCAAACTAGCAAATAATACGACAACAAGAATTACAGCTAAGGGAGAAGTCAACTTGAAATCAAAATTTGGAAATAATATCATAGATGTTGACATTCAAGATGTATCTCTCGTTCCAGACTTGAGAACCAATTTACTTTCGATTGCGAAGATTTGCAACAAAGACTTTTCCGTGACATTTAAAAAGAACTGTGCCATAATTAAGAAAAATGATGGAAATACAAAACTGTTAGCAGAAAGAATTGGTGACTTATATTATTTAAAGGAGTATGAAACTCCATCAGTAGCTACTGCAAGCGAATCAATCGATTCTAAAAGTAAAGGAGATTTAGAAAAATGGCATACGCGATTAGGACACCTAAATATTAGAGATCTCCATGATGGCATTAAAAAAGGGAATATTACGGGAATTCATTTAGATAATTCTAAGGAAATTAATTGTGAAATATGCAAAAGCCCCTTTCCCCAAAGTTGCAGAGAGAGCTACTGAAAAATTAGAAATTGTTCATTCTGATATATGTGGCCCTATGCGGATGGAATCAAAGGGTAAGGCTTTATATTTTATTACTTTTATAGATGATTACTCGAGATGGTGTGAAGTAAGATTTATTAAAAGAAAATCCGAAGCATAAGACGCATTTAAGGAGGTTAAAAATTTATTAGAAAGGCAATCTGGTAAAAGAATTAAGGCTTTACAATCTGATAATGGTGGGGAATACATTAATCAGGAATTTAATGACTATCTATTGGAATTGGGAATTAAAAGGAGATTAGCAGTCAAAAATACGCCTGAACAAAATGGAATTTCAGAGAGGAAAAATCATACTTTAATGGATATGGCTAGATGTTTCATATTACAATCAAACTTAAATGGATCGTTTTGGGCGGAAGCCATAAATACAGCAAATTACATGAGAAATAGATGCCCTACTAAATCGTTAAATGGTAAAACTCCCTACGAACTTTAGCATGATAGAATTCCAAATGTAGGATATTTTAAAACTTTTGGATGTACAGCATTCATTTTAAATAGTGATCAGAATAAGGGAAAATTAGATCCCAGAGCTAGAAAGGGAATTTTTATCGGTTATTCCGAGCAATCAAAGGCTTTTCGTGTTTGGATCCCTGAAAAAAGAGAAATTGAAACTTCTAGAAATGTAAAATTTTTGGAAAACGTTAGCCGTACGGATGAGATTAATTTAGATGATTTTGCCCCGATAGATTATTCCAAAGAAAATGAAAATTACCAACTTCTAGAAATAAATATTCCTACCAACATTCCAAAACCTAATACTCCGACAGACGAAGTTATTCATAGCGATATTCAGAATATTTCTGATTTTGACCCTGACAATTGCAATTCAGAAAATAAAACGGTTTGTTCTAACGAATTAAAGCTACCTAGGAGAGTGTGCGGACGCCCACGCATCATTCACACAGAAAATGTAGGTTGACCCAGGAAAGAGTATAATGTTTATTCTGATCAAAGTGATGACATAACAAACCAAGCACAAATTGCAGAAATTCCGATTAACGTAGCGCTAAGTAAACCTGAATCAAATGAATGGAAACTTGCCCTAGCCAACAAAATGAAATGTATTTTGAAAAATGATACTTTTGAACTTGTAGAAAGGCCAAAAAATATAAATGTGATAGGTAGTAGGTTTGTGTTAAGAAATAAATATAATTCAGATGGAAGCATTGAATGTCGGAAGGCCCGCCTTGTCGCTCAAGGTTTCTTGCAAAAGCCAGGTATAGACTTTGGCGAAACGTTTGCTCCTGTTGCTCGCCACAGCTCTATAAGATTACTATCAGCCCTAGCAACAAAACTTGGTAAACCTATTCATCATCT
Source organism: Dolomedes plantarius (assembly GCA_907164885.2). Lineage (NCBI taxonomy): Eukaryota > Metazoa > Arthropoda > Arachnida > Araneae > Dolomedidae > Dolomedes > Dolomedes plantarius. The sequence goes on from OU015492.1 coordinate 167,814,520, forward strand.
TTATATAACTACAGCTTATTTAAATGGAACGCTTGAAGAGGAAATTTTTATGGAATGCCCCAAACATTTTAGCGAAGCACTTTTAAGTACTATGAGAAACGAAAATAAAAACAGTAAAATATTCCAAACAGCAGAAAAGATGTTAAATGATTTTCAAGGTGGAAATAAAGTTTGTAAACTAAAGAAATCATTGTATGGTCTAAAACAATCAGGTCGAAGATGGTTTTTAAAAATTGACGAAATTCTAAAAGATTTTGGAGCTAAAAATACCAGTTCAGATGCGTGTATATATTTTTTGAAACAAAATAAGAAATTAACTTTACTAACAATTTATGTAGACGATATTTTAATTATGTCGGAAGATCCTGAAATGATTCTTAAATTGAGAAAACACCTAGAAAAGGAATTAGATGTTAAATATGTAGGATTAGTAAAACATTGTTTAGGGATGGATTTTGAACAAGGGGAAGAAATTATTACGATTAGTCAACAGGGTTACATCAGAGATTTATTGGAACGATATTGTATGGTCGAAGCCAATCCCGCTTCAACTCCCATGGACATAAATGTTAAATTGGAGAAAAGCGTCACCCCAACAGAAAATAATTACCCTTATCGTGAATTAATTGGAGGACGTATGAATTTAGCAGTAAGTACCAGGCCAGATATAGCACACACAGTTAGTAAACTAAGCCAGTTTTTGTCATGCTATGATAAAACCCATTGGATTGCAGCAAAACGTGTGTTACATTATTTGAAGGGTACGATGAATTATGGACTAATTTTTTGATATACTGATAATAATTTGATTGGTTATACTGATGCCGATAGGGGAAATTGTGTAGAAGACAGAAGGTCTCACACTGGCTACTGCTTCATTTTAAGTGGAAGTGTGATTTCTTCGGAATCCAAAAAGCAGAGAACGGTAGTTCTTTCCTCAACTGAGGCGGAATATATGTCATTAACTGAAGGTGTTAAAGAGGCAATTTATCTTCGTAATATCTTGACAGATTTAGATTTAAAAGATTTAGCAAATGTAAATATCTTTACTGATAATGCTGGCGCGCTTAAATTGGCAGAGAATCCTATACATCACAATCGGACAAAGCACATAGACATATGACATCATTTCGTCTGACAAGCTTTAAAGGATGAACTTGTAAGTGTAAGTTACGTACCTACTGAAAGTATGGGTATAGATATACTCACGAAAGGACTATGTAAACAAAAGCATTTCAACTGTTTAAATATTTTGGGTATTGTGTATCAAATGATTGATAACGTGTGTATTGAGAAGAAGTGTTGGCACTAGAATTGTAATAGCCAAGTTGCCAATACCCACGTGACCAATCTGTTAACGCTGCCTAACGGCTGAAATGGTATGTTCCGTTATAGTCTGTGTAATGTATCTGTCCATGTTGCCTGGTGTAGTTTGTGTTCTTAATGTGAGGCAATAAAATGTGTGTAATATTATATTTGTATTTTATTACCGCATCCCACATCAACACTAAATTACACTGTGAGGTTTGCAGAAAATACCAATGATGTTGCATTGGTAGTTTAAAGATTTTATTATGCTAATTTTTAACATAATAGATAGACAAATCAAAAATAAGTTTTGCAGTTACAATCAAAACAAAACAGAAAATGTGCTGAAAATAAAATTTTCAATGCTTTCAAAAATATATTTGATTAACTGAACCAAATATATTTTTGAACAATTATTGCACAAAGTACAAAAAGAAATAGAGAAAAAAGAAAAATAAGTAGACCTATTTGGGAAGAAAAAAAAACCACTATACTCACCAAAATGTGAACATCTAAAGAACTGCTGTGATCAAAATTGTTAAATATCAGATCACTTCTGACTAAAATATCTCTTCTACCACCACCAATAGAAACTACAGGGATATTTTTGAGTTCTTTTTTAAGTCTGTTTTTCCAGGCAAGTTTCATTTTTTCATAGAAAGAAACAATGGCAGTGTCCATAGCAATCACTAAACAGAAAGAAGTCAAAATTAATGTTATGCAAAATTCTAACTGTTTTACAAACTTTCAAATTGTTTAAGTTACTTAATGCAACTGAAAAGTGTATTTTTTATATTTAACCTAAATGACACCTAATTTAGCTACCATCCACAGAAGTAACATAACTTTATTACTTTAAAAACAATGCTTCAGCTTTGTGTGCTACCTCTCTTTCCCATATAAAGTAGTAAACATATAGTAAAAAGATAGGACAGATGGTTCAGATTTTATAACCACTTTGTTAAAAATGAGTACTATTTTCAAACATGAACAGATACTTTAAGTCAGCAATACGATGAAATGATGGGTGAAAACTCCCTTTCAGCTAAATCTGCATACAAATACTCTTCAGCATACTTGGTGTACATAACATTTATAATAATCTATATATATAAAACAGTTCCATGACTGACTGACTGACAGATAACGCACAGACCAAACCGCTGGACCTAAAGGGCTGAAATTTTGCATGGCGATTCTTCTTATAGTGTACGGGTGCACTAAGAAAGATTTTTGTAAAATTCTTCTTACATTTTTTAAATTAAATTTTTAAGCTGTTTTTGTAACATTCTTTTAAGTTTGCATTTAAAATAATAATTTGAGGGTTATAAAATTTATATCACGAGAACGATCATAAAAATCCCTTTAAAATGAAATCTTTTTCGAATCTTTACCTCCGGTTTCTGATTTTTGGTGAATTTTTAAAGATTAATTTTTAGAATTTAATTTATTAAATGCTGATCACATGGTTTCTTTTATTTTTGTGATACTTTAAATTATTTTGCATCACGTGCATAGCAATGAAATAAATTGACAAAAAAAAATTAAAATAGAGTAAAAGATAAAATTTAACCACTAGACTAATTGGGATGTAATTTTTTAAAGAATTTAATTCAAATTAGTATGTTTTATAGATATTAAACTAAACCTATATATAAAACAGTTCCATGACTGACTGACAGACCTCGCACAGACCAAACCGCTGGACCTAAAGGGCTGAAATTTTGACAGTGCATTCTTATAATGACATGGATAGCTACTAAGAAAGGATTTTTTGAAATTCCATCCCTAAGGGGGTAAAATGAGACACTCCAATATGCTTATGTGGAAAATCATATTCTCCGCGACTATTCTCAGTGTCTCTTCTTTGTGCAGATCTCCGCCAAAAAAATGCTTGAGGAAATTTTGGTTATTGACAGGGAAATTGTTCCTCAAACTGTACTATATTAACTGTACTATATTAACTGTACTATATTCTTTAGTATGTTCTATTAGATTTAATTTGAATATTTTCTTCTACATAATTTTGTCTATAAAAATATCTTATGATTTTCATTGTAATTATCCTAAAATGTACTCCATAGTGACACACGGATATTCAGTTAGTATTATAATAAATAGATTTACATTAATATGTTACAGTACACATAATTTCAATAATATGCACTGTTAAATAGACAGATGGATTTGCCTAATTTTTTACAGTTAATTACAAAACATTAGAAATCTTATATACCTAATTTTTTTTTTAATAGAAGAACCAGTTTTGTTGAAAATAATTTCAAACTCAGTTGCTCATTAATTCTCTAAATTTTAGATATCTCATAAGCAGCAAGGTATAAATACATACTAATTTTTCTAATGATGTTACATGTCATTAGATTACATGTGAAATTTTAATGATTACTTCCCAAATGTTTACAAATGGATGGAGCTTTCTAAAATTTCATATTTTAGAGACTATCTAAAATTTAATACAAATGTATAGGAAAAGTTTAGAAACAATAGTGCTATTATCTGGGTAGTTTCAGCAATTCTATGTATGGTCCCCCTCCCCCCATTTTGCTAGTATTGTAACTACAAGACTATTTACAGGCTATCAAAAAAACACTGAATTCAGATGGGTTTACTCTTTATTTAGACAGGCCTGAAGCACAAACTAAAAGTGTCCCTAGAAGTCATTGTGCTTATACTTTTAAAACCATACAAAAGTAGTCAAATTTTCAAAATTTAGAGGATTTATCTGATAACTATTGAGAATTTTTCATTAAAAAAATAGCAACAGCACACTAATTTTAGATAACATTCTATGAGCTGATATGAATGAATATTCTGAATATTCCTAGATTTCCTAAGTTCACTCACCTGGTTTTCGATTAGGTGATGCTAGAGTCAAAATGAAAGAAATATCAGATGGATCAAATGTTGACAGAGAAAAGATAGCTTTGGCAATCACCCCACCCTAAAAAGAGAAGAAAAAGTGAAACTAGATAACTTAGATTACCAATACTTCACATAAACAATTTAATTTTTTCCAAAAATATATCAACCTAGTTTAAGGATTTTTAGGGGGATTTAAATTTTAAAATCCAATTGTTTTAAATTTTAACTATACCTTTTCCCTAAAATTTAGGCATAAGTAAAGATTTTCTACTATTTTGTTTAATATATAGCCTAAAAATCAACTTAAAGAATCATTTTGACTATTGCTAATAACCATCTTGGAACCACTTGCTTGTGAAAATTAACTTTCATTATAATATTTAGAATCATACTGAGTTTCCGAGTATAGAGTTTTCCCTATATATGAAAAATGTTTTAAGACGATCATTTAATGATAAAGCATGCTGTATCTGTATGACATTAGTACAGAAATTACCTTTGCATGTTCATACCTCTAAAAGGTCCAAATAGATTGAGATTAAACAGCACCAAAAGGTATTAGATGAAGCAGTTATAAAGATGTCAGATGTTCTATTAAACAATGTACAAAGAGTAAGGAATACTAGAAATTATAATAGTAAATCAGTTTTAACCCAAATTAGAATTGGTATTTGGTTTCATCATATTCTGAAAATATTCAGGATGTTTCACATAGATGCACAGTTAAATGGTACTATTAGTCAAGGAGAAAATATTGTGTTTGATTCAAGAATAGAATTTAGTACGAATTTCATATTTTACTGCTTTTTGGCAAACATCATACCCTATTATTAACCAATTAGGTGAATTGTGAATGAGTATATCCTCTACAGTTTATGAGCTGAAATATGTTCATAGAATGAATCACATATCTTGCACTAGTTCGCATCAGATTTTAAATATACTGTCTAAGAATGTTGCACCTTTTTATGGGGCTTAATTCATTATATATAGTGTAGTCATATTAAAAAATATAATGACCACTTTTAAAAATTTCTATAACATCTATGAATTTTATTTCTATTGAATAATTATTCCAAGCTGAATTTTACCATGGAATGTCCAATCACTATCAGTTTCTTCTTTACTGGATACAGTGCTTGGATATACTTCACACATTCTTGCACAAACTCTGAGAAAATAAAGTACTTAATACATGGTTACATTAACAGAAATATTACATTAATGAACTCAATAATTTACTCATTACTAAAACATAAATAATAATTCCTAAAATAAAAATGAAATGCAAGGTGTTTGTCTTCATGTCTATTAAGAAGTATTAAATGCTTTTCCTCATAAATTTCAATAATTTTCATTTCCTTTTCTATATGAAAAGAATAGAAGAGTGTTAAAGTTAAGTTAGTTACGGATCACAAACAACTGAAAAAAGACCATGTTTTCAGAATGCATTAATATAAGTAGCAATATAGCATACTGGTAAGATGAAAGTGGTTGTTTCCTGTACTACAAGGTGTGCCCATAAAGTAACCAGACAATTTTTTTATAAATAAGAAAAATATTACTCACCTTCAAATAAATTTATCTCCTTCAAAATAATCGCCAAAGGAGTTATACAATTTTTCCAACGTTTCTTCAAGTCTCGAAACACTGTTCATAGGCATTCAAACTAACAGTTCACAAAATACGCATAATATTTGATTTAATATCCGAGACGTTTTCAAATCTCTGTCCTTTCATGGCCATCTTAAGCTTCGGAAAAAGGAAAAAAATCAGCTGGCAATAAGTCAGGAGAATATGGTGAGTGATTTATCACTGTAATTGAATGCTTAGTGAGATATTGCTATACAGCAATTGCTGTATGGGGCCTAGCATTATCGTGCAAAAGAAACTATTGCCCAGAATCAAACAGTTCCTTCCTAACTTGCCTTATCCTGTTTCTTAATCGAAAAAACACCTCCTTGTAAAAATACTGATTAATTGTTTGATTTTAAGGAACAAATTTGTGGTGAATAAGTCCTTTGCAATCAAAAAATGCAAAATCCATGAAAGGACAGAGATTTGAAAACGTCTCGGATATTAAATTAAATGTTATGCGTTTTTTTGCAAACGGTTAGTTCCAACACCTATAGCCAGTGTTTCGATAACTTGATGAAACATTGGAAAAATTGTATAGACTCCTTTGGCGATTATTTTGAAGGAGATATACTTATTTGAAGGTGAGTGATATTTTTCTTATTTATAAAAAATTGTCCGGTTACTTTATGGGTGTACCTTGTATAAAACAATCATGATCAAAACTGTGCTGTCATAAAATGTTAAATTTATAACATATTTGTGGAGCTTGTGGGAAATAATTGTGAAGAAATATTTGCATCACACAATGAAGAATACTTGTCCCTTTAATACGTTCTAAGTAAGCTCAGAAATTTTGACAAGGATACACAGAAGTGGGTAAACATAGCAAACCCTTTGTAATAAATCAATTGCAGCTTCAGGCTAAAATAAGCATTAACATAAACAACAACATAATAATAACAGAAGTAATAATGAAGCAGGTGAAATTAAATTATAATTTAGGGATGAGTTTGGCAAAAAAGCAAAAAATTGGAAAACGTCTCCTAAATATGCGTTTGCTACACTTTTCTCTAGCCATTCCCAGTGCCATGGATTTTTAATGCCGAAGTCGATCTCACAAAGGTTTATTTTATCCGATCGACATACTATATCTTTTCAAACAGTCACCATAATGACAATATTAAGAAAAATAAAATCAATCTATTTTCTTACACCACGTATTAAACTAAAACAAAACACAAACAAAATCAAAAGTATACAACGCCATGTGAGCAACGAGCAACACACGTGATACGGAACAAATTCCTGGAAAGAGTGGCACGTCAGGACCCACAAATGAAAGAGTTTCTCTGACTTTGATGTCATGATGACGACATAGCGACATGTATCCTTCCACCAACCCACATCTTTCACTCAAATCACACTTGAAACTGCTGGTGCGAACGTAACATAAGCTAAATTGGAAAAAGTGGATTTTTTTCAAAAAATTTTAAAAAGCAGAACTTTTTGTGGAAAAGTTGAATTTTTCGTTTGCAGAAAATATAAAAAAGCAGAAATCTGCCAAAAAGCAGAAAAAACTCATCCCTAATAATTATAACAGAAATAATATGCATAAGAGAAATAATAATGAAGCAGGTGGATGATATCTATTCATGCGAGAGAATAAAGTAAGGCCAAGGAACTATGTTTTAAAGTTCAAAATAAATACAATCTATTCAAATTTTTAGGAAGTACACACATAGTACAAGATCTAAGATTTCTAAATTTAACAGTTAATTATCCACAGCCACTTAGCTTAAGTAATCCATCTTCTTGTCCCTAGAATCCCTAAAGACATGCATGCAAAAGTAAAAGAGTATGAAATAGTAAGAGACAGAAAAAAAAACATTTGGTATGGTTGGTTTTGACAAATTCATAAAGTAATGGAATAAATATTTTATTACTAGAATGGATAAGTAGAAAATCATTTTTCTAGTCTCTACCTTTTGAATTACTTTAGAATAGTTCAATAGTTCAGAAAGGAAGATTATTTTTTCCAATAGGAACAGAATACATTTAATATTTGAAGCAAAGCAGAGAAATCAGGGCTTAATTAACTTGAATAGATATATTATTATTAACCTTTATCTTACAGGACCATTTTTCCAATTCCCTCTTTAGAACGGGAAATTTCATACCCCCTTTATAAGAATGGCCATTAAGGGAGTATATATATATATATATATATATATATATATATATATATATATATCCAGAATATATATATATATATATATATACTGGGCTTGTGGCGGCCCAGTGGTACAGCGCGCTGGTTTTCGGTGCTGAGGGTGCTCAGATCGAATCCTGGCGTCGCGCCACGAAATATGCCTCCGTTCGTGTCGTCCCTTCATAGGGGGTAATGCTGTCCGCCTATATGGTGCCCCCACAATAAAATGGGCAGTAAAATTGCGGCGTGGTATAGGCGAATGTCTCACGACAAGTGCCTCCGCATTGGGGAAAAAAAAAAAAAATATATATATACTGGAATCTTGATCTATCATTTTTCAAGGGATTGATTGAATTAAACAATAAATACGGGAACATAACAAAGCAATGCAATCATCGAGACTGGGTGATATAAACAACACATATGGGAAAGCGATGATTCGGAGAATGATCGATCGAGATTACATATATATATATATATATATATTCATTCTTAGGCCCATATTCTTGGGTTAGATGCTATCCCACCCCATAAGGAAAAGGTTAAATTTAGTTTTGACTTGAAACACTACAGAAATCCTACTACAGTGAAACTCTATGGTGGCCAGTCTTGGTTCCAAAAAAAAAAGTGGCCTTTTGAGAGGAGACTGGATGGTGGCTCTATGGAGTGCATTTAAGCGGTTCTGAACAAAATATGGCTAATTAGCAAGGTGGCCACCAAACAGCAGTGGCCAACTTGAGAAGTTTCACTGTACTAATGTTTTACTGTTAGGCTCAAAAATATTTAATTAATGAAAAGCATACTTTTAATTTAGTGAGTTTCATTAAAACTAAGTTGATTACTTAGGAATGAATTTGCTTTCTTAACCCTTCTTTGACACTTAAGAAAAATATACAATCTTTTCATCAGATAGTGCAACACAGGTGTATGCCTCTAACTACATAAACTATTTAATGTCAAACAGTTTATGCACTCAGTTAGCTAGCTTCATTCAATCATATGAAATAAAAATAAATTATGAGCAGTTGATGACTATATGTTTAAAATTGTTAAGACAAGAAATTTACCGAATTTACACAACTGAAATCTTAAATAAATAAATAAATAAATAAAAATACTTAGAACACTTACTAACAAGAAAATTTTACTTAATGACATGTTACAGTCTAAACCTGAAGGAGTTAATTTAACATTTTCAATAGGGAAAAGATGAGTACGTTAATCTCCTAAACACTATGAAATAATAGTGAAACACTTTAAGAACAAAATTAAACAAAAAGTTCATGGGAATAATTACCAGTTTGGTCAGTAAGGGTTCCACCATATAAAGCTGATACTTCCTATAAAAAGGATAAACAAATTAAAATTTAAATTAAGGAGATAGAAATGACTAACATGTACTCATGAAGAATAAAAAAATTTCCACAATGATAAATATACAACCATTTCTCTTTATAAATTAACTTACCTAGAATTAAGTGCCTTTATCTCTTATGTTTTGATTGGTTTAGTTTACTTTGAATTGCTAGTCATCTTTTGAAACAAAATACCTTAACTGACTGGGACCTACAGCTTATATTCAGTTCTGATAGACTATAAACACCCATGCCTACCATAGGAATCAAACCTGTAGACTCTGGTTATCACTACTTCATATAAGTGACTTTGAGTACATATTTAAATCTATTATATTTCTTCAGTGGTATAAAACAAGTTTTCAGAATTTAAGAACCTCTCCCCCCTCATTTAAGATAACTAAAATCAAATACTAGTGTGTGATTATTATAGTTTTAATGGTGACTTGTTGGCTCGGCCAATAAGTAAAACACAAATATCTAGTTAATTAATTTTAGCATGCCGTTAGGCCGGTGATCGCATATAAATAAAACACAACTTAATATTTACTAAACACAGGGTTAGAGGCAACAACTAAATTTATTTTATACTTTAAAAATTTAACATATCCATACATTAGCTCCCTAACACATACACAAGGAAGGGAGAACCCTTAAATCAAGTTTTCACTTACAACACCATTTTCGTAACATACAAGCTCTCTGATACTTAAATCAAAAGGGAGTTACTGGTAACTAAATGCAATACACAAAATAGCAAAACACATTTGGTGGTTGGCGAAAACCAAAAAAAAAACTCTTAAAAATGGAGCTCCACATAGCTATTACTTTTAGTTAATTAAATCAACATTAAAGTAAAGATTAAAAAAAAGTAATCTATTACGTGCCTTCTGAGGCTATATTAAAAAACAAGAGAAAAGAAATAGAAATAAAGGGCAGAGATAGGACAGAAAAAAGTTGTGGACATGTCCAGGCATCAAGGAATAATTTCATCATGTTGTCATCCTCCAATCTGGTTGTCCACATCGATGCTGGGAAGGTAGCCAGGGCCTCATCATAGCTACACAGCGGGCGAAGGAAGGAGTAGGAGAACCGGCTTCTTGATCACACGGCTGCCAGCATTCAACTGCCCAACTCGGAAAATCTCTCTCCTCAAAGAGGAGGACACCGCTTCACCTCTCAGGAGCTGTGTGCTTCTGCCGCATTGCACCCAGAGAGAAAATAGTCCGGAGGCACTCCTCGCATCTCAGCCTGGTAATTGATTAAAACTTCAGGAAAAGTTATTCAGAGGTCTCCTCCACTCACGATAGAATTTTTACAACCGTTGGCCACAACAAAACAAGAGTCTTTTTGGTGGAGAAACTTTTCACCTCCCTCGCCACATTTTTTGGTGTTCATATAGCACTCCGCCAGCCCTTCTAGATCAGGCGGATGTCTGGCAAATCTGTTACGGAATTGAGCCGCTAGAACCTGGCGGCTCCCACAACCAAAAAAGTTAAGATTTGAGGGCAGGAATGCCCCAAACTTGACTGATAGCTGAAAGTGCAGAGTCGTACTGACTAGCAGGGAAGGTAGGACTCTTAATACTTAGATATAGTCAGAGCAACACTAGCTGGCTTGTGGTGTGATATGCGAGATTTCAAAAAAACGTACGAAGGTTTAAGTAAAATAAAAATACATTTATTTAGTTGAAAAAATAATAATACGACATTAAAATGTTTTGTTTTACAGATGCACTACACAGCTCGTAGTGTGAATCAATTACATTAAAGTATTTTCGTTAAAGTACTTTTACCGTGGTGAAGAGAAAATAAAAATAACTCACAGCTGGTTGAGGCAAACTTTTACCACCGCATAAAAACGTAAAGTAGACAGTGCCTCTCTGGCACAAAAACACTTATTAGCTGCCTGCGGGCATGCAAGGCCGAGACAACCATGGCATCGGTAGCGGTGCTTTGCTGGTAAGTTAGTTGCTTCCTGAAAATACGGGTTTCGGCAAAGCCTGGACTGGCTCTCAAACGACCTGCGCTAAGTCGTGCTAAACCACCTCATCTCACTCTCACGATGTCGGGCTAGATATATATACCGGCGTCGACTGACGCGCTCCCTTGTGGCAGAAGAATAGCAAAGTCAATTATGCTAATTTACTTGAGGTTAGTTGACGTCATTATTGGCTGATGGTATGGCGTCATCGTTGGGTGAATGGCGTCACTAGGCTGGCATGACGCAACTGGCGTCTGACGATGATTACACATTGCTGTGGAGGTGGAAAATGATGTAAACACATCACTCTTTCTACGTGGCTGGAAGGTTAGGGGAAGAAGAGGAATGCTTATCGGCATTTTTCCCTAACATAATCAATCAGGAAAGTCCTTTGGCGTGCAGTTTGAATTCAGCTCGAAAATAACTGCACCCTCCCACATGAAAATGGCTAACAGGAAAGGATTGGGTTACATAGGCTAGAACTAAGGGGAGAGAAAGATAGACAAGGGGCATACACAATCCCTGTTGCTATGCACAGTAAAATTTTCGACTTCTAAAACTTAACAGTATTTCGCCAACCAAAACCATTTCGCCACCACCTTACAAATACTTTAACACTTATCATGGGATTAATTACTCATTTTTATATACACATTTTACTAAAATTGTAATTGTTTACAACATGATTCTTTGAAGATTTTAGAATAAGTTCATCCACATGCATGCTGATTTTTGTGTTTCTGATTACCTTTGATAATTTATAATAGAAAGTTATAATGCTTATAAAAAATACTGTTCTTTTTGCTATGCATTAATGAATTAAACTAAGTACTCCTACTTAAACATAGATTTCATAATAAAGTACTAATAAATTCCTTGTATCTCTATTTTTTGGACAGCAATTAACCATAATAAAAGTGCCAATGCCATAATCCTAACATCAGTACATGTTAGAATTATGGCATTAATAAAACAAAACTAAATTTCAGACCCTGTGTGCCATACATTTGATACATGAACTTCTGAATTATCAGACCTACACTTGATGACAACAGATTAGCTTCAAACTACATTTCTTAGAAAAATATGCAATAAAAAATTCAGATACATCAAGAATATTTATACAAACTAAATAAATTCTCTCAGATTCACTTAAGATAATTTCTTTTAGAGACAATTAAAGAATAGTTAACATGTATATAACAAGATACGAAGTACAGGAATACAAAACCTTGAGTACCACAAAAGGCCCAAATGGTAAATACTCAATAAAAAAATTAGAGTATAATTAACTAAAAAAATTATAGTATAAAATTTCTGTATAAAATATGTTGAATGAAGATTTTAGCATAAATTATTTATTATTAAAATACAAAGACTTAACAAAGCTGTAACTTCGATTCAGCCAATCTATGGCTGAATGGTTCATAAATGAACATAATGTTTGAATCACTAATTTACCCTATCTAATTGCAGCAGGTAAATATGCTACATTTTCTCAGCATGCAATATGAATTTCATAGAAAGGGCTAAATACCATAGTGAAGTTGAACTATAACACAAGATAATACCAACATAATTTATAACCAAGATGAAATTTTCAATGAAATAGTAAATAGTGAATTAAAATTCTAAATAATGTAAATAACTTGAACTCAAGCTCTTTTGTTTATTAGTGTTGCATTTATATTTTTGGCCTTTTTTTCCCTTTAAGTCATATGAATTTTACAAAAATGAAACTTCTAATGACTGATATAAAACTAATCTAGTATGCAAAGGCTAAACAGCTGAAGCTGTAAAACATGTGGCTAAATTTACACCCCTGAAGAATTTTCAAGTGTTATTAAGCAATCAATGAACTTTAATTTTTCAGTTCCTTTTAGAATCAAATAATATCAACTGTATTATTAATAAAAATTTATGTTCTACAGTACACAGTTAGTAAATGATTTTTGCTTGAATTTTAGCAAAAAAATTGAAACTCGTTGAAAAAAAATATGAAAATTGTATAATTATTTCATAAAGCTATTCCATCTGAATGGAGCACATATGGAACCTATTACATCATCTTAAAAATTATTCAAATTTATCATTCTAAGATATATTTATTAATAAGTGCATTACTTGATTAATTTTCATTCCAGCTGTTTGAATTCTTATTATCTCTAACAAAAACCACATGAAAACACTAAAATTTTAAAAATATAGTAGAAATGGCACAATTAAAACAGCTAAATTATGCAGAGGAAAGAATACTTACTTCGTTAAAGTCAATAGAGAAGAAGTTGAAATGTAGCAGTGTTTGGCGAGACTGCTGCATTCGGAGAGCAACAGATGCTAAAGATCGTACTTGACGATGACTACCTGCATTGCCAGGAATAAAGAGCACTGGATTGCCCTGATATCTACGAGAACTTTATCCAAAAAAAAAAGAAAAGAATACCAGAATAAGAAGTAATGCTAAAACAGTAAAGTCCCAATTTCGCAAGAAAAATGAATACAAATCAACAAAGGAATTACAGAAAAGAATAAATAGATGGACAGTTACACACTGCCCAGCATTTTAACATGAAATATCAGATTATTTTTAAGGAGTTTGATATTGAAAACTGTATAAATTAGGTCTCTTAGACAATAAATAATTAACTAAAATGGTTCATGATTTCAATTACAATAATCATGCTTACATTTGTGCATATATATTATATCTATATATATAAAACAGTTCCGTGACTGACTGACAGATTATTCACAGACCAAACCGCTGGACGCACAGGACTGAAATCTTGCATGGTGATTCTTTTTATACTGTGGAGGTGCAATTCGAAAGATTTTAAAAAATTCTTAGATTTTTTAAATCAAATTTTTAAGCTGTTTTTGTAACTTTTTTTAAGTTTGCATTAAAAATAATAATTTGAGGGTTATAAAATTTATATCATGAGAAAGATCAAAAAAATTCCTTTAGAATAAAATCTTTTTCAAATCTTTACCTCCATTTTCTGATTTTTGGTGAATTTTTAAAGATTAATTTTTAGAATTTAATTTATTTAATATTCATCATGAGATTTCTCTTCTTTTTGTGATACTTTAAATTAATTTTGCATCATGTGCATAACAACAAAATAAATTGACAAAATATAACTTATATTGTTATTGTCTTCACAAATTTCTTGAAAGCTGTATTAAAATTATTATAAACGATACAAAAACCTACTCCGATCAGAGCTCTGAATTTAAAAAATCATACATACTTTGTGAATTAACCATGCACATTCTGAGATGTATAATCACACTGTGTTTTCCATAAGAAAAAACAATTCCGTGACTGACTGACTGACTGACTGACAGATAGTGCACACACCAAACCGTTGGACCTAAAGGGCTGAAATTTTGACAGTCTATAAACACTGTAATTCAGAGGATGCCATTAACTATCCGGTAGAGTTTTTAAATTCCTTTAAACTAATGGGTCTTCCATCCTCTAAAAAACAATTTCATTATTTTTTCATTGTAATTATCGTAAAATGTACTCCGTAGCGAAGTATGGGTAGTCAGCTAATATATATATATATACAATGAAACTTCTCTATAGTGGCCAGTAATAGTGTTCTAAAAGAAGTGGCTGTCAGAAAGAGGTTTCTTTTATAACATTGGCTCTATGGAGTCTTTAACTAGTTCTGAACAGTATATGCCTGTTTAGAGGGGTGGCTGTCAAATAAGGGTGGCCGACTAGAGAAGTTTCACTGTAAACGTATGAAAATGACTTTTTTCTTTTGTAATAACTATTACCCAGGGACCTTAAATTTTGAAAAGATTTTAGATAATCAGTTAATTTTATGCAATTTCTGTTTAACAAACTGAAATGAGTTTTAATACTTGAAACTAATTTTTAAAACTAAATTTTTGATTTAATAAGATAGCTTAAAAAAGATTTAGAGGCAAATTTCTTAGATAAAATAAACACAATACATTTTGTTTAAAAAAAAAAAAAAAAGGAGAGGACAAGGCACCTTCCTAAAGAAGGGTAAACGAAAACACTGACTTTTTGTCATTTATAGCAAGGTGCAATTTATAAGAAAACAAAAATATCAAACAAGCATTTTATTAAGAAAATTTTACAATATTTATCTAAAAGTCTTTTTCTATTTTTATGCCAAAATCAGAATCTGTTACTGAGATCAGGTATAACCATTCATAATAACCATAACATATATATTTAAGAAACTTTTCAATTTCCCACAAACGAAATTATTGCATAGCATTCAAAAACAAAATAAAATCTATTCCTTTTAAAGAGCTAATAAGAAATGAACTAAGAAAAACCTACAGTAAGATAACAAAATTAACAAACTTTGCAATAATCAAAATTTTTATATTCAAAGACAAACACAGAATGATTTAATTAAGGTAATGGTAGAGATAAAATGGAACTATATAATATAATGACATTTCTTACCTCAGCTCCTCTCCATACTTCCTAAAATAAAATTTTAAAAATATATTTGAAAGAAATAGAAGTATAAACAATAGATAACAAGATTTAATTCAATAATTCATAAAATTCATCAAATTAAAAAGGAAATGGAAATTTATTACATGAAAGAATATAAATTTTTAACTTCTAATTCTTATATGTAACAATGCTTGCTAGATAATTTAATGTCTTGCACAATGAGGGATGAAAATATTATATTCAGATAAATGAATCTAATAGTAAATCAGACTCCTTAAAATAAGGCTTGATTTCTTTTAAAAACAGCTTCACAAAAATTCAAAATGTATTCATTAAAGAGATATGGTCAAAAATCTCTGACTGTAACAAAGAACTGACAGAAATGATTTTGGATCATGATATCAACATAGATCAGATAAGAATAACAAATAACAGAAAGAGGCAATTAATTATTTTTCTGGAGCAGAAAAAAATTAATATTAAGACTTTTTCTGAATCTTCATAAATTAGTTGTTTTCTTGTAGCTTTAAATCTGATTTGTTCAACCTGCAACCCATGGCCCGCATGCAGCCTTTGACAGCTAGTAATACGGCAGCACAAGATCTCAAATTCTATAAGATCTATCTTCCCAAATAACAATATCCCTTACAATCATGCCTTATTCAAGTCATTTTTGCAGTACATACATTTGTGAACAACTGTTTTCAAAGATGAAGCACATGAACAAAATAAAATGAAATTTTTTTATGAACAACCTTAAAACTCATCAAGAATTCCAACCACTTCATTCGAACCAGACACTGATGCATTTCACAAAATAAAAGGTAAAGTATCCAATTTATTTTTTGTTTATGTTATCTTATTTTCTTAATGCTATAATAAAAAGTTTAAAAATTAAAGAAAATTTTGTTACTTTTAAACATTAAGTTTATTATATGTTTTACATGCGGCCCAAGATGATTCCTCTTTTCTCAATGCAGCCCAGACAAACCAAAAGGTTGGACACTCATACTTTAAATAATGAACTATTTGATAGAAACTTTTTAAACTAGCAGTCATAAATCTAATATCATATCTAAAATTGAAACTAGTGACATCATTTTTTAAAAAAGTAGGAAAAGATTGTATTATAAAATGAGATATTAATAAGGTGTTATATAAAAAGATGCTATTGTGAAATTATTGGCATTTGTATGTAACATTCTGTTCACTAAAATACACTTAACATTATAAATATTAAATGATTTAATATAAAAATGCATACCCTTCTCCATACACATATAAGTTATAGCGAGGATATCGAACAGATGAACTGTAATTTAATGGAATTTTCTGAAACAAAGTTGAGACGAATTATTCAAGAGTTACACAATATATGAATAAACTGTATTTAAACCAACACATTGTTATACATAAAAACAAAGATAAAATCATTGCAATTGCTACCTAAATCCAGATATTGGCCATTAATTAAAATTATAATTAATTATATAAGAAAATTATGCTTTTTTTTGGTTTTATAATATTTTGCTCATTTCTGAGAAATGTGATAGACATGTATGCATGACTATATTAATGTGCTTTTCTTTGAACAGAGCACATCTTAAAGACTTTGTTTAAAGTTTGTGGATCACACTGTGGTTAGTGTACCCTTTGGGGTTAAGGGAAAATTTTTATGAGGTATGTGAGCTCTTGCAGGAATACTGGCAGAATTTAAAAAAAAACTAATTAGATTGTGGTAAACAAATTAGTAATTTGATCACGGGTGGGCATCAGGCCTTTTATCATGACGATGCGGTACAATATTTAAAAATAGAAGAAATAATAGGCTAGACCGTTTGAATCAAACAAGGAATTAATATTGGGTTTAGATAAAATTTTGATTTCTTTATTATTTAAATTTATAATTTGTGTATAAATGCATTTTATTGCCACAGTTTTCATAAAACAGAAAAATATCTTGATGCCGGTTGCGTTTATTGATCAGCAGCATAATTTTAAAAAATTACAGCTATTCATGTGAATTCAGTAATTAGGTGAAAAATATTGTGGACCTATTGAAGCGGCTACTTGTAAACATTGAAACCTTTCTACTTTATTACCAGTAATAAGCATAAAAAATTCTAAAGATTAAAAATTAAAAATGCAAATACCAGATATTCTGGGTATTCAAACATATAGGTCATATCGCATAAATTTTTTTCAACTGTTTTCAAATGATGAAATAATCCCCACAACGCGCTAAAGAAACATACTATCTGCAAAAACAAATTTAATTTGCTATAACTGGAAGATGCCATGGTTTTTGTTTACTTGACAACAAACACAAATGCTATTGATGCCATCTTTTAGTAGAAAATTTTACCAGCATATGACTCGGCGCAGGTTTCAAGGAGTTCGAAATTCTCTTTTTTCTTCTTCTTTTTCTTCTCCGCTAGAGAAATGAAGTGAAGTGAAGTGAAGTGAACACCAATCGTGTTGCTTAGCAACAGTATGTTTGACTGAGTTTGACATATGTATATTTTTAACGACCACCACCTGAAATGTCATACCTTTTAATCAATAGAGGTAGAACCTTATAAGCGAATGTAATGGAACCGTTGTTCAAAATCTTATACCAATTAAAGCAATATTCCATCTGTCCTCAGCCCCTCTGCTGATTTTTGAACTCCAGTTCAAAAGAAGGAAAGAAAGGATCTATTTATCTTAATCATTAGTCTGAAACAATTATGATACGCCGAGTACTCTCATTTTTATCTTTATTAAGCCCATAAACGATACTGATACGGATGAGCTTGAAAAGTAAGCTTACTTATTATAGCTTTTAATTTCATTTTCTCCTTAATAACTTAGCGCCTTAGCATTTTGTTTATAAACATTAAAATAATTTAATTCGCAGGCCAAATTCATAGAACATATCAGATTTTAATGATTTTGAAAAAAGTGTGTAATTTAAAAGAAATTTATCATCACATCTTTTGCAAAAAATTCTTTATACTCCAATAAAATGTACTAAAGCAACTGAAATTTTACAACCCACGTACGACAAAGTTAATTGGCTTCTATGCAACTCGCACGCCCTGTTTGTTTACTTTTTGAATGATAGATGGGTAATTTACATTTAATGTTGTTGTCACATTTAATATTTTAGAAGAATGAATTTATTTCCTCTCACTAAAATGTCATGTGGTAAACAGTAGAGTTAGTTCGTGATATATTCTAAAAGTCCCGTTGTTTAAGCTTATCAAACCAACGTAAATGTCTCGAAAATATGAGCTGTCTATTGGCGTCACCTCCGTGGATGGGATCTTTGATCATGTCCTTCATGCAATATATACTGAATGATTCCAAAATGCTTTATCGCAAGTCTGACAGATTCACTGGCTTTTTACCATAAATGGATCTATTTGTCAAAACACGAAAATGCGGAATTCAGATTTAACGCGCGAGAAAAGTTTTAGAAAGTAACCGAAAAAATTATTGAACTTTTGTTTCGGAGTTTATTGCTAGCGATAAAAGTTGATGGAATTTAGGTTTCCTCACGATTAAATTTTTTTCAGTTAATTGTAGGTCTTTTCAACACTTTCTTAAGGGGACAAGGGACCTTCTACCTCCAATTTTTTAATTTTCAATTTTTAACTTTATATACAGAATGAGAATAATTAATATTCTTTTTTTACCAGAATGAAGACCCTTAGGGCCTGTTCACATAGGAGTCCGTTGCGTAGCGTTAAGGAAAAGATGACGTTGAGACGAAAATAAACCAATCATGGGCGTTAAAAATTTCATTGCTAATCGCTTGGAGGCATATGATTGGTTTATTTTCGTCTCAACGTCATCTTTTCCTTAACGCAACGCAATGGACTCCTATGTGAACAGGCCCTAAGAATTCAAAATAAGGATTTTTGGCAGAATAATGCCTTTTTTTTCAAAATTTTTTTCAAAAAAGCTAACATTTCTCAAAATACTCCATGCGCATCCCATATCACTTAAAAACGTTCAATTTTTTAAATATAGATTTATCGTATTTATATAAACACTAGCTGAAAACCCGTACTTCGCTACGGAGTACATTCAAATTAAATACAACGGTCAATGTATGCAATTAATGCCAATATATATATATATATATATATATATATATATATATATATATATATATATAATAAATACAACGATCAATGTATGCAATTGAGGTAAAACATAACAAAAAATATATTTATAAAAAAATCGTAACGGATATTTTTATAGACAAAATAATGTAGAAGAAAATATTCAAATTAAAGCTAATAGAACATACTTTAGAATATAGTACAGTTAATATAGTACAGTTTGAGAATCATATATTTTACTGTATTTTAATATTTTTTGGATAATGTCCGATCGTCTACCGCATTAGCAAGAAAAAAAATCTTTTTTGTCTATTTAGTTGTTATGCACGGAACGATAAATTTATTTAAAGTACCAGAAAAAGAAATCACGTGATCACGCCTTTAATAAATTAAATTCTAAAAATGAATCTTTAAAAATTTACCAAAAATCAGAAAATGGAGGTAAATATTCAAAACATATTTCATTTAAAAGGAATTTTTATGATCTTTCTCGTGATATAAATTTTATAACCCTCGGGTTATTATTTTAAATGCAAACTTTAAAAAAGTTACAAAAACAGCTTAAAAATTTAATTTTAAAAAATCTAAGAAGAATTTTTCAAAAATCTTTCTTAGTGCACCCCTACACTATAAGAAGAATCGCCATGCAAAATTTCAGCCCTTTAGGTCCAGCGGTTTGGTCTGTGCGTTGTATGTCAGTCATTCAGTCAGTTACGGAACTGCTTTATGTATACAGACTAGCTGAAAACCCGCATTTCGCTACGAAGTACATTCAAATTAAATAACAACAGTCAATGTATGCAATTAATGCCAAAAAAATATAAATATATATATATATTTATAATAAATACGACGATCAATGTATACAATTGATGTAAAAAAAAACATATTTATAAAAAAATCGTAAGGGATATTTTTATAGACAAAATAATGTCCAATCGTCTCCCGCATTAGCAAGAAAAAAATATTTTTTTGTCTATTTAGTTTTTATGCACGTGACAATAAATTTATTTAAAGTACGAGAAAAGGAAATCACGTGATCAGCATTTAATAAATTATATTCTAAAAAATTAATCTTTAAAAATTCATCAAAAATCAGAAAAGGGAGGTAAAGATTCGAAAAAGATCTCATTTTGAAGGAATTTTTATGATCTGTCTCGTGATATAAATTTTATAACCCTCAAATTATTATTTTAAATGCAAACTTTAAAAAAGTTACAAAAACATCTTAAAAATTTAATTTAAAAAAATCTAAGAAGAATTTTTCAAAAATCTCTCTTAGTGCACCCCTACACTATAAGAAGAATCACCATGCAAAATTTCAGCTCTTTAGGTTCAGTGGTTTGGTCTGTGCGTTGTATGTCAGTCAGCAATGAGTCAGTTACGGAACTGTTTTATATATATACAGTGGCTCCCAAAAGTGTTCGTACACTTACAATTTTCAATGAAATAAGGGTCTATCCATTAATTAAAATGAATATTTCAGAATGGGAATTTAATAATAAGATCTATAATCTATTCTTAACAAAACTACATGAAATATATTGAAAACATAGTAAAACTTTATTTTTAAGAAACCAGTAATCAAAAAGTAACAAAAACTATATCTCACAAAAGTCATCGTACACTGAAATATTTTCGGATAAATTCATAATTAAAATTATCATCTGGCGCTTTATTTTTATTTTTCAATTGTGGGGGCATTTAAAATATCGTTTGGCTTTAATTTTTGCTTGCCTACTCCATAATATTCTATATATTATTTAAAAATTTCTCGTAGTCGTAAAGAAACAACAAACAGCATTCGAAAATTGATTATTTTTCTTCAGGGAAGTGGTAAATCAGTTCGGAATATTGCTAAATTACTTAATTTATTCCATTCTACTCTGCAGTATGTGATAAAACGCTTTAAAGAAGAAAATCGGATCCAAAACTAGGTAAGAAAAGGGCGTCCTGCAAAGTTAACAAAGCGTGATCAAAGATTTATAATTAGAAAATTGGTGAAAAATCCACGCTTGAGTGCTGTAAAAGTTTCTGCGGAATCTAATGAAACATTTTCTACTTCAATTTCACCTGAAACTGTTCGACGAGTACTCAAAGCAGCTGGATTACATGGGCGTTCTGCCCGTAGAAAATTTTTTGTGAGTGAGAAACACAGAAAGCTTAGGCTTTCCTTCGCTCTATCAATGATAAATAAGCCCCAAACGTATTGGAATAATGTCTTCTTTGTCGATGAAAGCAAGTTTAACATTTTTGGTTCCGATGGGCGTATAATTGTATGGAGAAGAAAAAAAGAGGAACTTAATCCCAAGATCTTAGTAGGAACAGTTAAGCATGGCGGTGGAGGTGTCCTTGTGTGGGGGTGCATGTCAGCATCAGGACTAGATAATTTGGTATTTATTGATGGCATAATGAATCATGCTGTTTATATAAATATTTTCAGAGAAAATTTAAAATTATTAGCCCAAAATTTGTGTATTGGAAACAACTTTGTTTTTTATCAAGATAACGATCCTAAGCACACGGCTCTCAACGTTCGCGTCTGGTGTCTCTATAATTGTCCACAAGTTTTGAAAACACCACCTCAATCGCCAGATTTAAACGCAATAGAACATATTTGGAGAGAACTGGAGGTTCGAGTACAAAAACATGACATTCACACGAAAAGCGAACTAAAAACAATTATGATGGAAGAATGGATGAACATTGATGCAGAAATTACAAAAGAACTAGTGCAATCTATTCCCAGACGTTTAAAAGCTGTTGTGGATGCTAAAGGATATCCTACTAAATATTAATTTAACGAAAAATTAGAATATTTACTAATATGTAGAGACTTTTTACAAGTGTACGATGACTTTTGTGAGATAAAGTTTTTGTTACTTTTTGATTATTGGTTTCTTAAAAATGAAGTTTTACTATGTTTTTAAAATATTTCCTGTAGTTTTGTTAAGAATAGATTATAGATCTTATTATTAAATACCCATTCTGAAATATTCATTTTATTTAATGGATAGACCCCTATTTTACTGAAAATCGTTAGTGTACGAACACTTTTGGGAGCCACTGTAGTAGATAATCATGAATTGATTTTTTTCGTGTAAATAAAAAGTCAAAAATAGTTTTTCTTTTAAATATGCTTGTTATACTTTTTATGTTTTTGCTCATTTCCATTTTATTTCATGGTCTATAAATTTGGAAAATATTTGTGGTTTCAAAGAACGAAACACAATTTTGTGACAAACACTGTTATTAACAATCGTGGGAAGTTTGGTAGAAATCGGAAGAAAATTAAGGAGCATGGAGCAATTTAAAAAATTCCATCAATTTTGAAGAATTTTGTGAAAAACAGGTATTTTTCTTCCAAAAAATACTTATTTGTGAATACCAAGGGCCTTCAATGTAGTAAAAAACAATATAATTTATTCCAATTTTGTATATAAAGTAAAATATTAAAAATTAAAAAAAAGCGTGGTTGAAAGTCCCTTGTCGCCTTAAAGTGCAAAAGAGGCTTCATTTAACGACAGTAATAACTTCTATGCAAGTTACCCCATCATGAGACCTTTTTTTAAAATTTATTATTATTACTGTTATTATTATTATGAGACAGAGAAAGAAAGAGAATAATAATTTCTTTCAATTCTTTTGGCTAATATAAATGTTTGTAAGTCTGATTGCTAATTGATCATTCGAAAAATTCATCTTTTTTTAATCATATAAACAGACAGAAGTGAAGCTTCATTCGATGGAAATGTTGAGCAAGGAATGGGTATGATATTTCCTACTTTCATTACTCCATTTTCAATACAATATTCTAGTTTTATTATCAGTGAAAAAACGAACAACTGGAATAAAAAGAATGATTGGATTTATTTATCGTTTTAAACGGCACTCTCTAATCTTTCAAGAAACTGAAAATATGAACACATTTGTATATATTTGCCTGTTGACAGCAACATTCAACACATGGCTCACTACTTTCTCTATTTCTTATTTTCCAAGACAGCGGTTTCGTGAAATCCTCTTGTGTCTCTCCGAGCTATATTGCATGATTTATAGTTCCTAAACAAATTAAGCCTGTTTGTCGTATATAACAAACAGCAAGTAATCATAACTAAAGGCTTTTACTCATCGTGTAAAATCTAAAATATTTCATTCAAACGATTAAGATTATAGATACCTGCGGCTTTTTATTTTCTTGATAATTTTTTAACGTAAGATTACGTTCCTCCATAACAGTTCGCGGTAAAGCAAAATTTCAGACATTAAAACCGCCGTCGCAAGTTATAAATCAAGACACATTACCCCCGATTTTCTGACATATGTCACTTATTTTTCTTACCTTCGACCTATTCTACATAGGGTTATCACTCATCCTTCTCTTCGTCATGGTCAAATTGTGAGCCGTCCTCCCTGATAATATCTTCTTCTAAGCTCCTGGATCCTGTTTCGTCAACCACTTAGGTTGCGGGACACATTTTGCTCTCGACCAGTAGTTTAGCTTGATCTTTTTTAACCTCTGTAATACAAATTCATCATCTTGCTTCCTTTTTCGGACTGTTTTCAAGCACGGGTTGCTTGATAGTTCTTTCCCATCCTGGGTTTGATCCCAGCATTTAATATCTTTGCTGCTCGCTGTCCTCTGTGGCTCGTCTTCGACTTTTGAGATTTTAATCTTGATATTATGCTCTTTATTTTATCTTATATTGGAACTTTTTTTGACAAGTCTTGCTGATTTAATTTTGTATTAACTTTAACTTACTAAATTCTAACATTTTTATTTTATTTTTGTAACTTCTTTAAATTTATTTTGTAACTTTTTCTTTACTTGATTCATTTCTTCTTGGACCATGCGTGAAAATCTTCAGTGCTTCCCATATCGATACCGTGGGTAAAGGGCTTTCTTAGCCCTATTTGGAACCTCACGAAAACTTTTTGCCCATGTCCATGTATGGAACTGTATAAGATTAACGTGCAGTTTTAAACACGTTTAGAACAGGTAGCACTCATCCATCCGTCGATATGTAGAGATTCGTCTACTGAAATAGAAAGGAATAATACCTTCTCCTATTTGCTAAAATTTATTCATGGGGTTGTTAAAAGATGGTAAGGAAAAAAAATATTTAAAAAAAATCTGAATATTTTTGCTATAAAGAAAAAAGAAATACAAAGAATATATACAGAAAGTCTTTATAAAGAATAATAAATATTTGATGAATGCTTGATATATGTTATTATTAAGGCCTTGTTCACAATGCTTAAGGAGCGGAACAGAGCGTTACTCGCCTTTAAATATTTTTAACCAATCTGGAGATATTAAGAATTTTGTAGCTAATCGTTTGACAGTCTGTGAATGGTTCAAAATAGTTTGATGCGAGAAACGCAGATGCTTCGTTCCCTACGGGAAGAAATGTGAGCACGGCCAAAGAATATTTTGATAGATTATGATACGTAATAATGCATCATAATTGTTTAAGAGAATATAGTACAATCATAGCTTTGAAATCATCATTCACAAACTTCTAGAAAATAAACATCCCCACCAAACAACAGTTCATGTAACATAATGACAAATTTACGTAACTGACTTAATGATAAAGTAATGCATTTAGTGTAGTCATCTCAACTCTTGCAAAAACGAATGGCATAATATTTGTTGTAAAACACATAGATTGAACTTTAGTGTTAATGTGATTTTGCTTTTATTATCAAATTTATGAAAAATGATTCGATTATAACCTAATTTTGAACAGCGATTTTCTTCTAAATAAAAGTTCAAGTATATAATGATTTCATAAAAAAAATTATTAACTCAAATTTTAACGTTTTTACCATTCTACTAAGATTCAGCTATTAACATTCACGTTTGAATGTATGCCTAAACATAACCAACATTGCAAATTGAAAGCAACAGAGCTCCACGTGTAAAATGCGTGGCATAAAATTTTCTGCCCTTTGTTTTTCACGAGGGTGCATCATGATGAAACCTCAAACTGCCTCATTTTCCCCTTTTAACCATAATGTTGCAAAAAATTACATGGACATTCATCGACATATTAATGCAGAATATGCAATTATTAAATGAAACGAATTCAAAGAAAATTATATAAAATACTAAATGTATTACCCGGCTTCGCTCGGGATTCAGTTTCTGTTATTATTTTTTTTTCAATGATTAGCCTCATATTATGATGTTCTTAAGTTTTCGCTAAAATTCTTTTGCGGTAGCAAATAGCATTAGTTTGTTGTCGGTGCTGTCGTTGTTCATCACTTTCCTCTCCTTTCGATGTTGAAGCTCGAAGACAATCGTATGTTTGACGCGTTAAAAGTTTCTTCATCAGTCTCACTGCTTCGGATCACTACAATTCGAATTCTCTTACCTTCGAGCTCTTGGGAATGTTTTTTCTTCAGATTCTTGTGTGCGTCTAACTGCATTTCAAATTATGTTGGCTTCGCGCTCTTCTGTTTTTTTTCATCACATTGCTCATTTCTCAACAATCTTTGACATTTTCTCCTTACTTCTGCAGGATTAAAAGTTGCTCTCCTCTTTTTGGGCATTTTAAAGCATTAATTTACAGCTAGTCAATAACGTTTGAATGGATTTATTATTATAGAAAAAGAATCAATAATGTTTGAATGGATTGAGATCACATTCAATATTAAAACACAGCAAATCTGATAATTATTATAGAAAAAGTACATACACGTATTTCATGCTCGGAATTCTTTCTCAAAACTAAATCGTCTGCCACGTTTCAATGCCACTTTCAGACTTTCTTAATTATAATATACACGTACTATTTCATGATTGTAATTCTTTCTCAAAACTAAATCATCTGCTATGTTTCAATGTCACTTCAGCTATAAGTGATATATATTCTTCATCGCGTCAAGGCTAAACGCACGTGTTTCTAGTACATTTGAGATAAGTATATTTCCTTCAGTATATTTGAGTTTGAACAGGTAGCTTGGGATAGTTTCAATTCATGAAATGGATAGATAAGGGCCTGTTCACATAGGAGTCCGTGGCGTTGCGTTAAGGAGAAAATGACGTTGGGATGAAAATAAACCAATCATAGGCCTCCAAACGATTAGCAATGAAATTTTTAACGTCTATGATTGGTTTATTTTCGTCTCAACGTCATCTTTTCCTTAACGCTACGCAACGGACTCCTATGTGAACAGGCCCTAACACATTCATTGAAAATGAATGACTTTCCATCCTTATATTTTCATTTTTAAAAAGAAATATTCCGGCGTTGCCACGTATATGAAAATAATACATCAAATTCATTCTTGCATGCGCCAAAATATGAATAAATCACGTTTTTAATTCATGTCTATTTATTTTTACGGAAATGTTATAATTTAATTGGCAACAATGAAATGTTACAATGGCTTTGAACAAAAATATCTGGGGAGAAGTCCCATATCCTGTGCTGGGAAATTTGGCGATTTTTTTTTGGCGATTTTCAATATCCGTTGATACCGCGTAAACTTGTTCTAACATAATTCGGGAATGGAACGTAGTAGCGGAATGAAAATAGTCTATAACCTTCGCGCAAATTCAAGCAATAAGTTGACCAAGTTTCATCGTAATCTGATGAACGGTACGTCAGCGCATAAAATACGAACAAACAAACAAACATTCATTTTTATGTATATAGATAAGATAGATGTTGTATTTAAGAGTGAGCAACTAAATTTTCAGAGGAGACAAAAAAAAGAGAAAATCTTTAATTTTAATCTACAGTTCTTAAGGGTGCTGAGTATTTGCCAAATTGGATACTCTCATCTCAATGTTAACCTATGGATGAAAGTTTCTCTTTGATTGTCGGCTTTGTTTTAAAGACTATTTAAACAATTTTTTTATCTTACAACCGTACAAGGCAAAATATCTGCCATATGGCGTCTGGCAGTCCAATACAGTCGAGCTTGCAGAGAAACTTAAAAGAAACCAACAACCTTAAACAATTCTCTGCCTTTTTCTAGAGAAGTACAAAAGAATAGATGTTCTCCGTTCATCACATATCTATAGCAAAGTGGACGGCTTGGAGTAACCACTATACCAATTTTAAAAAGAAGGCTTTGTAAATAGTCGTATCCGTTCAGCAGTCTAAAACAAGCCGTGAATTATTGGTAAATTAGCTAGAACTCTACCCCGCTGTTGGGTTAAGCATGTTCAGCTTTTACCTTGGGCATGTCAAGAGAGTTCACTTTGAAAGCGATTTTGTAGTTTTTGTTTAGTAATGCGTTTTGTAGTAGAATAATCGAGAGGCACAATTGGTTGTCGTAAAGCTGATCCTTGTTTGGAAAGCCTATCAGCCTTCTCATTGCTTAAAATACCCCAGTTGCTAGGTATCCACTGTAGCACGACTCTTTTCCCATACCTAATAATATTTTGCAGTCCACTGCAACATTCTCTGATAATAGCAGTCGAGTCAGTTTCTCTCAGGGCCAGAATAGGTGCACGAAGTCACAGAAAATGACGATATCTTTATTTGGTGGGTGTTGACACAATTAAATGGCTGCAAAGTTGATAGCTGCTGTTTCCCCTTCAAAATCTGTGGCAAGTCCTCCAGCTGCATACTTTGAAAGGGTCGAGAAAAAACTCCTCTGTCATATATTGCGGATCTTGAAGACCCATCGGTATAGATATGTATCAAACTGGAAGATGGATATTATTACCCCATGGTCTCCAAAACCACATGTCTAACTAAGCTCAGCATCCAATGGCTCTGACTTTTTTAGAGAACAATCTAGGAGAGTAAGTCTGCTTTCTGCAGTATGGTGCAATTCGTCTCAATTTTATGAAAAAGACTGTCTATTATTAAGTTCAAGATTTTCTCTATGAGCAATGCTGTTAACGATCTCAAAAAAGTTCTCTTGAGCTTTTTGTATTGCTGAGGTAGGTCAGTAATTAGACCAAAGATTTTACAGGATTCGCTTAATCTTTTCATACAGGCGTAGGTTTGCAGCTTCTCTACGAAGTTCTAAAGGCTCTATATCATATTGTAACTGCAGAGCTGGTATAGGTGTAGATTTGGCAGCAGCGGTAATTATTCTAAGAACATTATTTTGTACTGTTTAGATTTTCCTGTAGTCCTATCTGAAGCTGTAATAAGTAGTTCCTGTCTCTATTCAATCATTGGTCTTACATAGGGTTAATAGGTAGTAATCAAAGTATTCAATGATGTGCCCCAAGTCGTACCTTCCAACTCAATAATATTCTTTTTCAATAATGCTTGTTTTGCTCTAAGTATCATATATGAGGTAATGTCATGAGATGATGTTTAATTTCTCTAGGGTGTCGTTACAGAAGAGGGTTAACCCTTTCTTTTTGACCTCTGGGAATACAACTCTGGGCGCAGATAAGTATGGCTTTCCTAATTCCCATATAACTTGCATCGGTATTAATCTTGATAATGTTATCAGGGACAAGTTTTTTTGTCAGCGATGATTATTTTGAGATCTTTTATTACAATAGCCCATGTCTAGAAGCAAAATGTTATGACCTGCATTAGAAGGTGTATCACATAGATCATGAAAAAAAATTCTACTTTTAAACTGGAGTGAGTCAAAACCAAATCTGGGTGTGATGTATGACCCGAGTGTGAAAGAAAAGTCGAGAGGGCTAAATTGTTTTCCACGAAGTTCACTGGGTTGTCACCAGTAAAATTCTTCACAATATCACCAAGAGAGAAATAGTTCTATGCCCATCTCTGTGAAGAAGAGTTCAGATCTCCCTAACGATCGATCTATTGTCCCTGATTTCAAGCCTGTGAAGATGTGGCTGATTTAAAGTTGGGTTATACATGAAAAAGATCTTACAATGTCGATTATCATACCATAAATCCATTTATACAGCTTCTAGTTTGTCAACATCATTCATTTCTTTACCAATTGTAAATTATTATGCAATTGAGGATCCAACACCAACAACAATTCCAGAGACAATTTGCCTGGCTCTCTCCAACGCAAAGATATGGTATTCCTTTTATTTAATAGTTATTGAATTTCTGAGTAAAGACTCCATTCTCAGCATTTCCAAAAGCATAAGTCACGATCTGCAATAAATGTCTTCAATTTACTATATAAATCATGTGTTCGGCCATCGGCATTCCATAAAAAACCCTGTAAAACCCAAATGGTCTTAAGAAATACCCTTTATTGACATGTTGAGTTGTCAGCAAAAGGTGAAACTTCTTCAGTGAAAACAGGGACACTACAAGTAGGCAACTGATGCCATCCCCCATTTAAACAAGTGTATCCTATGATAAAAATCAAAAATTCTTTATAAGTGTATAATTTTCATTTTCAAAAAAGCTTCAAATAATACGGCAGTTACAATCAGTCACTGCATCTATTTTACCCAGTTTCCAGTTTCCCCAGAGTTGTCACTAGTGGCGCTACTGATGTAATGGCCGCTTGCTCGTCAGCCACTTTTCAGCGTTCAAGCGTGTTCCTAATGCTTTCAGCAGCGAGCACCTTTTCGGATTTTCAGACTCCGCTTTCTTCGTTTTACTCGGTTTCACCTGGTTTGAATATATATACATTTCATATGTGCCAACATAGTCGAGCAGGGATCACTTTTAATGGTTTTAGGTTTCAGAAATTGTAACCTATCTTCATGAATGCAAGTGCTTTACATAGATCTCGTTGAGACGAAGCCGTAAACACCACATGTGTAACTCCAATACGTAGTTCATGAGTTACGGATGCCTGAGGGTCACAGACAGACGCAATTCGGGCTTACCCCCCATTCCTCGCGTGCCTAACTCTTTACACGCATGCGCGCTGTATCCTGTTAATTATTTTGGACCTTTGGCTTCCAAACAGGATATCACTTGTTACTATCCGCTGATTGGCTGCTGAGTTATAGCTGTCATAAATTACTACTAGAGCCGTTGCACTCCAAATCCAGCATTACATAAGTCGTATATACAACCTTTGTCCAGAAAGTTCGGTGAATGTGTATATAGTTACAATGGACTGTTGTCTTACATGGAACAGCTGTTACTGTCCTTGGAAGTAATTCCCGTAGGCGGTAATGCACATCTGGG
Source organism: Dolomedes plantarius (assembly GCA_907164885.2). Lineage (NCBI taxonomy): Eukaryota > Metazoa > Arthropoda > Arachnida > Araneae > Dolomedidae > Dolomedes > Dolomedes plantarius. Next base: position 167,845,464 of record OU015492.1, read on the forward strand.
AACGGCTGTACAAGTCTTGGAAACTCCTGGAGTAGTCGTCTAGGGATGGCCTTCAGCTGGGTCGCAGAATTACGTTGGATGTCCGAAATGTCCGAAAACCTGTGGTCCCTGAGGGATGATTTCAATTTGGGGAACAAGAAAAAGTCTGGGGGAGACAAGTCTGGGGAGTAGGGTGGGTGATTCAGGGACACAACTCGCCTTGTGCCAGGAACTGCTGCACCAGAAAGGTAGTATGTGGCCGGGCATTGTCGCGAAGCAGGGTCCAGTTGCCTTGCTTGGCGTACTGAGGGCATACCAGATTGACCCGTTGCAGCAGACATTTCAGTGTATCCACGCACTTAGCGGCATTTAACATGGTGCCCTCAGGGAGGAATTCTTTATGGATGAGACCCTCAGAATCGAAGAACACCACGAGCATGGTCTTGATGCGGGATATCTCATTTCGCACCTTCTTGCTTTTTGGCAACCTTGGACGCCTCCACTCCATACTCTAACGCTTGCCGTCGGGGTCGTACTTCAGGCACCAGGTCTCGTCACCCGTGACAATGGTATTTAGGAAGTTTGTGTTTCGATTCGCCATGTCGATGAAGACACCAAAGGAGTCAAGCCGAATTTGCATGTGTTCCGGCGTCAAAGTGTGGGGCACAAGTCGGGAGCAAAGCTTGCGTTTACCCAAATCCTGGATCAATAGGAGGTGGGCCATCTCACGACCAATTCCCACTTCCTCCGCTATCATTCTCATTGTCACACGACGATCCTTGTCCAACAATTCCTTCACTTTCTGTACGTTGTCCGGGGTGCATGCAGTTGCAGGCCGACCACTTCGGGGGGAGGGGGATCTTCAATGGTCTCCCGTCCTTCTCGAAAGCATTTAAACTACTCATACACGCACTTCAAGGTGACATCACGTTCTTCGTAAACTTTTAGCAGCATTTAATGAGTCTCTTTCGCTGATTTTCCAAGTTTGAAACAGAACAGCATATTTGTTCGCTGATCCATTTTGAATTTCGATCGAGCGCACAACACCTTCACTCTACAATGAACTGTTTCCACACGATAATCTAACTCGCAGCGCCGCCGCTCAGGGATTGGTTCAGACCAGTCTTCACCTGTACGGCACGGTATGCGCCGGTTGCAAACTCTTACGATCGTGAGCACTATGACGTCATTCACTGAACTTTCTGGACAAAGGTTGTACATTCCATATGCGACAAGTTTGAAAGACATATACTACGTCAAAAGGAAATTATAGGCGCAGAGAAAAACTCAGGATATCTATATAAATACCATTTTTGTCTCATTAATAATATTACCGTGTTTGTTAAGAGAGAAGGAAATGGAAGATTATCCAAAGGGTTTCAAACTTTATGGAGAGTGACTCATTACATTCCTTAAAGATGTCAGTTTTTAAGGGGGATAAAATTCTCAAACTGTCTCCTCGATTCCTTGTACCACGAGAGTCAAGGCAACAGGAGATCCAAACAGCAATTTTATTTTTTACTTTTGCCCAGCAACTTTAAATTCGACTATTTTATTGCTCATTGCTTTTAAGAACCACATGTATGTGAGCCAGCACTGCTATCACTTGAATTATGTTAAAATTAATGGTTAAATTTGCCAAAAATATCATTTTTGAAAAGCTAATTTTTGAATTTAGTCCCTAGCCTCGAGAAATATTAAAAATACTAAAATTTTACCTGAAGAAAATGACTTTCACGGGCTCCAAGACAAAGGTATTAATTGAGTCAAATTCATACAGATCAGAAAAAATATATATTTGTAGCCAAAAGACAATGGTATACATTGTAAGTAGTGATTGCAATACCGGACAAAAAATACAATAGCGGTATTCGGCATTTTATCAAACGTTATATCGGGATACCTGTATTAATACCGTTATTAGGAATTTTTCAAAAAAGATATAAAAAGCACAGTTGTTTCTTTGCCACATAAATTAGTTTTTGCAAAAAAATACATAAACTATAAAAATATAAACAATTTTGTTTATATTTTTATAGTTTATGTATGCTCAAATATAAAATAAAGGAACAAATGTTATGATTAAATATTATTAATAATAGCTGTAAAATAATAATTTATAACATTAGCAACAAAAAATATAGATAAAAATAAATCATTATAGTATTACAATACAATGAAGTAACAAAACATTTAGTATTATTATTGATATCACATAAAACTTTTGTTGTGCATGTAATATCTATTATCTCTCTATTCTAAAAAAAAGTAACTGGCGCCGCCGCCAACGCCGACGCCGCCGTCAAAAGGTTGTCACGCTATCTCCTTCGAAACCGCTGTGGGTATTGGGTCGAGACGAATACTAATAGATGCAGAAAATGCGGGGAAGAAAGTAAGACATGTCTCATCTTCGTCGGACTTTAATTTTTTTTTAATTTTATGTTTTGGGGGGAAATATTGACTTTTTCATGTTCAGATTACGATAACTCGCCAAAAATTAATCGTAGAATTTTGATCGCTTTACAATCTAAGACTACAGACATTTCTCTCTCAAACAAGACCTCATTTGTTTAAAAATAATTTAAAACAGACTAATATTTTCATCAAAATATTAAACCCACTTTTTCGAGAAATATCGTCACACATGTGGATGTAATATCGATACTCCTCGAGTGTTTATCTTACAAAGAAAATATTTACATCATCCGGAAGATGAAAGCTTTCTCATTCATATAAACCTCCTTTCAAGTCTCTATCTTAAAATTTCGATTTTTAATTGAATTTTAAAGCTGAAACAGTGATTCCCCTTCAACAGTAAATGGATGGAAGCTGTTGCATTGCCCGAGAATCACCCCTATGTATCTCGCTATTAGCAACTTATTCCTTCAACTTGCTGTGCCATGATTGGCGCTGTGCTTGAGCGCGCTGCTCGTGTGCGATAGTCCCCGGTGGACGCTCATTTTTACTAATTATTCTAAATATTGCAATTTTATTCTTTTAATTCTTATTATATTTTTTATTTTACTTATCTGAAGAGGGCTGAATTTTTATTTTACTGCTGAGCACATATTTTATGATGTACATATCTTGCTACTGGAGGTAAAGTCGTAAAACCATGGCATTCCAACAAACTCAATATACCTTGACCTTGACCTTAACAGAGGAGCGAGCGTAGCGAGCCTAGGGGCGAAGCCCCTAGTTAAAGAAAAAATAACTAATTTATTAACTTTGTATTTTTGAAATGTGATCGTGAAAAACATAATGCATATATTAAATTGTCATTAAGCTGGGAATATATTTTTGTGTACAAATTACCTGCAGTTAAAAATACTTTCCACATCTACGCTGGTTGGTGGTACTGTTAATAATGAGTGATATACTTACTCTAAATATTTGCCTCGAAGTCCTTCATCTTCTATCATTTCGGTCTCTCGTCTGACGGTTTTGAAGAAATCTTTTATTTTTTTTTAACTTTTGTATCGTTGTTGTAACAATTTTTTCATTTATAGCTAATACCAGTATTGAAATACCTAATGGAAACGGAAGGAAAATGAGACAGCAAATGATTTATGTTAGTATTGCCACGTCAATGAAAAAAATACGTACTTCAAATAACAGTAGATGGTCAATAATTTAAGTCAAAACTTTTGATAAAAAAAAAAAATTATTACGTACAGTAATACCGAAATACAGGTATTTATCCTTAGCAAATACCGGTTTTACGAAATTGCAAAATAGCATGAAATACCGGTATTTGATATACCGGTATACCGGTATTGCAATCACTAATTGTAAGGTTAGGTGGAGAATTAAATAATTTTTAACTCCACTCGCGTTTATTTCTTACGACACTCAGCAACTTCTATCATATCCGCATGTTATCCGTAATGATAAAGGATACATTTTCGTGTTAGAACTGATTTATTATTTTATCAATTTATATATCCCTAGGTCAAATATTAAAAAGTTTAAAAGCTGCATTTCAAACTTTAGAAATCTGATGCCAAATGAAAATTTAGAACCAACAGCTATCATTTCTGAGATTTAATATTCAACTAAGGAGGCTAGATGGGATATCCCCTTTTGTACTCCTGAGACTTTTTAACTTGAATTGGGGGGCTACAGTCCCAATCAAATTGAAAAGAGAAATTATTGTCCTGGCCCTGAAGAAAAACAAACCCCCGAGAAGTTTAGAGAACTATAGACCTATTACTTTGACCAGTGCTCTGGCAAATTCGATGGGAAGACTGGTGGCCGAAGGATTGGAATGGTATCTAGAAGGTGGCAATCTTCGTTCTCCCTCCCAGACTAGCTTTAGACGATGCCATCCAACGGCTCAGCAAGTAAAACTTTTGAGCCAATAATTAAGGATGCTTTTGTCGAGAGAAGATCTGGCCTCGCCTCGTTTATTGACTTTAAATCTGCCTACGATAGCGTTAGCAGATTTAAGGCGATTCAAAAGCTATGGGCTCTTAGAGTTAGTAGGGGGAATCCTTATCTGCATGAAATATTTCCTCTCCCAGCAATTCTGATGATTGAGATATGGTGACAAACTTTCTAAATACAAAGTGAAACAGTTCTTCCTTAGGTTATGTCTTCAGCTCCATTTTATTTAATGTATTCATTAACGATCTCCCTGAGGCTTTGGAAACAGACACACAAGTCAACGCCGCACTTTTTGTGTATGACCTTGTGGTTTGAGCCAGTCGCCCGAAACGTCAGCGAGACAATCTCTACAATGTCCTTGAAAAAATTAGTGGATTGGTGTGATGAAAACGGTATGTCTGTGAATGAAGACAAGACCACATGTCAGTTTTCCACTTTAAACAGACAGGCTTTTGAGACCAGAATACGAGTGGTATGTTTGCAACGTATCGAAGCCTTACCTACATGGGCTGTGTCCTTCACACTCGCCTCAGCTGAAACAAACATGCTGAATATCTCCTACGCAAAGCTTAGAAAAACTCCCCAATTCTGAAAAGATTAACTGGGTAAAAATGGAGTTACAATTGACATACTCTAACCTCTACTTATAAGATATTTATTCGGCCTATCTTATATTACAGTAATGATTCTCGTCTCGGTACAGATTCTCGTCTCGATATCTGCCCAAACTATTAATTATTTCGATTTGGTGAATAGTCAAGTTTTACATATAATTAACAGAATCATTCCTACTTCTTCTATTTCTACAATTCAATTGATCACCGAGACACTTCCTGTAGCCAGTACCGTAGGAAAAAGTGTAATGATCCTTTATAAAAAACTCATCTGGCTCCCTGACAATTATTTTTGGAGAGATTACGAAAGCGGTCAAACGAAAAATCTAAGACCCCAGGTCGGCTTTGTCTTTTGCGCATACGGAGTTGCTAAGGTTGGCTTGATCTTATTACTAAAATAACAAGCTTCCTTCCTCCAATATGCCTAAATTACTTTGTAGCTATGGACGTAAAATTATAAATAACTGCATACGCCCCATACCATCACAGGCTCCACCAGGTGAACAGTCCCTTGTTGACATGTACGGTCCATGGATTCATGAGGTTGTCTCCATACCCGTACACATTCATCCACCCGATACAATTGGAAAAGGGACTCGTCAAACCAGGCAACGAGTTTCCAGTCATCAACAGTCCAATGGAGGTGGTGATGGACCCAAGCGAGGCGTAAAGCTTTGTGCTGTGCGGTCAACAACGGTACACGAATGGTTCTGCGGCTCCAAAAACCCATATCAATGACTGTCCGTTGAACAGTTTGCACGCTGACACTTGTTGATGCCCCCCTATCTTTGAAATCTGCAGCAATTTGAGGAAGTGTTGCACGTCTATCCCGTTTAAGGATTCTCGTCAGTCGTCGACGGTCCCGTTCTTTCAAGATCTTTTTCCAGCCGCACCCTATCGGAGATTTGATGTTTTACCGGATACCTGATATTCACGGTACACTCGTGAAATGGCCGTGCACGAAAATCCAAATTGCATCTCTACCTCGGAGATGCCATGTCTCATCTCTCGTGCGCCGACTACAACGCCACGTTCAAAGTCACATAAATCGTGATAACCTGCCATTGTAGCAGTAGGAACCGATTTAACAGCTTCGCCAGACACCTGTTGTCTTATATAGGCGCTGCCGACAGCATATCGCTACGTTGATTGGTTGCATATGGGCCTGTTCACATAGGAGTCCGTTGCGGAGCGTTAAAGTATTGAAATATAGTATTTAACCAATAACAAACCTCCAAACGATTAGCAATGAAATTTTTAACGCCTATGATTGGTTTATTTTCGTCTCAACGTCAGCTTTCCCTTAACGCTACGCAACGGACTCCTATGTGAACAAGCCCCCCATCTCTGTTATTTGCACACGCATGCGTGTATCAGTTTTTTGCCTCTTTAGTACATATCCAAGACTGCAGATCATTCATTAGGTCCCTACGAAATATTATAAATACGAAATATTATTTTTAGATTTAAAATATTACGAAAAGAATATAGAAGCAATAAACATTAAGATTTAGTTAATTTTCAAAATAATCAGCATCTTATTTTTTGTTAGATAAAAGATTTTTTGCTTTCTCATCTACCCTATTGTTCTTTTAGCCCGCAGCAGTTTTCCATAAAATAATATGGCCCTCATCATATTTCCAGTTGTGCAGGCCTGGCCTAGAGCAATGTCCTTCCACTCATACAGGCTATTAATAATTCTCAAACTCAAACACAACTATTTTAAGGCCTCGGACCACTCTATGGGTAGGACTGAGATGATCTTGTACACTATAAAAAAATAATCTGTGACAAATCTAGTAGTACTGCGGTGGCACACTTTAGCCTTTTGAATCGCCATGATTGCCTGCGTGTCTACAATTTTCTTATTAGTCTCGTTTCTTCCCCGAACTGTATTTCTGTGACACTGGACATTCCAAGGACTGGATATATGTGATGAACTAAAGATTTTCAATTGGGTTGTTCAGAGATATTGGACAACTACACAACTAATGACCTAACGGTCATAGCTCGGAATTTGTAGAAAAGGTATTCAACATTCAACTTGTAATGTTGAGATATCACAGCAGAAACAAGTCATTTAAGCTTCAAGTATTGTATTTATGAGCTGAGATTATTATTTATTTTTCTTTCAGAACCCAATTCAGAATGCGAAAACTTATCATATCTGCTTTCGGATGTTCTTTGGTATTTTTGATATATATATGGTTCTGGATTTCTTGGCATGCATGGACAAGTATAACCAAAGGTATATTTATATTGCTTTCTATTTCTATTTTTGTAGTTTGCCATAAAAAATCAGCACCCGTAGCGATATAGATTCCGTATTGATTTTGAAATGGATCTTGAGTCGCGGATATTTTAAGTTTTTTTAATAAGCAGTTACAATAAGTACATATTTATAATAATAAAGTACAAGTCAGGTATCCGTTCATACAGTGTGTTCGTATCATTTACAGACCATCCTATCGCTGAAATATGCTAGTATGAACATTGCGGGGAAGTATGGAAAGAAATATCCCTTTTATTACGCCGCCCCCTAGTGGCAGTATCTGTAACATGTTAATCGAGCAGCGGCACTCGCCGTCGAAACACGTGCTCACTCCTCGTGAAAATAAAATCTTTAAATTCAGTCCATTGCTTATGACTGATCCTTTCAATCAAATTTCTAACATAATTAAGTGCTCCGTGCTACCGGGTGTTTCAAAAGTCGCGCACATCAACCTTTGTGGTTGAGTTTTAAAGACAGATGAATTATGTTAACAAACATAATAAAGGACAAACAAAGGTTGAACAATTATCTTTATTGTCAGGTGTCAGACATGGTCAAATCACAGTAAATGTTCAAAATTATGTCCGTTTTCCTGGACGCACAATCGAACTCTTTTTACCAGATTAGTCGACATTTTACGAAGTGTGTGAGAAGTAATGTCCGATATTGCATGAAGGATGTTACTCTTAAGTTCATCAAGCGTATGGGGATTATTGCTGTAGCAACATCCTTCATGCAATATCGGACATTACTTCTCACACACTTCGTAAAGTGTCGACTAATCTGGTAAAAAGAGTTCGATTGTGTGTTCAGGAAAACGGACATAATTTTGAACATTTACTGTGATTTTACCATGTCTAACACCTGACAATAAAGATAATCGTTCAACCTTTGTTTGTCCTTTATTATGTTCCCATCCGATTGAAAGATAGTACCCATCCGATTGAAGATTCAGGTAATTCAAAATCAAACATTATCAAAGTATTAGGACTAAGTTGGGATACTGATGAAGATACTATAACTGTAGACATACGGGGCTTAATGGACTTTGTACAAATCCAAAAGAACATAAAACGTTTCCTGTTACAAGCGGCTGGGAAATTTTTTTATCCTCTAGGCCTAATACAATCATTCACCATTCGTATCAAGTGCCTTTTTCAAGAGCTATTGGTTAGAAAAGAATAATGGGCTGAACTTCCTTCTGATGTCAAAAATCTGTGGTAACAATGATGTTCTGAACTGTCTCAGCTTGCTGAGCTAAAAATCCAAAGACTGTGTTTGAATGATCTTGATTCTGAAATAGAATTACATTGCTTCAGTGGCGCCAGTAAAAAGGCCTACGGAGCAGCCATTTACTTACGCGTCATAAATAAAGACTACATTGTTGTGAAACTAGTCATACCCAAGAGTAGAGTTGCACCCTTGAAACAAATTACACTTCCGAGGATGGAGCTTCTCGGTACACTACTTAATGCTTGTTTAGCCAACGAAGTTAAAATAATTGTTAATTTAAAGAAGTAAGCTAAAATGTTCTTCTACACTGATTCAAAGATTACATTGTATTGGATAAAAGGTTTCAGCAAACGGTGGAAATCCTTCGTAAGCAATCGTGTGTCCGAAATCCAGACTTTGACAGATCCATTAGCCTGGATGCACTGTCCAGGTATAGACAATCCTTCTGACTTGGTGACAAGAGGAATTTGTGCCCACTGTATTACCAAAAGTGCATTATGATGGAATGGTCCCTCTCTTTTGAGCCAAGAAGTGAACCCTGCAAATGCTGTGGACCTAATTATGCTCAAAGAATAGTATGCCAACGAACTTCGAAAAAACATTGATTATCCTGTTAATGACTCTAAAATATCATTAATTTCCTTTAATGACAAGCCTTTCTGTTACAGCATTTTAAATATAATAATTATGACGATTATTCATATTATAGCTTATATTTACAAATTTATTTTCAATTGCAAAAATCCGAAATCCAAGAGAAAGGGTACGTTAATAAACAATGAGTTAAAATATGCCATTTCTAAACTAGTTAAAATGGTCCAGAGTGACAATTTCCGGAGGACTTAAAAGTATTAAAAAGTAACAAGCCAATTCCTCGCAAAAGTAAGTTAAAAAAATTTGTGACCAATACTCGATAATAATGGAGTTATTCGTGTCGGAAGTAGAAAGGTTCAAAATTCCAAATTTTCCTATGATAAGAAACATCCGATGATTATTCCAAAAAATCATAAATTGACCGAGTTGATATTTACATATTTCCATAAAAGATTTTTCCATGTAGGACCCCAAACATTGATTCATTTTATTAGAATGTCATTTTGGCCTATTCAAGGTAAGTCTTTAGCAAAGAAGGTTGTACGCAATTCTATGCAATGTTTTAAACACAATCCAGTTATCAGTGAACAATTAATGGGTAATTTACCATTAGTTAAGATACAACCTAGCCCACCTTTCCCTAACACTGGTGTTGACTTTACGGGCCTCTTTGAAATAAAATATAAGGGACAGCGCAAAAGAAATTTTTCCAAAATATACGTGTCCGTATTTATATGTTTAGCCACAAAGTCCCTTAATCTTGAAATTGTCACGAATTTAACAACAGAAGCATTCATCGCAGCTTTAAAAAGGATTTTGCCAGAAGAGGCAAAAGTTCTGCATTTTCAGACAATGCAACTAACTTCCGGCTAACCCAGAGTTGAACAGACTTCGAAAAATGGTATGCTATCCTGAGGAAAAGGTAGGAAATTATTTGGCTTCTGAAGGTGTAAGCTGGAACTTTATACCCCTAGATCTCCTAATTTCGGCGATCTATGGGAAAATGGTGTTAAGTCCTTTAAAACTCATTTAAAAAAACTGGGGGAAATTCAAGGCTCACAATTGAAGAATTTTGAACTCTCATAATCGAGGGCATATTAAATTATCGACCCTTAATCCCCTTATCCTCAGAGATAAATAACTACGAAGTCCTCACACTTGAGCATTTTCTCATCGGCAGATTGATTAAAGCCATTCCAGAACCAAACATTACTGATATAGCTGAAAACAAGTTGTCGAAATAGTAACGCATCACCAGATCAGTGCAATTAATTTGGAAAGATTGGAGTAGAGATTACCTAAACCACCTACAAAATCGAACCAAATGGCAATTTGAGAAGAGTAATGTAAATATGGGAACTTTGGTCTTATTAAAGGAAGACAACTTACCATCGTGTAAGTGGCACATGGGTCGGATAATGGAAGCGATACCAGGGCTTGATATGAAGGTCAGAGTAGTCAAGGTACAAACTGTAAAAGGTGTATTTACTCGAGCTATTTCTAAAATTTGTATTTTACCTACTTCAGATACAATTGAGTAAAATGAGAAGTCATAAAAGTTATATAGTATTTATGTATTGTGTACTAAGAATTATGTATTATTTATATTATAATTCAAAATTTTGCATTAATTTCACTAATCAAAGAAAATAATCAAATTGTACATCACTGTGTTACCTTAAAATTAAACTTTATTTTTCAGTTTTTGTGATTATTCCAATGTAATTTCATTCTTTCCCGTTGAAATTTTCATTTCAACGGGGGTAGTATGGAAAGAAATATCGCTTTCATTATGTCGCCCCCTAGTGGCACTATCTGTAATATGTTAGTCGAGCAGCGGCACTCGCCGTCGAAACATGTGCTCACTCCTCGTGAAAATAAAATCATAAAAATACTGTCCATTGCTTATGATTGATCCTTTCAATCAAATATCTAACAGCATGATTGCACAATATTTTATTCATTGTATTATGTTACACAACCCTTACAAGCATTCGGTTTCTTCGACAGATTGGGGAATATTACTCCATGGGTAGCAATAAATCCCTTTTCTTTGAACAACCCCAAAATCTACTCGTACTGTCCAGAGGCCACCTAAAAGTTAGGAGTATAGAAGAGGTTTTGGGAATAGCAGTATATTTCTTTCGAATTCCGAAGCAAATCTAAAAAATAATTAATCTGAGATTTTCCTTCAACGGATTATATAGAGCATAATTTCAAAGAACTTGATAATTTGTAAAATTCAATCTAAAAATATTTACTGGATGAAACTGTACTTGAAACCTAGTGGGTAGTCGTGGTGTCATCTGGTTGCTCTCCACTTCGAATTCTGATGTCGTAAGTCACAGAGCTTCTAAATATGTGGGGGGGGAGGGGGGTAATCCAATAGCATCATTCATGTTTCTTAGTACTGTAATATCTTTATTAATTTTTCTGAGGTTCACAGAAACGTCGATTATAAACTTTCCTTTTCGGCAGTGCTCCCAGATACCTTAATATCCCTAACCCAGATGCAAAATTTTCAGGTCTGCTTTTCATTTCTTTAGATTACTTCTAAATATCCTCCAGTATTTCCCTTGATCATTCCTTAATTTTTTCTTTAACACAAACCGAAATTACGGTGATCAAGATTAAAAAACACTTTTGTAATATCTCTGAAATCAAAACAGCGACAGAAAATCAAAAACTATTACGTTATGAATTTTTTTCTTCCATAATGCTACTTTTAAATAACACAGTCCACCTTTTTATGAGACATATCAGCTTTTGATGGAAATTTTTTGAGTACTTTCAAGAGAAAAACTGAATTTATTGTAGTGTATTAACTCTAACTGTTAACGTCCATGGACAGTTTAACTGTGACCGATGGAGTACGCGGAATACGAGGAGAAAAGTTTCGTTTTGAGTCTGTAACTATGTATCTTGCGAGTAGCATATTGTAAATAGATGTACCGTAGAATGTAATTAAATATATGTGAAAAATGATAAAGAGCATCTCCTAAAACACGCACAACAGTCGGCCACGACAGACTAGCGACGAGCACGGGATACGAAGCCTGTTGATTCGGTAAAATCGAAACAGTGTTCTTCCAAAGGATAGGGTAAAAACCCGAAGACTGCTCAAGGTAAAAGTTGTTTATCTTTTGATCAGAGGAGAAAATGGAGCAGCAAATTGCTGAATTATTGCGTCAGAATCAGGAACTGATACAAGCTTTTCAAAATAAGAAAAACGGTTCTCATAATAGTTACCGTACAGTTTGAGAAGTTCAATGAAGAATATGAAAACTTCGATAGTTTTATTGAACGTTTCGAAACATACCTTGATGTGCAACAAGTTGCGGTTGATAAAAGGGCTAAAGTTTTTATTTCATCACTTAGTCCGTCTTTATCAATTGCTAAAAAATCTGCTGGCTCCTGACATCCCTTCTGACCAAAGTTTAGAGAAATTAAAAGATGTTCTTAAAAAACATTTGACTTCTAAACCTTTAATTATCCCTTCCCGCCATAAATTTCTTAATCGTAAACAGAATGAGGGGGAAAGTATAAATAATTAAATAGCGGAAATCAGAACACTTGCAATAAATTGTGACTATGATAATAATATGTTGAATATTATGTTACGCGATGTGTTTGCAAGCGGCTTAAAAGATAAGACAATTTTAGTTAGATTATTTGAAAAGGACAATATTGATCTAGAGAAAACTTTGCAAATTGCGTTAGCTATGGAAAAGGCATTTAGAGGGGCAAATGATGTTATGGGTCGTATTCTTCTGGAATCAATGTAATAAATGTAGGTAAAAAAAATAAACCTTACATGAAAACAAACAAGAAACAAAATTTTGCGGAAAAGCAGAAGAAAGTTGAGTTTTGTACGCGGTGCACAGGTACAAACCATAGTAAACAAAATTGTAAATTTATTTCTAGTAAATGCAATTTTTGTTCGAAGATCGGGCATATCCAAAAGGCATGTTTTTTTGTAAAGAAAGCTAATGCCACATCTGTGAAACAAAAACAGGTAAATTTAAATGAGGTTAACCAAAACCAAGTTCCGTTGTATGAATTGAATTCGGATGAATGTACATTACGTGAAGAAAAACTGAAACGACCTCCACTAATGATCAGTTTGAAAATTGAGAATAAATACCGTGTAATGGAATTAGATACGGGGGGGGGGGGAACGGTAAGTGTAATGAGTATAAGAAATTTCAGGGAAATTTCAAATAAGAAAATTTAACCTACTAATTTAGTTTTTCGAACTTATAAAGGTGACTCATTGGTACCCATGGGGTATGTCACTGTAAAAGTAGAATATCAAAATCAAATTTTGAATTTGAACTTGTACATTGTAAAGGAAAACTTGGATACGATTCTAGGTCACGAATGGCTTTATAAGATAAATCTTGATTGGAATGCCATAAAAACATTAAAAGTGGAAACGAAAGTGAACTTAAATAAACTTTTGGAGGAATATAAAGAAATTTTTGATAACAAACTTAGGGAAATAAACAACCATGAAGTTAAGTTGGAATTGAAACCAAATGTCAAACCAATATTTTGTAGGTTTAGAACGGTACCCTTTGCTCTAAAAGTCGAGTCGAAAACGAAATCGAAAGACTAGAAAAGGAGGGAATCATATAAAAGGTAGAAAGTTCGGAATGGGCTACGCCTGTGGTACCAATTGTTAAGCCGAATGGTACCATACGTCTATGTGCGGATTATTCAGTTACCCTAAATCCAAATTTAATTGTACCTCAGCACCCCTTACCAAGACTCGAAGAAATATTCACAAGCTTGAATGGGGGGAAACAATTTTCAAAAATAGACTTCAAACATGCATATTTGCAAATGCAAGTTCATCCTGAAAGTCAAAAATTGTTAACAATTAACACGCATAAAGGATTGTTTATCTGTAAAAGGCTGATGTATGGGTTAAATGGAGCACCTGCCATTTGGCAGCGCTATGTTGATGGGTTGTTTCAAGGCATAGACGGTATTAAGGTATTTATGGATGATGCTAGAATCACCGGAGTTGACGAAAGTTCACATTTTAAAGCTTTAGAATTTTTTTTCAAAAAGTGTAAAGAACATGGCCTAAAACTCAATTTAAGTAAAAGTCAGTTTTTTCAAAATGAGATTAATTTTTTGGGACATAAAACTGATTCTAATGGATTACACAAAACTGATGAAAAAATCTCTGCTATTGTGAAAGCCCCAGTACCTAAGGATGTACAGGAAGTAAAGAGTTTTTTGGGATTAGTAAATTTCTATGGGAAATTCTGTCCAAATTTGGCTACTATAGAAAATCCTCTAAATAACTTAACTAAAAAGGGAATCAAATTTAATTGGTCTAGGGGTTGTCAGGATGCTTTTGAGCAAATAAAAAAAATTCTGTTCACCTAGAGTGCTGGTTCATTATGAACCAAACTTGCCTCTATTGCTGGCAACAGATGCTTCACCAGTTGGTGTAGGTTGTGTGTTATCTCACCTACTGCCAGATGGAACAGAAAGACCAATAGCCTTTGCATCAAAGACTTTAACGAAAACAGAACAGAAATACTCCCAAATTGACAAGGAAGCTCTTGCGATAATATGGACAGTAAAGAAGTTTTATTTGTATTTATTTTGCAATATTTGGATCAAAGCGAGGACTCCCAATACTAACAGCTACCAGACTTTTACATTATGCACTAACCTTGCAGTCTTTCCAGTTTGACATAGTTTATCGAAATACTAAATACCACGGGAATGCAGATTTTCTCTCTCGATTTCGCAAAACTTCAGAAGAATTAGAAGTTAAAGACGACATTGCGATGTTCCAGATGTCGCAAATTGAAACCCTACCTATCACTTCAAAGGATTTGCGTGAAGCAACAGGGAAGGATGAGGAACTGGGTCTACTTTTGGAAGCCTTGAGGAAGGACCAAAATTTAGAAGGGAGAGAAGACCAATATACCATAGAAGATGGATGTATTATGTACGGGCAGAGAGTTTGTATTCCAAAGAGATATCAGAAAAATGTCTTGGAAGAGTTGCACCAAGGGCATCTGGGTATGGTTAAGATGAAGGCGATTGCCAGGTCGTTCGTTTATTGGAAAAACATCGATAAAGACATCGAAGAAGCTGCAAGAAATTGTGTTGACTGTGCCAGACATAAAGCTGATCCAGCGAAAGTGAAAGTCCATCATTGGGAATACCCGAGTACGCCCTGGGAGCGTGTACATGTGGATTTTGCTGGTCCTATATTTGAATATATGTTCCTGTTAATAGTGGATGCACATTCCAAATGGTTGGAAGTTTACCCGATGAAGAAAACCACAACAAACAAAACCATCGAGTGTCTCAGAGACTGATTTGCGAGATTTGGGTTGCCAGTTGTACTAGTAAGTGACAACGGACCACAGTTTTCATCTTATGAATTTCAGAGATTTATGCTGAATAATGGCATAAAACAAAAAACTTGCGCACCATTCAAGCCGTCGAGCAATGGTCAAGCAGAACGCTATGTGTATATACTGAAGCAATCACTGAGAGCAATGCAAAATTATGATGGTAGTATGGAACAGAAACTAAGTACATTCTTATTGCAATACAGGAAAGCTACAAACGTTACGACAATGCACAGTCCATCCTTGCTATTCTTAAAACGTGATATTATAACAAGGCTTGATTTACTTTTACCTGACATAAAATCAAGAATCCAGGAAAAGGTAAGAAAGGGCGTATTTGAATTTCAAGTTAGAAAATTCGATATTGGTGATTCTGTGGCAGTCAGAGATTACCGAGCAGCTAATTCAAAATGGAAGTTTGGACAAGTTGTAAATCAAGACGGTGCTCTCCACTATACCATTGATGTTCAAGGCATACTAGTGAGAAGGCATGTTTATCAAATTCGTTCAGTAGGGAATGAAGTGCAAGAAAGTGATTCTGTACGAAATGTATTTCGTAGGTTCTCTACTGGAAATTTTGCTGATAATGCCTCAGAAATCCAGCACAGTGATAGTCCTACCTCTCATCAGGATCCAAATAAAAAGGCTGAAGTTCCAGCTTCGCCAGCAGTGTCATCAGCTGATATCCCTGTTCAGGACTCATCACCAGTGTGCTCAAAACCGTTATCGACTCAAACCAGTACACCTTCTGGCCAGTCTAGTACACCACCAGTGCACGACATCCCAAGCCATGTGCCTAGACGTTCTGGAAGAATCCGAAGACCACCCCAGAGACTTGATCTTTAATAAAGGGGGAGGAGATGTAGTGTATTAACTCTAACTGTTAACGTCCATGGACAGTTTAACTGTGACCGACGGAGTACGCGGAATACGAGGAGAAAAGTTTCGTTTTGAGTCTGTAACTATGTATCTTGCGAGTAGCATATTGTAAATAGATGTACCGCAGAATGTAATTAAATACAGAGGCTGTTCGCACATTTTTTAAACGATATTGGTAAGCGGTAATAAAAAATCGTTTGCTGCAAAAGAAATAATTGCAATTGTACTATGTTTTTAAAAGTCAAAATTATCGTCTGCGGCTTGAAAATTTTGTTTTTATTCAAAATGGCGTTTTTAACAAAGCAGTGGTTCGAAGGCTACATTTATGCTCTTTCCGAAGAGAAATATGCATACTCCGTTATCCAAAAACGATGTGAGAGTCATGGTTTTGTGATATCTAAAGCGTCGATAGGTAATATCGTCAACAAGAAAGGGAAAAAAACGTCAAATTGGAGCCTCAAGTGGGACAAAAATTCCAAACAAGTATCCAAGGAAAAAACGGACATCTTCGACTATTGCAAAGGTACGTTGTTTAATGTTAAAAGAAAATCACCCTAGTCAAAGGACAGTTGCAAAATCATTAAAATGCTCGGTGTCCACTGTAAACAAAATGATAAACGTTGATTTAAATCTTAAGAAAGCGAAAAAACGCAATGTGCTTCGTCTTCTTCCAAATCATATCGCTGAACGCAGGACACTCTGCAGAATTCTATATGAGAAACACTTATCCAAAGAAAAATGGAAAACAATTGTCACAATAGATGAATCATGGGTGTATTTAAATGATTGCAACAAAAAAAGAGCCATTTATTATCATAAAAGGGGAGAAAAAAATTTAAGTACATGGTTCAAAGAATCGAAAGAAAGTTTTTCTAAGGGATTCATGATTGTTGCTGGTTTTTCTTATAATGGCAAGTTAAAAATAAAGAGAGTGGAAAAAAATGTCAAGATTAACTCCAAATGCTATCAGGAACATATTTTATCGCCAATTTTTCTGAATGAAATACCATCGCTTTACCCACAGTGCCATCAATCTGTGAGACTCCATCAGGACAAAGCTAGCAGTCGCACATCAAAATCCACTGTAAATTTCCTAAAAGAAATAGAACAAAAAACTGGTATCAAGGCCATACCCTTCACTGATATCCCTACTAAACCTTCCGATGTATCACCTATGGATTTTTGTGCTTTCGGACTTTTAAAATCTGCATTATCCAAACGTCGTCCCAAAACCCTTACAGGACTCTGGAAAGCTGTTCAGGAGGAATGGGATAGAATACCTCTTCTGACACTTCAAAAGGCATTATTATCCTGGAAATTGCGGTGTCGAAAGATAGTTCAGAATAAGGGATGTCAAATAGAACATTTAAAACACAAGAAATTTATGTAATTTAGTTTTGTGAGTACAATATACATCGTCTAAAAAATGTGTGAACAGCCTCTGTATATGTGCAATTAAATATATGTGAAAAATGATAAAGAGCATCTCCTTAAACACACACAACAGTCGGCCACGATATTTATATATTCATTTGTATAAGTAGTACAGGGTGTCCGGACGAAAAGTATCCAAAGTTATGGCTTATTTTTACGGAACTAGCCATTAGAATTTAAAAAAAACATTATTCAAATAGAAAGAACATCTCACCAAGCTTTAATATCAATCATAGATTTCGATCATAGTATCATAGATTTCGATGTGTCCACCTTTTGTAGCACGACAAACGTCTAAATGGCAATTCAGTTCTCTCCAAGTGTTTTGTAGCATATCAGGCGTTATTACACGAATTGCTTGAATGATACGCTTCTTCAACTCATCCACAGTTTCAGTTTTCTGTTTATACACATCGGACTTAATGAATCCCCAAGCAAAAAAAGTCTAATAACTCCTGATATGCTACGAAACTCTTGGAGAGAACTGGATTACCATTTAGATATTAGTCGTGCCACAAAAGGTGCACACATCGAAATCTATCATACTATGATCGAAATCTATGATTCATATTAAAACTTGGTGAGATATTCCTTCTTTTTAAATAATTTTTAATAAATTCTGATGGGAAGTTTCACAAAAATAAATCATAACTTTTGGATACTTTTAGCCCGGACACCCTGTATTAAACTTGCTCTCCACATAGTACGGTGGTTAGCTTCTTGAACTTCCACGCAGGGGGCTTGTGATCTAATCTTGAGTAAAATTTGGACGTTCTCGTGTTGTCCCCACGTAGGAAGCAATGCTGACTCCCCTTAAATGGTGTTTCCATAGTAAAGTAGCCAACAAGATTTTGCGGTGTTGATGGGCGAATATCATCAAGGTGTCTGCCACAAACTTTACTAAACATCTGTTAAAAGAGAGAGTGAAATAGCCTGTGGAGTATAACAGAGCCAGAGTATGCATATTCTTTGAGTATACTTTAATATGATATAGATAATTTCTTCAAAAAATTATGCAAAAATTTTTGATAATGATATGTTCATATAGATCAAAGAGATAATTAACCATAAAAATATATTTATTTTAAGGAATTGTATGAATTTCCATACTTTAAGCATAGTAAGGAATTTTTTTAGACTTATTCTTCCGTCTGAAAGAAAATAGGGAAAAGACAACTTCTGAAAATCTCTTTTGAACATTCCTCTTTAAAAGAATTGTACTTGTCTGTTGTAAAGCTTAAGAGTAATGCTCTTATTGCGTGCTACAAGATAACGTGTGCCTAACTCTTGTAAAGTGGTTCGCAGATAAATTGAACCTTTTTCTAAGGTATAAAAACGAGAAAGAAATTCCACTCATTAGCTTTTGTATTAGGGTTTTAATCTGTTCGGGAAAACATTTTGTCCGTTGTATCAGTAATTTTGCTGTTTTAATATCGGATGAAAAAATGACAACGTTTTATTAAAAGAAGAACATGTCGGTGAATTATTTTTGTCTTCACGTTTTAAGTCTCCTATTATTGATTTCTTTCAGGGCAAGAATTTACGACATGCAATCGTGCCACGGAGAAGGTTGTTCCCCTATGCAGTAACTGCTTTATCCAGAAAAAGGAAGAGGTTAATTTAATATAAATATATGCATGCACTTTACAAGGAAAAAAATTATTTATATTTTTTAAATCAGACTATAGAATTGCAAATGCTGCGCAGAAAGTATTTGATGAGTAGATGCATTGAGAAAACATAGGTATTTTGTTTCTATTTGCAAGATTTTGTATCTAAAGTTTTCCATTAGTTGTTTTTATTTGTTTGATATTAGAATTTAATATTCTGTTTGATGTAGTTACGATACCAATAAGTTTAAGAGTTTATTACTGCAGTTTGATAAATTGGTTTACAATCAGTTGATGGTAAAAGATTTTTTTTTACGATTAAAATAAAAAGTTAGCTTTGTAATACATTATGTTATGTTATTTGTAAATATCTGAAATCCTATGCAATTAATGAACTAATGATTTTAGCGAGATATTAAATTTTGTGCGCATATTAATTGTATATAGATATTTAATATAATACATAATATAAATCGTTTATAAGGAAACTTTATTTACAAAAATAAAACATTAATTCTCATAAATAAAAAATATATGTTTTATCAAATTTAATTTCCTTCGGCAACAAAATACTTAAAACGGGTCCAAGGTAATGCCAAATTTTCTATGACATTTATGTTCTTAAAGAAATATAGTTAGAGTTATGAAAATTTCACGAACTTCTTTATTCGGTAAAAGGAGAGACAAATTACTTGTAATTCAGTCTTTTACAAAAGACTATCTATGTATATACACTGCTGGCCATTAAAATTGCAACACCATGAAGGAAGGATGATACAAGCGTCAAATCCGCATGAAAGGAAGAAGATGCTGGAATATGCAAATGATTGGCATTTAAGCACAATTGAACGACGCAGGGGGGAGAAACGGCTTCTCAAACTCTGTATAAAAGGAAAGTTACGCAGCGGGTTTCTCATTCGGAAATCGCATTTGAATGTTGGTTGTTTGTGAGAAGATCGTGTTAGGACTCTCATAAGAAGGAGAAACGGCTCTGTAGGAGCACATGTCGGACTTCGATAGCGGTAGGATCGTGGACTATCGAGAGTGCGGTTTATCGTTCCGTGATATTGATACTCGCATTGGTCGAAATCCAACGACTGCCATGCGAATGTGGAATCGATGGGTTCAGGAGGATCATACTGAACGCCAGGCAGGATCTCAACGGCCTCCCGCCACTACCGTCAGAGAGAACAGGCATGTTGTCAGGTCGGTATTGCAGGATGATACAGCCACATCACGGACCTTGAGTCAGGAAATGGGCTTGTTTGCAGCACAAGTAACCGCACGGACAGTGCGACGACGTCTGGAGCTGCACGGACTGTCTGCACGGCGACCATAATTGCGGCTTCCCGTGACTCTGCAGTATAGAGACCTGTGGCGACAGTGTTGCGCCCAACGACAAAACTGGATACAGGAGAGGCACCACGTCGTCTTTTCAGACGAGTCCCGGTTCTGCGTGCAGCATCATGATGGCCGTACCCGTGTCTGGAGGCACCGAGGAGAACGCACGTGGCCTGCTTGCATTCGATATCATCATACGGGCCCTGCACCTGATGTGATGGTATGGGCAGCCATTGGGTACACGACACGAACACCTCTTGTTCGCTTCATCGGTAATCTGAACAGCCAGCGTTACATTTCTCAGATCTTAAGGCTGATGGCTGTGCCCTATCTTCGAGTCCTCGGAGACGTCTTCTTTCAACAAGATAACGCAAGACCACATGTTGCTCGTTGTGTCCTGATCTACCTCGACACAGAGGGTGTTGCCCTGGTCAGCACGTTCTTCAGATCTCTCACCCATGGAAAACATCTGGTCATGGATTGCGGAGAGACTGGACCGCCAGCGCTCTCCAGCCACTACAATTGATGAAGTGTGGCATAGACTTGAAGCAACATGGAATGACTTGTCCGTATCTGTCATCCAAGCCCAGTTCGACTCAGCTTCGACGGCTGCATAGTTTTAGCTACCAGAGGCGGCAGATGTGTGTACTAATTTCGGACCCTGTATACTCCCAAATTGCCTACAAATTTAATCGTGTTTTCTTCCTACTATGTTGTATACGTAAAATAAGTAAAGTTTTGTTACTTGCTTTCCTTCCTGGTGTTGCAATTTTAATGCCAGCAGTGTACCAAAGTGTCAAAGATTCGTTATTGAAATAATGACTTTTTGAACTTGTGTTGAGTCGGTAAAAGGTTAATGCTTTTCATGACTCTTAATAAAAAAATCTTTGAATATTCTTGTTATTCATATCATCCGTATAATTAATTTTTTGGGGGGGGCGGGGGGGGGGGTGAGAGGAACACACTAAAATAATTCTTATTAATAAAAAAATGATTTTAGGCGAGCTAGTTTTTTTTATGAAGAGTATTTTATCGTGAAGCTTTGTGAATTAAGGATGAGTAATTTTCATAATTTTTTAATTGTGTATGGTGAACAGGTGTGTACAGAAAAATTTTAAATACTCGTCTTAGGTATCCATTTATAGCGATATTTTCTGCGCAGTATATCTTTTCTTAATGTAATCATTTATAAATGATAGTTAAAGTTTAAAGTTATCCTACTGGTACAAAATATTTCCATAATTGCATTACTAATTAGTAAATACATCTCTTTAATTCGTATACCTGAACTTTTGAAGAGACACATTTTCCAATTTAATCTTTTTGATTCTCTTTTTTACTTTGCGCATACATGCATACATTCCTACGCTGGTGAACCAAACTAAAGGGAAATTTATAAAAATCAGCATTGCTTGCGATGTATAGAAAAAGAACAATACTTAAATTTTACATGAACTTTCAAAGAGACACTCTACGCTATTTACAAGCCCCTGAACTGGCTTCCAAGGTTTTGAAATGAAAATACGTACTAAGTAACAAAACGATCAAATCAATGTTATCTCCATTATCCTGGATAGAAAAGTCAGCATTGTGTATAATTGAGTCGTACTGATATCAATGTTTGCATCGTCTGCCCTTGGAATTAATTTGACTGGGAGGGTTTTCGTCTTCTACTACCATACTTTTCGTCCTAATACATTCAACAAATGCTCAAAATGGCTGAGATCCGGCGAATGACTCTGTTATCCAAAATAAAACTCTGAGCCGCTAAACTCTTGAAAAACGTAATCTATGGATGTATCATCAACGTACCATTTGCCTGTCTCAGAACATCTGTAGTAGATTTGCATGTCGGTGCGATTCCTTCTGATACAGTTAAACCACAGCCTAAAAAAAACTGGGTTTTTCAGAACTTTTCTCTACAGATGAAAGTTCGCCGAAAATCAGTAGGGTACCTTGACTCATCAGTAAAGAGAGCCTGGGAGCAATCCCCTGGATTCCATTAGTAATGCAGGCGCACCCCCCCCCCCTCCTCGGCTCGCACGGAAGATGAAGAAAGGAACACATTGCATTGGTTCTGTGCCTATAGATCACTTTTGACTCGCCGGTAAGCAGTAACCTTACTTTCTGTTATATCAGGGACTGCTGCATAGTCAAACGGTAATTGTCTTGCAGCTGCATGATGATTCCTTTTGGCCAGAATAGTTGGCTAGCGGTTTTCAGACGCAGAATCATCCCGAGAACGACCCTAATCTTCCTAATGACAAACATTCTAAGAAATTCCGCCATGTTCTAAAAAATCGCAACCACATATTTTAGATCTTATGAGAAAAATATTAAAGTCTCTGAAGACGTTTGTTTGACCGTGATTGGTTAGTTTGTAGTCTACCAACGACTCGCAACCGCTGACATTCATTTAAATGATGTCTTCAGGATTATTTAACAATATCAAAGTGTTTTCTAACTCATAAAATTACGATGAGACCTTTTTTCTCCCTTACAACTATTTCCTTTTTATTAACAGACGGATGTTTAACTAGAGATTTCAACATTTACAAACTTTTCACGATAAATTTGAAACATATTTAACTAAAAACACAATTATGACTAAATGCTCTATTGTTACTCTCGATTATGCTCATACACAAATTCGAACTCTCGATCATACCTTATTCGCTCGCGTTCTCCTAATTTTCACATTCTGCACGCTTATTAATGCCCATTGTTATCCTCAGTAGTTTCAAATCATCCTACTCACAAACGTTGATAAAACTTTCAATCTATAACTGTTTATTGTGTACCATTTCCCATGTTATCCTTTCTTTTTGTTCTTCAGTGTATTTATAATTATATTTAAATAGTGTGTGTATGTAAGCAAGTATAATCATTTTCTTCGACACTAGCTGTATTTCATTTAACATGTTTTGAAAACAGTAAAAGATTTAATTTTGTTTCCAATTTTCCATTTTCATTGAGGTTTTTGTCCAGTGTTAAAATTCCTTGTCGCGTATTCAACAAAATTAATAACTTTTGTTTTCTTCTTTAGTTTCAAAGTGCTGCTGTAGTGAACCCGACTGGAAGCCATTGTTTAGAGATTTCAAAACTGTACGGTATTGTTCCTCATAGCACAAAATACTTAACAATCGGAATTCCATCGGTTGACAGGAAAAAGGGAAAATACTTACAAAAAACTTTGAAATCATTAGTAAAAAACTTAGATGATGAAGAAAGAGGTAATGTTACTATAATCGTTCTAATAGCTGACTCCGACGGGCAGCTACGTTCCAAGAGAGCGAAAGATACCTGGTTACAGTTTCAGAATGAAATAAACTCGGGGTTGATTCTTATAATCCAAGCTGTTATGGAATTCTATCCCAAGATAGAAATTACTCGCAGGACGTTTAACGATTCTTTGGAACGTATCCAGTGGAGATCAAAACAAGTTACGGATTTTGCATTTCTGTTCAGTTGTGCCCGGGATGTAGGTGAATACTTCTTGATACTGGAAGACGACATTGAAACGTCGCCTCGCTACGTGACAGCTATACGTCGTTTTATTCTGGCCAAAGAGGGTCAAGATTGGGTATCGCTGACATTCTCTGGATTTTTCATCATCGGCAGACTGTTGAAGAATGCTGTTCTGAAGAGACTCAGTGATTTCCTGACCATGTTCTACACGGAGAAACCCGTAGACCTTTTGATCATGCAATTTTTTGATCTCCTTGTGCAAAACAAATACATAGTAACGAGAAGAATCCCTGGTATCTTCCAACACATTGGATTGTTCTCGTCTCTGGAAGGCAAAGTTCAAAGGGCTAAAGACCGATCCTTCTCTTCAGAAGCAGATTTTGGTAATCCTCCTGCTGATATAGTAACAACTTTAGGTGTATACAAGAAGCATTTTCCCGAATTTTGTTACATTTCTTCCAAAAAGTTCTTCTGGGGTAGTGCTCCAAAGATAAATGACACTTTTGATGTTATACTCCATAGACCTATTAGACTAAAGAAACTGCTCATAACTTCTGGCAATTCATTGCATAAAAATGATTTTATCCGGTACGCCCAACTTAAATTATCTTCAGCATTTCAGCAAATGGTCACGAACAACAAAGCTAATTGCACCGATTTCCACACAGTTGCTTTCTTTAAAGATGGTGTCATTGACTTAAAGTTTAATAATGTAACCTCACAGTCTTTGATAGTGCAGTGCATAAGAATTGAATTTGTCAAAAAGCAGTCTAACTGGATTTTGATAAAAGAAATTGTTGTTCGGGGTGAAAATAACTGACCCTCTATGCTGGTCTGTAAGAAAACTGACTGAATATCGACGACATTCTCTTTCACCAAACCTCGCATGGTGAATTTTTAGAACTTTATTTAAATAAAAGCAGCAACAGTGCATAACTTCTACTGAATCAAGTTATGAGACAAGTACAAACAATTTAAAGTCTTGATCAGAACTGAGATTTTACGATATTTTTTTTCAGTGAAATTATGACATGTTTACACCTTAAAAACCCATATTTTTATCATATGCAACATATGAGCAATATCATCAAGAAAATATGTTTTATGCCTTGAAATCCCTATTATCCAAGAGCGGGTTATCCGTGCATCATAAAAGTAAAAATCCAGGAACAAAAAGAAATAGACTTGAAGAATGTCGAAATGGCTCGTAAAAAGAAGAATGTAACTGACTCCCCCAGCTCCTTATAAAAACATCCCTAATAATATGTATGAACATTATAATATTTTAATAAAACTTTATTTCAGTTACTATATATGGCTCATTCGAAACCTCTGAAACAGGTCATTTTTATACTGTTCTAGTTAATTCTTTGATTATCCGTGTTTTTTGGGTTCCGTGCAAACCCGTGCGCACGGAACCCTTTCGCGTATTTGTATGTGTTCTATGTTTAACGCCACAAAATTTTACAATGTCAAATCTATAACACACGTGTAGTAAATAGCAAATTTTAAGGGCCTGTTCACATAGAATCTGTCAGCGTCAACGTTACTCGTATTGAAATATATTAAACCAATTATAAACCTCCAAACCATTAGCCACGAAATTGTTAAGGCCTGTGATTGGTTTAAAATATGTCAATACGAGCCACACTGACGCTGATGAATTCTATGTGAACAGGCTCTTAGAGCTTTTCAGTTAGGGCCTGTTCACATAGGAGTCCGTTGCGTAGCGTTAAGGGAAAGATGACGTTGAGACGAAAATAAACCAATCATAGGCGTTAAAAATTTCATTGCTAATCGTTTGAAGGTTTGTCATTGGTTAAAAGTATTTCAATACTTTAACGTTCCGCAACGGTCTCCTATTTGAACAGGCCCTTACTTTTCAAAATCAACCCTGGGACTATGACAGTATTTCAATAATTTTATTTGTTGTTCTGCGTGGTCTTATTAACTGATGGGCTACAGCATTTTTAGAGGGGCAAAATATTCCAGAAAGTGCAATAAAAATCGTTATCAAGCTCCTACAGAAAATAATAGTTAATATATTTATGTCATTTCACTACCTATAGGTACAGTGGAAAGGTAAGTGCCTAGTGAAAACCTACATTATCGAAAAGAAAAAAAGTAATAAAGTGTAAAGTTTAATATTCACAAAATATCAAAGAAATATAATTCGAACAGATTTTAAATAAAGTCTAGTCATATGATGAAAATGATGAACAACGAAATAATCATCGTTAGAAATGTAAGCAATACTAGATGACAACCTCCAAAATTTGCTTAAACCATCGCAACGTCCTCGGAAACACGATATCAAAAAATGAAACACATTAAAAAAAAATCCTTCAAACAGATGAACTGTATTACTCACTACGAGCTGTATTACTAGATACAGTTATCATTTCCCCCCTCGCGTACTAGGTGCAAGAAGACGCTGCTAAACCATTTTTTTTTCCCTTTCTTTCTTTAGACTAAATTTAACAGTTGGACCAAACTTTAGTAATTAAATAGTTCAAGAGATGGCACCACTATCTAACATTTTTTGTTCATTGTGAATGGGCCTTTGGTTTTTTTTTCCTCTTTCGTTGTGGGATATCAAGTATGAGTTATTGCAAATTGAAAGAGAAACCATTCAAAATGACAAAAAATGAAATATATGACATTTCATATACCAAAATATGTGTTAGAGGGCATTACAACATTTTATATTAATAAAAAAGTATCAAATTTTATGCATTTCAATTTCTTTTACAGTAATTAATCATTAAAACCTATAGATACATATTTTAAAAAAGTGTTGCTATGGTAACTTTTAATATTTTCTACACATTTATTTCAATGCTCATTCAGATTACTATAATAATTCACTACTTTGTCAATTCCTGCATTTAACTCATATTAAGTTTCATATAAAGTCTGAGTGAATGCAATAATAATTATAATTCACTATAATTCATGTCATTAGCCTTTAAATCCCAACCCCCTAGTTTGATCGGTTACGGTTAATTTGATAATTAATTTTTGGTGAATTGCTTGTGCAACACATCACACTTAATTCTGTTTTTGTAACAATAAGATCATGTTCAGTATGGTATGATTACTGTATTTTAGGTAGAGTTCATTATTTTTTCACTGAATACTGCAGAAGAAATTAGTCAATATGTTAGTAAATGTTGAGAAAAGTATGGTGTAAAGTATGTGTATTCTTTTTGCAGCTATTAATAGTTATCCTAATAGTAAAGAGTTTGATACATTTTTATGCATAATTATGTACAAATTTAAAAACATTCATAACTGATACTATCATCCAAGAGCTCTTAAGTTGGATTTTCAGTAGTGCTTACAACTATTCATATCAAATTGATACATTTCTAGTCTAAAAACCAGCTTATATGTCCTCATTACTGGTGAAAGAAATTCCTCTTAATGATAACATTTTAGGTCACTATTAAGTTCATTTGAAGAGATGCTTTCTTTAAAGGGTTTTATAAAATTTATAAAATAGTTTTACATAAAGTAAACTAGAGTAATTCCATGCAACATAATTTAAAATGAAACAATTATAGTGTGACAGAAAAGAAGTACACTAAAAGAACAGAAGTTGAAAAGAAAGACAAAAAAGAAGCAGTTTATGTTAAAATTATTTTCAAATACTAAACAAATATTTAATATGTTACTTATATTAAATTTCTACAAATTTAGATTTAATACATAAAATAATAAAACTTGTGTGCAAATTCACTGATATGTCAGTACTTATTAAATATTCAAGTTTAAATTCATAAAAATTGGGCGAAATGAAAGATATTCACTTGGCAAAAATATTGTAAATGTATTATGATTCAGTTATCAAATTTTAAAAAATACTTTAAAAATTCATCTGTGATATGTATAAATGTACATATATATATAACTTGTTTTATATATCTGGCTGCTCTAGGTTACTTTGTTCTGTTAAACCACTCATGATCAGAACTAACAACTGAAGGAAATGCGATACAAAAGAAGAAGAAAAAAAAAGTGGTTTAGATATTAAGGATGCCATATGAATTATTTGAATAAGAACACCACTTGGATGTTAAAATTACTTATTATATAAATGACTGAAAATAAAATCTGGAAAGGCTCTAGCCTTTCCAGACTTTGTAGAAAAACATGTCAACATGATATGCCCCCCTTTTGTGATGAAACCAACTGAGAGAAGGTAATACTCTGCTACTTTCTTCCCCCCTCCCAACTGAAAAAAAAAAGGGTAGAAAAGATTCGGTTGAGCTCTGGTGGCCACAATATGATAGTTCGATAAAAATTCTGTTGATATCTACCACGAAGCCATAAAAAAATATTGCATTTTTGCTTTTATCACACCAAAGAAAAGATTAAAATTAGATGACATGCAATTCAAATATGTGGCTTAAGCCCACCACATGCACACATAGGCACATATAACGTTTCGCTTAGGAGCTTACTAATTATCAGTTTTAGTGCAACTTCGCTTAGATTATTGGGTGTAATTCTATTCAATCGATAATGCAATCCACTATTCATACCTAAAAAATGGTGTTCAATCTTCTTTTATTTGATTTATATTATTTTTACTAGGTCAAAGTAACTTATTGGTAACTATTTTTAAAAGGAATCCCTCCTTAAAACAAAAAATGATCTTCTCGAAGACATATTTCATAGGTTTGAAACCAAGCTGATTGATTGTAAAGAGATGCTGCCTATCTCGCTTGTGAAAAACTCAATTTTTAGCAGACTTTAATTTATCCAAGCTGTTTTTAAATCATATATCTTATTAAAACCATGAAGCAGTAAGATATCTCATAGCTTCGTGATTGAAATAAAAACATAAACAGTGCATTCGGCAACAGCTAGCAGTTAACATGAGCAAAGAATAATTGTTTATTTTTAATTTAAGGAACCTAGTCACGGTTAATGCTTTAGCGAAAAACTTAACTATGTCTGTGCCTGTATTCTATTCTTAGTAGTAGAGTAAACAAATATGATGACTGTAAGTGAATAGAGTATTATTTTACTACTCCATGTGAGGAAATAATAAATTGTTGAATACAACTTTGATTGGTATACTTTTTTTCAAGTGCGTATTCCTTATGGCTTACTCTTTTATTCAGTTATGGCTTTCATTTTAGATGCATTTGATGCAGAAGGAGTAATTCATATTATTTGATGAACATCCACCAGGACATATGATTCAAAGTAATTAGATTGTTTGTGTAAATACATTAATTTGTGAAAATTTTAATTGGTACTTTTCCGTTATAAGCACTACAATCGTTTTCATGCCAATTTGGCGCATTTTTAAAAATCGCTGCAGCGAGAGAAAAGTATCGCGATATAATGACACTAATGATTGGTAAATTACAATATTAAACTATACAAATCTCGAGATTCAAGGATCACGAGACGATACGAGATCGATTATTTTCGTGGTCATGGAGATAACGTGACTTCGTGGAATGCCGTAATTAAATACACTTACTTTAAATTGTAATGAATTTAGAGTCCGTCAGAAAATCGGACCGTATTTTTACGCAATGAATTTTAAAATATGGAATTTGCCTTAAGATGAGCAGGCAGCTATTACATTACTTCAAGAACAAGGTAACCTTCATATAGAAAGAAAGTGTGTAAATAATCATATAATGAGCTTGAACTGGTTTAAAATTTTTTAAACCAGTTCAGGGTAAGTTTTTTTTATCTTTTACTTTTAAATTCCGCCAATATTAAAAATAAGCCAAGTGTAGTGCTTATAACGGAAAAGTACCTTTTAATTTTTTATGAAATAGAAGTTAATAAAATAAGATTTAACATCTCAAAATCTTTGTTTCTTAACAATGAGTTTACTTGTATGTTATTCAAATTGTTTATTCCATTTGACATTTACTGAAATGAATTCGGGTTAAATTACACATAAAGTAATGCTATCAATGAGATAAGTTTACATTTTGCTGCAAATATATGCTAATTCTGTTTCTTGATTAGTGAAAATGATTTTAGAATTTTTTAACGCTATCAATGTAATTCCCAAATAAACCTCACTGAAAATGAAAATAAATGTTAATAGGAGCCATGCTCGAAAAAAAAACATGTTGACCCTGTAAAAACAATTAACACTTTGAAAAGTTTTGAAATCCTTAGATGTATAGTGCAACCCACCGTGTGTTTTACCCGGAAATTTGAGTAATGGAGATCAGCAGCGGGGAGGATTGCCAGTAAAATGTCATGAAGCCCCACCCCCCCCCTCCACGTTCCCATAAACAAACAAAACCAATCGTTCTCAGTAGAAAAATAGCTTTCAGTTGAAGATGTGTTATCACAGTTCTTTCAAATTGTCCGATTAATTGTTTAAATTTTTATATTACCAGCTTTTTAAAAATTTTGCTACCATACATTATATTAATACCTAGCACAGTATATCCCAATCGATGTAATGCGGTACATTGGAGTGCCACAAGATTTTTTTGGGAAAAAATATAAAAATTGGGACATAAAAATATTATCAAGGCCTACTTATAATAAATATAAAGTTTCTTACGTATATCTTTCAATAAATAAATAAAATTAGTAGTGGAATTAGTATTTATTTGAACTTAAATTTAATATGTTCCTGATATACATATTTTCACTTTGATTTAATATTTAAGAACAGAAAAAATTGAAGTTCTAACAAGGGTGTTCCAAGTTGCTAATCTCATTACAAAGGGTGCCCCAAACGTAAATAGGTTGGGAATCCTTGACCTACAGTTTTGTATTCATATTAGTTGTATACAGATTTCTTTCAAGGAAAAAAGGAAGAGGAATGAATGAATTTGATATATATCCTATGATTTCGATTACTTATAAATGATTACTTCTTTGGTTTGAGCGTAACAAGATGCTTCGGTTATTATTATTATTTTGAATAAACACAACTGTCTGTTGTTAAAATCAATGAATTGTGCATTTGCAAAACATCATTATTTACGCTGAATTATATTTGAGTATGAAGGGAAAATATTAATTAATGTAAGGAAAACTTATATTTTTATGCTAAAAAAGATTGAATTATTGAAGTCAGTATTTTAGAAACATATACAAAATGTTTTATCTTATGTAACAGACTATTGATTTTTTTTATTTGCAAAGTCATACCATGTTTACTCGTACTTTATCACAACAGGATGCGATGAGCATAAATTTAAGTTGTGTGCAAGATTTCAGTTATATTCTGAGCACCCCCCCCCCCAAAAAAAAAAAAAAAATAAAAATAAAAATAAAATAAAACACGCACACCAAAAAAAAAAAAAAAGAAAACTTTAGATTTGTAGAAAGATTTGCCAAATGAAACATCAGTTTTCAATGAAAATTTTTTTTTTTACTTTATAAATAAATAAATTTAAAAAAAAAACATTACTTATGATGTTACTCCTTGAACTACTGAAATTTTTTCATTGATAACTGCTTTTAAGTGAGTGGCACCAAGTTATTCTGATTGCTGAAAATAAAACGTTTGTAGATAGATGTAAAACAATTTGTTTCAGTTTGTGTATTATAGTTGTAAGAGGGAATATTTTTTTTTAGATTAACCACATAGTTTTGATTCTTTGAGAAAATTTTATTAATTTCTTGAGAGCATGGTTTATATGTATTTATTATGGGAACTATAATCAAACTGCAACAAATTCATAGTTTGTATCCATGTGCAATAAAATTAAGATTTCTGAAGTAATTGCAATAAATATTGATATTTTTAGAGAGATTGACGTTCGCATGAACAGATACAAGGCGCCTGGTAACATAAAAAGCTCTATACATTCGATTTAAGAATTAGAGATGTGAAATAAAATAAAGATTTCTAGTAATTGCAATAAATATTGATATTTTTAGAGAAAATGACGTTGATATGAACAGCTACGAGGCACCCGAGAACATAAAATGCGCCATATATTCGATTTAAGAATTAGTGATGTGGAAACAGGTTCCTAAGCAATTGAACCATCTCTGAAATGAAGGAACTGAAAAAAATCCAACGATGTAAAATTAAGAAAGAAGTTTAAATTAAAAAATTTAGAAAAAGTTTATAAATTTAAGAAGAATTCAGAAACTAATTAAATTTGAGAAATTAAGAATGAGGAAAACGCTTGTTTAGTCCAAAAGAATAAGCAACTGCACGACAAAGTTATTAAGACAGCAAGAGCAGACAACAAAAGTGGAGAAAAGGGTGATCGAACCAGGGTGCATATATATATATATATATATATAAACAGGTATTACTATACAGCGCAACACAAGAAGGCGAACATTAGCAAACAATTTGGCAAAGCCATAAGTTTCAGAATGAAATTGCCTAAAATTAAAGTTGTGTAGCAAAAATTGACCGTAGCGCTCCAGACCAACCAATCTAAAATTAAAGAGGCAAATATCTTTAATTCGGCACAAATGTTCTTAATGATATTTAAAATATCAGCAATTAATTTTAGAGTTTCATCGACATCGCATAAATTGTCATACATTGGGAGTTGAAACTGAATATTTTGCATATTAACTGTAATGTGATCTACGCTGGCAATGGGGTATTGTTTAAGGTTTGCTTTTAATGCTTGGCTTTATTAACAGGCTGATTTAAAGGAATAGCGAATTGATGGTTTAAGATGATAAATATTAATATTCAAAGTATAAAAAGATTTAGCCGCTTCATTATTTAGATCTTTCTTATTATCGCCAGCCGGGCGATGGCCGAATGCCTAAGGCACTGGCATTCGGTCTAGAGCCTGTGGGTTCGAATCCACAATTCGCATGGGTGTTTGTTGTCGTTCGGAATCGGCTTTAAACTGAAGATTCCAGTCTAATTAACCCTTGTATAGCAAAAGTTTACCGTAGCTCTCTTAACCAACCTTATTACCGCCGAATTATTTAAGTTTTTGTTTCCTGAGTTTAATTTAATAGCTTTTCCTCTTTTGTTTGAAAGTTTGCAGAATGTTATCCATCATGACAGCTGGCACGTTTAGAGGTGATATTTTTTTCTTTTCTGCGGATAGTCTCTGGTATAATACTAATCAGGACATCTATCAGATTTAAGTAATGATTTTCTAAACTATGATAGAATTTTTGACAATCGGGGCATTGCTTAGTGCCTTTAAAAAGGTAGAACTCAACTTGTGTTCGAGATTTTAGTTCATAAATTTTGGACCTTCCATCCGTAGGAGATAAAGTTGGGTAACGGATATTTCTTACGAAATTTCAGTTGGACAACTCTTTAACCCCGAAGCCTAATTTAATGGTTTCTAATTGGATTTCATCAATATGTATCTCAGGAAGGGATTTCCTTTACTTATAACTTTTAGGAGATCAATATTTTTGAGATACATTTTCACAAGGTCACCAGATATCTGTTGTTTAAATTTATCTTATAAGAAGTTGTTAAAACTTTTTATAATTTTACGCCTTTTTTTTACTATTTGGGTAAAAATTTAAGTTTGAATTAGTTACTTTTTCAGGAGTTTGGCTATCATGTACAGATTCACTAGATTTCTAAGTTCAGTACCAGATTCCAAATTATTGACAGACGTTTCATCTTGCCCCGTGTCAATAATTTCATCCTGGAGGAAATAAAATCTATTACGGAATCAACTACAGTAAAGCCTCGTTTACCCGGACTGACTGGGACTATAGGCAATCCGGATAATCCGGGTAATATGGGTGATAAGCAAAACAAAATCCTTAACTAAGCAGACTTGTCGTTTATTATGAAAAAAACTATGTTTTGTAACAAAATTACATAGTATTGTCTACAAGACATTAAAAAATATAAAAATAACTTTTCACGTCATTTAACAAAGAATTGGTAAGTCTCGTAAAGCTTTCTTAAACTCAACTAAAAGCATTTTATTACCATAATTTATTGTACTATCTATGCAGGAACTGTACATTGAATCAAACTGAAAGCGAATATTTGGAGTACTTGTAGTTACGTTCTTGTTATCATAGTTAAAAATTATTATCTAATGTGAACATTAAATAAAAATAATCTCTACAAATCTGATCCAGATTATCGGGAGATCCGGATAAACGAGGTTTTACTGTACTATTGGGATAAGTAGTTGATTTAGGTGAGGTAACATTAGCTCTAGAATTCGAGAGGAAGATGAAAATTTTCTCTCTGGGGCCTCATGGTGAACTTTGTTCCTATCGACCACTTAATGTTAATGGTTTCACTTAATGATCCTCACTAATTTCGTCATCAGAAACCTTAAAAAAAGAAAACTATATTAATTAGTTTTGAGCAGAAATCGTAAGCAATCTAATTTGGATATGATTTTAATTAAGTTGTTCCTGGGTGGATTAATTAAATACAGGTAACAACATTTCCACATACATTCCAAGAACATATTAGATATAGGCGTTCTGAAATTGTTATCATTTATTTCCCACAAGTAATACTTGTTGAGACTCTCCATTTCGTTTGCCTGCCTAGAAAGGTCCACCAGATGTAACATTGCGATTATAATTAAGAAAATGTAAGGTATACATAAGATTCGATTCACAAGAATCGAACTTTTGAGTGAATAAATTAAAGAAGCTGCTTGAGACATGCTAATTTCGGCATACGCGCTTGGTATAAATACCATGCAGCTTGATTAAGTTGAGAGGTTGAAAAAGTTGATAGATAAGCGTGAGGAAGCTACGAGGTAAGCAGCTCCAGGTGTTAACCGGCGCTTGTGCTTAGGGGGCCCAAAGTTTACGTGGCAGAACTGCTGGTTTGACTCTCTAGTTTGTGAGTATTGCAAAGTGTATTTTTATTGAATGTTAATATATATTCCGTACAAGTAGTACGTATGCTTATTGCTGTAAAAGCAAATTCTATATGTGCAACGAATTCAATAAACATTGTTTCATGTATAAACTGTGTTTGTATCAAATTCATTTAGAGTGCCACTTCAAATTATATACACCCAGGTTAGGGTAGAAGTGAGCTATTCTCTATAAATATAATCGTAATAAATCTTGTTATTGAGAAAAATTACGAAGTTTCTCAATAACAAGATAATACTCAGGTTTGTCATTAACAAAATAATACTCAAGTACCTCATTGATAAGATAATACTCAAGTTCCTCATTAACAAGATAATACTCAAGTTCCTCATTAACAAGATAATACTCAAGTTCCTCATTAACAAGATAATACTCAAGTTCCTCATTAACAAGATAATATTCAAAGTTCACAGCAGCAGGATCCAGTTCATCAGTTCTATCCACAAGGAAAAGATACTAGCGGCTTCAGGCGATCAATACAAAACGAAATTATAAATGAGTGGAGCATACTGACGTAGATCACAGCTTTCTCAAAAGCAGGATAAAAGTTTCAGTTCTACAGAGTTCAGTTCTTCAACATTCCAATCTACATTCATTTGTACCATATGTGCTACAAGAAAAATTTAATTGCATGCATTTATAAATGTATCAATTAAAGATTTACAAATCATGGATTGGTGAAATGATAATAAGAAATTTTCTTGCATGGAGACAATAATAATGGAGTATATCTTTATAAAAATGTTAAATTAATCCGTACAAATGTCTCAACGTTTCTATGAAATTAACAAAACAAGCCTTTTCTCACTTTTTTTTTTTTGGGGGGGGGGGGGGGGCAGGAGCTTTCTTTGCAGAGAACTTCAATGGGCGAAAACCCTGTACCAATTTTTACTAAAAGGAATTTCTTTTGTTTTCGTTTTCGTAAACTTAAAATTATTTAAATTGATTATAACTTTCTTGTGATACCTTCAAAGAAACTAGAAAAATTATTTTAAAAACGCTTATAATATTTGTTTACTAACTTTAAAGAAATATAATTTATTTCTTTAGAATATTTTAGATAAAGTTTGTAATAAACTAATACCCATACCTTGAATTTTTAACGTATATTTTTAGATAGAGAAATTTGTTTTTCTTTCTGCAGGTGCTGTGAATTGGAATATTGAAAATGAGTTTCTCATCCGATATCAATTTGACTCATAGAGCCAGTATTGCTGTTGTTTCATCTTTTTGGAATAAAGAAGATATTACTGCAGACATAAAAGGCTTACTATTATCAGATCGAATTGGCAAAAGGTGGTCAGACATCGAGAATAACGTATTGTTGAACCTTAAGAAAATTATTTTGCCAGACATATTAAAATTAAACTTGGAGAATTTAGTTCAGCCTATGGGAATACAAATATTAAAATGGATTTCTTTAACTAGATCAACATTTCGGGCTTATTTGCATCTTCCAGAGTCTATTATTTTTTACTGGACTGAAAGAGGTACACTAGATTCTATTAGAACTGCCGAGTTTATTATTGATTATTCTTCTGATAAAACTTTATGTTTTTGCCTTGCTTGTATATTTTGCATTGAGAAAATTATTTTTGAACTGTGGCCCAAGGTGGGCCAAACGGTGTATGAAAGTATAAAAACGAATTCATGTGCCATAGAAGCTGTAACTGTGATATTTTGGGTGTATTATTTAAACGATGAAATCGAGAATCTGATGACTTTAACGGAATACTGTGGTGTTAGAAATGCTCACGAGTTTGCATTTTTATTAACGTTAGATGCAAAATGTATAAGTACTTTAAGCTATTTTTTGGAACACATTCAACCGGAAGGAAGACAAAGATTAGTATTATTAGCGTTACATAGAATTTTCCGTTCTACGAGACCATATGATGGGAATGTATTAGTTTTCCTTTTTGGTTATTTAAAAGAATCTGAGATTAATCGATTAATAAAGGAGAATTCCTACTGTGTACTTGCTTCCCTTTTAGAATGGCCATGTCAAGAATTCTTCATGTCTGTTGCAAACTCCTGTTGGAACCAACTCTCTAGTTTCGATTACCAAAATTTGTTTCACGATATAGTTGAACGTGTATCGAGGTACGGTGTTGGCAACATTTATAAAAACCTCGCAAAAAAATTTTGGCGATCGTCGCCTTCGTCTTTTAGAGAATATGTTATATCTAAATGCACGTGTGGAACGTTTTTAAGTAGATCATTTCTTTTGGACAATACAGATGAAATTATAGAGATGATTCTCGGCGATTGTAGTCCAAATAAAAGACGTGAAATTATCTTTTATTTCGAAGGTATGAATGTATGTGATTTATTAGTCAAGAGAGAGAAATGGAACTCGCTAAAACTGCTTATAACTAGTTGCATATCATCCCGTGACATTTTGGAGGAATTTATCATGCAGTACGAATCTACAAAGCCATGCTATTATAATTCAGAAACAGATTTACGAACTGATATTATGATAGAGAAAATAAGAGAGTGGTTTTAATAGAATAACTTGAGCTCTCTCTCTCTCATTTGCGTTTTACTGTCCAGTTAAAATTACTATTTATAAAAAATTAAAAAGGAGGTGGATAATTGATGAGCCAATAACTACTTGTCTTTTAAATGAAATGCTTTATAGAGTCATTATTGACCAAAAAATTATCATTATGATCCTGTAAATTGTGCTAACATGCGGTATACGCATAATCTGCAATTTCTCGCATAAACCGTGCTGTACTGTAAATTTTAATTTATCAGTTTTTCTCCTGCTTGATCCATCTTTAATCTTGAGAATCCGGATATAGAACAATAAAGATCCGGTTTTAAAAGGAAGCAGAGTACTGCATTAAAAAATAGGGAAAATGGTTACTTTTGCTAACTCAAAATGTGCAAGTCCCTGATGAACAGCAAGGATTTCTGTTAAGATTTTCTGGTTTTTTTTTTTTTTTTTTTTTTTTTTTTTTTTTTTTTTTTTGCCGAGCTATTCAAAATCCTGATGACTGACTACGCTCATCTTCCAAACACGCAAAATGTATTTCACTTGGATTTTATTGAGACTTTCGATCTGCAAATTAATTACAGCTAGAATTGGAAGTAACCCTTCCTTGGGGAGTTGTGCATAACCTGTTTTAAGACTGCTTCTTATTAAAGCGTGACAAAATTAAACATCAGTAACTACATAGAAGTAAATAATTTTTAAAAAGCGAGGATGCAAGGATTGGTCGTGTCTGTCGCCCTCTACCAGAGGGGTCGATGCTTTTGTTTTTGTTTTGTGGAAACAGTCCGGGGGATTGTGACCCCGAAGACGCACTGGGTTTCGCTCCCAGTCAATGTTAGAAGACTGAGTAAGATATTAACAAATGCAAATGTTGTACATAGTATCATCTTTTAGTATTGTGTTTTGCCTGGGGCCGTCCAAATAAAATATTTTGAACATTCGCTCAAGTGCTGTTGAATCGGTACCTAACAAAGTCGGCTATCATAGAGAGATCGATGCAACATTAACGCAGACTGCAGGATTCGGGGCTGGAAAATAGTATATTATTCTAATATGTGGATTAAGAGTTTAAGCAGTAATCCATCGATTCATCTGTCAAGGTGAGCAAATTTTAAGCTTTCTGTTTTGGGCAATCATCAAAGATATTTAGATAAAATGTTCGCTGCCAAAAGTCTTTAAAAAGATTTGAGAATAGTTGCTAAAGAAAGTGAGGCAGAGGTAACCCCAGTTTTAAAAACAAGAGAACTTGTGAATTTAATTCTCAACTCGGGAAAGTATAAAAAGGATAAATAGTTTGTGAAATGGTTCATAAGTACTGCGGTTGAAGATCGAAGAGAACTAGAAGAAAGACAATGTCAAAAACAATTGAAAATGGCAAGGGCTCAAAATGTCAACATAAATTCAGAACCGGAGCAGAATGGTAGCGAGAAAGATAGATCTATAATCAATATCATTGAATGCGTAAAAGCACTGAAAATTCCATGTTCTACTAAATCGGAATTTAGCCCAGTCAAAATAGGTTTTATGGCCAAAAAAAAAAATTTGGAAGTTTTGAAAATTGGTAGAGATGTTTGTGTGGGCACACTGTTGAACATACTAAAGTCCCCGCCGATTAGACTTCAGCGTTCACCGCCATCTTTGAAAATGTGTAGACTTCTTTGGTTTTTTTGCAAATAACTTGAGAAATGGTGATTTTATGTAAAAGAATTGAATACAAAAATTGAAGAGCATTAAATTATGTACTAAAAATATCCTTTACATTTTTTTCACGAGTCTAACACAAACAAAGATAATTGACTTTGAAAAGAGCGGACAATCACACTTCGGTCGCGGAAGCGCGGGTCATCCCCATCGCGATGGGGGGATGTGCACCAAAAGTCTTGCATACTCACGTTAACCTCTGCATATTAAAGCTCGACAGATAGCTGCAGAAACATCCAATCCATTGTTATCAGGTTGTATTGTGAGGCTTGGTGGATTCTGTCTTTTAATGTCATACTTAGGCTGGCATTGGGTACATAATAGCTGGAAGTGGGTTTAAATAACTTTGATGTATGCACCTACGTGAGTAGCAAAAATGTTGCTTAGCGATGCACGCGCTAGAATAGCCCTGGCTCATTTATTTACCCAAACATCTTTAGCAAAACTAATTTTTGACGGCAGGGACATATCTGATTTGGAAAGCAATAATCTTAATGAGTTGTTTAGAGATTTTGAAGGCTTTTTTTGTGTTATTGCAAATAACATGGAAAATATTAACTTTTATGTAAAAAAAAGTTTAATACAAAAATTAAAAAACATAAAATTGTGTTAAAAAAGATTAAATATATATTGTCGTAACCCTAACACGTACCAAAATATTGACTATTAAATGCGCGTTGATAATGGAGGTAGCGTCCAAATCTCGTTCCAGGCGCTTTCCTTTGAATTCTGTTCTCTCCTCCATTGCGGCATTCTTTAAATACAAGAAGATAGACTTTAATGTTTTTGGCTATGTATAAATTGATCATTATTAATTTTATAAACTTGGATCTATTCACTACAACATTTTCACGGTGTATAATGTTTTAAGCTTACCTACTTCATGGTTTACGTGTTTTCTTCGGTAAGGGATTGTTCGCGTCGCCAGGCTTGAATAGATCATCTATGGGTCCGCTAGCATCGCCCTATTCATCAACTCCTTTTATTGGATCGTCATCATCTACAGGGCTGATGTTGATGCCTGCTCTCCGACAAACGTATCTTACTCCACTGTCAGTCTTACAGTTGCAAAACACCGTACTTAAAACTTAATCGGGAACCTCTGCATCCATAATTGTGATGGGCATGAGAGGTTTCTCTTGACGTTTCCAGCCGAACACTTCGGGATTCATATATACACTCATGGACAAAAAAATTAGCGCACCAAGAAGGAGTCGTCAAAATGAAACGAAATTTTTACATACGTAATGACTACTTTGATATAAGTAAATAATAAGAAAATCAAAGAAAAAGGATAATTTATTTCAGAGAAAAAGGCAAAAGAACGGAGGAGTTAATACTCCGTTGGACCCCCTCTAGCGCGAATGCACGATGCGATAAGATCGGGCATTGAGTCATACAAGTTCTGTATGATGTCTTGAGACATTTCGTTCCATATTTGCTGTAACCTTGCCTCTAGTTCGTTCAAACTCGTGGGATGCCCAACTCGTCGTCCCAAATGATCCCAGATATGCTCGATTGGAGACAAATCTGGGGATCGGGCAGGCCAAGGAAGGGTAGTAACAGTGCGGAGACAGTCTTGTGACACCCTTGCCGTATGAGGCCGAGCATTGTCTTGTTGAAAAATGGCTCCTGGGAGCCGTTGCATGGGTGGCAACACATGTGGTTGCAGGATTTCATGAACATACCGCTGGGCTGTCATGGTGCCACGGAACAATACTAGGGGTGACCGTGTATTGTAGGCAATGGCACCCCATACTATCACACCCGCTGTGGGAGCGATGTGTCGCTGTACAGCAAAGGCAGGATTGAAGCGTTCACCACGGGCTCTCCACACACGAACACGATTGTCATCACTGCCGAGATTGAATCTGGATTCGTCGCTAAAGACGACCTAGTTCCATTCCGCTGCAGTCCAGTTTCCTCGTGCGCGGCAAAACTCCAAACGGAGGCGTCGATGGGTGGGCGTCAAGGGCAGCACACGTAATGGGCGCCGCGATACCAACTGTCCTTCAGCCAGGCGCCTTCGTATGGTTCGAGAAGACACAGAGGCCCCTAGTGAAGGTGCTACCTGTGCCTGGATGGTGGCCGATGAAGCAGTTGGCTGTACGCGTGCATTTCTTACGATGTGGCGGTCTTCTCGACGACTGGTCTGTCGAGGGCGTCCTGAGCCTGGTCTTCGTGTACATGACATCTCTCGGGTCCACTGGTCCCAACACTT
This sequence comes from Dolomedes plantarius, assembly GCA_907164885.2. Taxonomy (NCBI): domain Eukaryota; kingdom Metazoa; phylum Arthropoda; class Arachnida; order Araneae; family Dolomedidae; genus Dolomedes; species Dolomedes plantarius. The sequence continues at coordinate 167,886,897 of OU015492.1, forward strand.
CCTCACAACACGATCAGAGCGGCCTAATTGACGAGCTACTCGCCTAGCTGACCACCCAGCTTCCATCATCCCGACGATTCTCCCCCTCTCAAACTGCGACAACTGCTTATATTGTCTTCGACACGGCGTAATGGCATAGAATCCCGCCCTGGATTAGAAAAGACTAAACTGCCATTGAAGCGACGTGGTGCGGACTATAGAATTATATACTACTTGAAGTCGTGCAATCGTGACGTTGACGAGGTTACTTGGCGAACCGTGAACCGTGATGTCAATCTGTGGATCGTGATATGAACGAGATATGCAGATGTGAAGGGAGATAAGTGTGAAAGTGTTGGTTTCCGTGGAAGTTGGAACTTTCCGGTGTGTACAGAGTGGAAGAGATTATGGTTTTGACGGATAAATTGATCCTTTTCTTGTTTGATACCCTTACGTGTTTATCCAATGCTGGTGAATCCTAACAATGGAAGTATTTATGGCTTTGAATACAGCGCCAGCGGGATCGGCGATAGTAAAACAGGTGACTCGTCCCACTTCTGAGAGACAGGCGACCCCTATGTGCGCTGCCAAAAGGAACGACAGCCACGAATTATCGGGGTGCGAATATAAACAAAAGAGCATTGACGAGGAATCGCGAGTTGTATGTCTAAGGTTTGAGTCAGGAAATAACAAGGGCGAGAAAGAAATTCGAAACTGCGCACGAACTGTTTACGATAAACAAGAAACTAAAAGGCCATGTCCAGAATCTTTGAAACTGAAGGAAAAAGAAGAAAATTGCAGATCTTACACTGTGAGAAAGAACTTAAAATTACATAAAGACAATTTTGTCATGATCGACGGACTAGTTTTTCATAGCGATAAAATGTTAGGAGAAACACTCATGTAACTTGTATTGTCTTGTTATAGAAGCAATAAAATGTTACATTTACACATGAATCTGTTTGAGGAAGTCACGTAGGAGTACGGAAAACAAAAGAAAGAATACGGTATAATTTCTTTTAACCGGAAATGACAAAAGGTATAGCTGGATATTGTAAGATCTGTAAAGATTGTCAGTTCCGGAAGGTTAATTCGATTACAGATAGGGCTCGAATCACTAAGTTGTCAAGGCCATCCTTACCCTTTGAATTCACTAGTATAGATATCCTGTGGTCTATTCAACCACATTCTGGTAGGAGTCACTGATATATATTATGTGTAATAGATCATCAACATCTCAGTGGCCTTAGGTGATAGTGTGGCATAATGCCACTATGTAAAATTTATTACTCAAGAATTTAAAGACTTAATGATAACCGCTATTAACTTAACTTAATTAATATCATCTAAACGATTAATTGCTAGCTGTATTAATATTAATTTAAAATAACTATTTTCCAGATACATATTGTATGCTTAAAGCGATTATACTGTTAATATCTACAATAGCTAAATATGTTTACATTTTCCAATAATAGAATCGATTACCTCATTCGAATTTCGCATCGCGATTCGATTTCTCAACTTAACTGCAAAAATAACTACTTCCCACGTGTGCAATAGCTTACATGTATTCATACGCCGATGTTTCCTAAAGATAATAACAATATAATCGCAGTTTAATTTCTCTGCTAATTTAGTCCTTTGATACAGCTATTATTAAATATTTATCCCCTTTCTACAGACATTATTTTGTTGTTTATTCTAAAAGGAGATGGGATCTCTTTATCAGAGTAAGCACTTTAACCTAGGCTTGTGTGAACAGGTTTTGGGTACAAAAGGTTTGCTTCCCCTCCATAAAAGAGGGGAGCTCGATTTGTTAGCGACATGGATAGGGATTGGAATTTTGGAGCGTGTCTCCCCAAATTTTTATATTCGGACATTATTTTTTGTGATACTGGCTGGCTGAAGGTGTAGAATGGAAATTTTATAAGGAAAATAATAAACAAGTGTTTCTCGAGGAGATCTTGTCTGTGCCAATTTCTTTCACTTCAGTATGCGTGATTCTGCTATTCGTCATCTACAGTGCTAAAGGGTACACAGTCTAAATTTTTTCAAGTTCAAATGATACAGTGTCTTCTTGCAAATTACCCCCTGCGTTTCGTGCTTGGTGTGTGATTCCAGTTTTATCTGCGAGTTTGATGCAGTTCCAGTAAACAACGTACCGATAAGAAACCGGTCTCCACGTGGCAGAAATCGATCCATCATTTACGGTAGCTGAACTGAAAACCTCGACATCGTGGGCTTCATCTGTTCAACGTTGCTCCAGTTTACAGAACTGTTTCAGTCTTTCGGTTTCCCACCTCCAATGCTCAAGTGGGAGAGACACAGAAGTGGGAGAGTCAAGAATTCCAACAAAGTAACATTTTCCGGGTTATCTGCATGTCAAGTGAGTTGATAAAAAATGAAGTTATTTAACTTTCAATTTGTTAATACCGTCAGAACATACACAACGTCTTATTGCAATGTACACATGTAAAAACCACTATACCTCTCTTTAATAACCTTTGAACTAATTTTGTTTTACCTCTTTACCACCACTATTTTACTTCATTGGTGCCGTGTTCAAAAACTAAAGAATTTAGGTTCGAATCAGGGTTAGAAATGTTCTGATAGTGTTAATAATTATTTTGATAAGAATCAATCAATGCATGAAATATAAATAATTGATCATACTTAAAATTTATAAAACATTGTGAAATATAATTCTTATTTGATAGTGCATACCATTAAGATAAATTGAAATGGATATATAGTGTGTTATATATATGCAAAAGTATTAATATTCTGTGTTTTTTATAGTGTATTGTATGATATAATTGTGTGAAATATTGTGTATACAAGTGTAGGTTAATATGGCTAACAAGCAATCATTAGCCAGTATTTTGCCAAAATTTGCTGGTACTGGTACATACAACATATCTTTCTTTCTAAAACAGCTTGATGAAGTTGCAAAATTAGAAAATTGGTCTGATTCCAAAAAATTTGTTTTTCTTAAACTTAATCTAACAGACAGAGCTCTAAGTTTCATAATTGATGATACCAATGCATCTAAGGCTGATAACTATAATTCACTTGCAACTATCTTAGAAAACAAATTCAAGAACCAGTCATCATTTAGTGAATTAAATGAAAAATTTAAAAAACTTAAACATTGACCACAGAAAAAGTAGCATTTACTACCCACCTTCCAATGGAGTTGTTGAAAGGGTCCATCGTACCATGAAAGAGAGTATTGCTTCGTTATCTGATAATACTTTTGAATGGTCTGATAGATTATTATTCTTTAAATTACATTACAACTGTGCCAAACACTCTGTGACAAAGTTTAGTCCTGCACAACTATTTTTCGGCAGGTAATTAAATTTACCTTTACATATCTATGATGAACCTCAAGTTTCAGAACAATATTCAGAATACATTAAAAAACAAAACCAACACATCATTTCAACTAGAAAACTTGTCAAACAAAATGAGACAAATTACTTTAATAGCCAATCCCAACACATCAAGGGCAGAAATATTCCTACTTTTAATATAAATGATGTTGTATACGTAAAATCTTTTACGGATCCTAATGTTCTACACCCAAAATATAATGGACCGTACACAATCACAAGAAAACTGCGTAATAACAACTACATTATTAGGAAAATTGATGGCGAAGACCAAAAACAAATTAAACTACATGTTAGTAAACTTTTCTGCAACCTTCTCTCAATGTTACCTAGTGCCATATTGTAAAAATGGAAATTTTTCTTCAAATTTTGTACAAACCATGCTACCAAAATGTTCATTATTGCTTCCTTTTTGTGAAAACTATTTTACACATGTTTCATCAACAATCTATGTAATCATCTCTGTTGCCATTCCTTTTCATATGAACTGATAGACGTATCAATGCATATGTGCTGATTATTTTGCTGGCTGGTCCGAAATTAATCAGGGGAAATTTTAATTCAATATGATTTATATTTATATGTTCAGAATAACAAAAAAATTTTTATCTACAACTATCATAGTTTTTACAATACCCAATTATTTTATTAATGTGTGTAATGTGTTTTTTCAAAAAAAAAAAATCTTCAATGAGTTAGGTACTATTTTATGAATATTACTGTTCAGTTATCGAGTTAATGCGTATAGCATCCTGTAATTACATGCAACTTCAAATTTGAAAGTTTTTGCGTTAGCAAATTTGCCACTGTAATTAGGACTCATGGAGACGCTGCAGTTATATTGGAGTTCTCGTACTCAATTGTATGGCAATTTATGTTCATGTGTTGAAACTAGCATTTGTATAATTTGATAATGGCAGAATTAAAATGAAAATTTAGCAATGTGTTAAAACAAATAATTTTTTGAAAAGAAAAAATCTGAGCTAAATCACAATTAAATACAAAGTAAAATGAATCAAAATAAAAAATTTTTTAGGTGTGTGCGAAATTTCAAGAGTGACAAATAATGCAAAATGATGTATACATCCTTTCGCCACACCACATGTTTGCTCAGAATTTCAAATGGTGTAATTAAGTAACAAATCAAGGTTGAAATGTGTTTAAGTGTCAAAATTTTGTTATAATGATGTATTGATATTTCACAATTAGTATAATTAACATTGATTGATTGATTCTTATCCAACTTTAATTGTTTCCCAAGAGAATGGATTAGATAACTTCACATAAAAAATATTCAGGAGATTATCACTATTGGATAAAACAAATTTGAAAGTGTATTCAATGTCAAACTGTTAGCACAGTAAATCACAAATATTTTAATTGTATTGAATCATGTAATTTTATAGTTAGCATCATGTAAAAAGTATTAAGTCAAGGTATTTAAACCTGTAAAAAATTCTTCATGCCAGTCAGCGCTTAAATGTGTGTTAGAACAGTTTTTAAATGTGTTTTATAATAGATTTTGTAAAAATGTTTTAAAATTGTTGAAGGTGTGTATCTGCTCTGATCAGTCAGAAATCCTGGCTACTTTGTAAAGATCCATCTCCTTTTTCTTTTCTTTTCTGTAGGGGGGAGGTATGTGGCATAATGCCACTATGTAAAATTTATTACTCAAGAATTTAAAGACTTAATGATAACCGCTATTAACTTAACTTAATTAATATCATCTAAACGATTAATTGCTAGCTGTATTAATATTAATTTAAAATAACTATTTTCCAGATACATATTGTATGCTTAAAGCGATTATACTGTTAATATCTACAATAGCTAAATATGTTTACATTTTCCAATAATAGAATCGATTACCTCATTCGAATTTCGCATCGCGATTCGATTTCTCAACTTAACTGCAAAAATTACTACTTCCCACGTGTGCAATAGCTTACATGTATTCATACGCCGATGTTTCCTAAAGATAATAACAATATAATCGCAGTTTAATTTCTCTGCTAATTTAGTCCTTTGATACAGCTATTATTAAATATTTATCCCCTTTCTACAGACATTATTTTGTTGTTTATTCTAAAAGGAGATGGGATCTCTTTATCAGAGTAAGCACTTTAACCTAGGCTTGTGTGAACAGGTTTTGGGTACAAAAGGTTTGCTTCCCCTCCATAAAAGAGGGGAGCTCGATTTGTTAGCGACATGGATAGGGATTGGAATTTTGGAGCGTGTCTCCCCAAATTTTTATATTCGGACATTATTTTTTGTGATACTGGCTGGCTGAAGGTGTAGAATGGAAATTTTATAAGGAAAATAATAAACAAGTGTTTCTCGAGGAGATCTTGTCTGTGCCAATTTCTTTCACTTCAGTATGCGTGATTCTGCTATTCGTCATTTACAGTGCTAAAGGGTACACAGTCTAAATTTTTTCAAGTTCAAATGATACAGTGTCTTCTTGCAAATTACCCCCTGCGTTTCGTGCTTGGTGTGTGATTCCAGTTTTATCTGCGAGTTTGATGCAGTTCCAGTAAACAACGTACCGATAAGAAACCGGTCTCCACGTGGCAGAAATCGATCCATCATTTACGGTAGCTGAACTGAAAACCTCGACATCGTGGGCTTCATCTGTTCAACGTTGCTCCAGTTTACAGAACTGTTTCAGTCTTTCGGTTTCCCACCTCCAATGCTCAAGTGGGAGAGACACAGAAGTGGGAGAGTCAAGAATTCCAACAAAGTAACATTTTCCGGGTTATCTGCATGTCAAGTGAGTTGATAAAAAATGAAGTTATTTAACTTTCAATTTGTTAATACCGTCAGAACATACACAACGTCTTATTGCAATGTACACATGTAAAAACCACTATACCTCTCTTTAATAACCTTTGAACTAATTTTGTTTTACCTCTTTACCACCACAATTTAACTTCAGATAGCTCTGAGGTTGCTAACAGCAAATGCAATATGTGTAACACTACAGGAAATTTTTACACGCACAGGAATCCCCAACATTATCGCCAGCGATTGTGGTACAAATTTCTTGTCGAGTTTAACACAAGGGATTATGAGAAGAATCAGTAGCTCTCCACACCCTTATAAACCCCGGGATATCCGATTAGCAATGGCTTAGTGGAAAGATGGAAGCGTCCTCAAAAATATGTTACACCATGTTATAAGAGAAGCTTCAAATAATTAGGATAGACATTTACCATTTTTATTGTTGGCATACAGAAAGGTAACCAAGTGTACAACGCGACTATCACTATTTCGATTTATGTATGGAAGAAAAGCTTACAGGCCCGTTAGCTATTTTGGTACCAAGATCGGGAAAGTTTATATTCCCATAAATATAACAGAATATGCAGTAGATTATTTAAGAAAGCTCAAAATCAATCAGAAAACCGCCGCTGAACAGGCATTGCTAATTACAGGTGAAAAACATTTTTTTTTCTTTTTTCAAGCGCGGAGGCGCTTGTCGCTACACCTTCGCCCGAATGTGAATTACCGGGCAGACAACGCCTTGCAGACATCAGACCAGTAGTGGTCAACATCAAATGCGGACGGCCGCCATAACTCACACCGCAAGACTGCTGGCCATTCATTTAAGGGGGCACCATATAGGCGGCCAGCACTTCCCCCTACAAGTCGGTCCCGTAATTTAGAACCGAGTCAAGTGACGAGACGGGAACATTTGATCCCGCAACTCCAGAGGTAAATTTGAGAACTTGGAGGACGTTGCAGCCACGGCAGATTTTACGTGCACGAGCCTTGCACGATTTTACGTGCACACACGTGTTAATAAGATGGGAAAGTATTATCTGCGATCTCAATCCGTAGGAGTTATCCTTGAAGAAAATCAGGAATTCGGAGACATTTGTGTTACTACAGTGCAGGATTATTGAGACTGTGATTCTGTTAAAGATTTAAATAGACAACACTTAAATGCTCGGATGGGGATAAAATTAGTAAATATACTTAGCAAACATGCCGACGTGTTTTCAGGGAAAATACAAAATTGCTAAGGCTGAAAAAACACGCAAATACGAGAGAACATTATTACTTCATGATGATTTCTTTCTCTTAGGAGATGCACTGAGTTTTATTCTTCAGGTTGTTATAAGAGGGGAGTTAGTAACAACTTAAAATCAGGTATGGCATCTCTTTTCAATGTTACTGTTACAGATTGTAGAGTTGTATTAGATGGAAAAAAGGGGTGAATTTAACATTAGTATTTCCGTATGGAAAGTTACTATTCCTGCTACGGATGGTGATTCTATCAACATAGTATCATACACAGTTAGCAAGATAGATTCTTTAAAAAGTTATGAACTTCATGTTTATGACAGAACATCTGTCAGGATGCCCGAAATCCATAATGACACAAGTTCTGGAATTTGGAGTCGTACAAACACTTTAATTTTTGAGCATAAACTCTTGAATGTATCTGAATAGTCATCTGTGCTTGCTTTCAAGTTTGACACAATTAGTTGCAATATTCCAATGTAATGTGCCAATAAGATATGTATGAGTCCAGACTGGCTGTGCAACGATAAAAATGATTGTGGAGATTATTGTGATGAACAGAATTGTGAATCTGTTCCAGTTCAACCGACTGTACCTACTCCATCCGAATAGACTAGTTATTTAGCAAACAGCATTTTGGTTGTGCATCTTGGCTATGATGATGATTGGTGAAATCTTTAGTGTCTAGGCCGGATATGGGCACGTTAAAGCTGTAGACCATAAAATCCTATAAGGTCAGAGAGGGTGTGAAAAAGTCGATCCCAGCAGATGTCGCTCCTGGGGGGGTATCGTCTAAATTTTGGTGGCAGCCTATTCACTGGCAGGGATTCAATCCTGGAAGGCCTAAGTTGCTATGTCGGCCCTGTCTGGTGCGTTGGGCATTGGAAATTGAAGAAATTACGGGTCTTACAGTTCTTGTTTGCTACCTGAAATATAAAGATTCAAATAAAGAAGACTTCATGAACTTGATGATAAACTACACCTAAACTTTCAAACTGTTATTTTTTGGAACTCTTTAATTGTCTTTATATGTAATGTTTCAATCTTGTTTGTTTCTTTCTTAGTTGCAATATTTTACGAATGTCGATTTATATCTGTTTTATGTAGTAACCGGTATGGTAAGATATGCACAGCTGTCCAGCGGCAAAGTGATTAAAACATCAGCCTGCCACGCCGGGGCGTGTGTTCGAATCCCGCACAAGGCAAGGATGTAATATTGGGGTAAAAGTCAGTCGTCTGTTTGCACCTACAAGCCATCACCGTTTTGCATGGTTTGTAAATAAACATTCTGTGTGCGTGTATACTTCTATTTACTGTCTTATCTTTTCATGAACACCGGACAGGGATCACGAAGTGTGAGCCCCAGAGATATTAGGAACAACAATATATACACGTCTTTTTATTTATTTATTTATTTTTCTTTGTTAGATCTTTAGTTCCTGGTGGCTTTATAGATGTTATATCGTCATTTCTGCATTCAAATATGAAATATGGTTATTTAATTACTTTAAATGTTGCGCTAAAAAACGATGCAGCTCCGTATATAGTTAATTATGATTATGTTATACAGAGGCTGTTCATACATTTGTTAGACGATGTATATTATATTTACAAAACTAAATTACATAAAATTCTTGTGTTTTAAATGTTCTATTTGACATCCCTTATTCTGAATTATCTTTCGACACCGCAATTTCCAGGATAATAATGCCTTTTGAAGTGTCAGAAGAGGTATTCTATCCCATTCCGCCTGAACAGTTTTCCAGAGTCCTGTAAGGGTTTTGGGACGACGTTTGGATAATGCAGATTTTAAAAGTCCGAAAGCACAAAAATCCATAGGTGATACATCGGGAGATTTAGTAGGGATATCAGTGAAGGGTATGGCCTTGATACCAGTTTTTTTTTCCATTTCTTTTAGGAAATTTACAGTGGATTTTGATGTGTGACTGCTAGCTTTGTCCTGATGGAGTCTCACAGATTGATGACACTGTGGGTAAAGCGATGGTATTTCATTCAGAAAAATTGGCGATAAAATATGTTCCTGATAGTATTTGGAGTTAATCTTGACATTTTTCCCCTCTCATTATTTTTAACTTGTTATTATAAGAAAAACCAGCAACAATCATGAATCCCTTAGAAAAACTTTCTTTCGATTCTTTGAACCATGTACTTAAATTTTTTTCTCCCCTTTTATGATAATAAATGGCTCTTTTTTTGTTGCAATCATTTAAATACACCCATGATTCATCTATTGTGACAATTGTTTTCCATTTTTCTTTGGATAAGTGTTTCTCATATAGAATTCTGCAGCGTGTCCTACGATCATCGGTATGATTTGGAAGAAGACTGTGCACATTGCGTTTTTTCGCTTTCTTAAGATTTAAATCAACGTTTATCATTTTGTTTACAGTGGACACCGAGCATTTTAATGATTTTGCAACTGTCCTTTGACTAGGGGGATTTTCTTTTCACATTAAACAACGTACCTTTGCAATAGTCGAAGATGTCCGTTTTTTCCTTGGATACTTGTTTGGAATTTTTGTCCCACTTGAGGCTCCAATTTGACGTTTTTTTCCTTTCTTGTTGACGATATTACCTATCGACGCTTTAGATATCACAAAACCATGACTCTCACATCGTTTTTGGATAACGGAGTATGCATATTTCTCTTCGGAAAGAGCATAAATGTAGCCTTCGAACCACTGCTTTGTTAAAAACGCTATTTTGAATAAAAACAAAACTTTCAAGCCGCAGACGATAATTTTGACTTTTAAAAACATAGTACAATTGCAATTATTTCTTTTGCAGCAAACGATTTTTTATTACCGCTTACCAAAATCGTCTAAAAAATGTGCGAACAGCCTCTGTATATGATTGTAGACAGTTTATGGTTATTGTTATTGTTGTACTGAAATTTAGTAAATTTAATATGGCACGTGGAAAATGCCGGGCAAATGATTGTCACATGAGCATTTTCAGGTTGCAACAACGACCATAATCTTGGAGGAGGGGAGGGGGGTCATGCCTGACGCCCTTTGTCAGAGAGGGCCGACAGCGGTCGGTTTGTTTTTTCTGTGAGGAAACAGTGTGTGTGAATGAAATTTGAACATCATTTTAACCGCTGAAGTTTGAAGTTTTTGACGTCTTTCAAATCGATCCTATGTGGGGTGCAATCCTGGAGTTGGAGGAAGGGGGTTGTAACGATAATAGTGGTTATTTATGGCAGCTATAACTCAACTACTAATCAGTGGATAGTAACAAGTGATATCCCGTTTGAAAGCCAAAGATCCAAAGTTACAAACAGGATACTAAGCGCACTCGTGCAAAAGGCGCATTGTAAGCCCGAATTGTGTCAGTCTGGGATCTTCAAACGCCCGTAACTTACGAACTATGTATTGAAGCTAAGGTGTCAATGGTTTTGTCTCAGCGAGATCTGTACAAAGTACTTGCATTCGTGATGATCAGTTACGATTTCTATAAGTTATATCCGTTAGAAGTGTCTAAAATGACCTGTTCTACCTTGTTGGCATCTATATACAATAAAAACCAGGCGAAACGGAATAAAATGAAGAGATCAGGTGCCACTTTCCTCTGACATATGCGTGAGGAACATTCGTAAACGCCAAAAAGTGGCTGACAAGCAAGCGACTAGCACATCATTAGTGCCACTAGCGGTAACTTTGAGAAAACGGCGTCAATCTCGGCTAGTCCAGGAAAGGAAACTTCTCAAAATGCATATAATACAGTTCTGCGATACCCAAGAATATCATCTATGACCAACATGCTGAGGTATTGTCCTTACCGGCAACCATCAACGGCCACGGAAGATCTTTCAATCTAAACATATGCATCATACCGTACATGACGCCTGTACTCAACAAAATCATGCTGATTTTGTACCTTTGATCTTAAATAAATGCACTCACTGAATGCAACCATCATTTCATTTCTCAACCCCCAACATATTCTACGTTTAAACATATGCCTGCTTCCGCGAAGCAGGCTACCACTATTTTTTGATTCTGATCAAATGATCAACCCGGATGTTGACGACGGACTGTTTCCCCTCGAAAGACGTGCGTAGCAAGAGTAGATGACGCAAAATGCAAAGAAGGCAGAAAGATGCACAGATCATGCCTTTTATTTTTATTTGATAATTTATATAAGCATTCCCTCGTAACTTCGCAGCTCTTACCCGGATTTTGCCTCTGGACTCGCCCGATGGTCGTTGTACGTATCTACGGACGGACTTTAATGTTCAAATGTATTCTAGAAAGGGATGACACGGGTCGGTAATTCTTATGTTTCCTGATTACTTGGAATACTTACAGAAATATTGACTCCTAAATTCTGAAATTCGGACCCTGCGTCAGAGAAATATTCAATACTAACAAAAGAAAAAGCCCCTCCAAGTACTCTTTGTGCTACCTAATTTTACAGTCTGCGAGAGAGTGGTATCATTTTAAGCCTAAATATTTATTAAACAAAAACGAAGTTTCGAGGAATTTTCGGCTCCTGCACAGATCGTAATCATTGTTGTCAGGTCAGGTCAGGTATTTTAATTTATTGGAGCTCCAGGGTCTGTAAGTCTTTATCTCCAGTTGTAATATAATGCATCAGAAATATATTTGCTCAGCAGGAATTAAAAATATTAGAAGTAGGCCCTCATCAGGTAAACAAAAAAATTTTAAAATAAAATAAGAGTTTAAAGATTAAAAAATAAAATTGTAAAAAAAAATTGCCAGGAATCGAACCCGGGTCAATTGTATTGGTTGCGCGTGCTCTATCACTGGGAAAGAATTACCACAGTAAGAAGAAGAGTAATATATAATTGCGCTTAGATTATAGTAAAGTTCTTCGGGGTTGGTAAAAACACAAGTGGGAGGAATTTTAAGTTAGGAACAAGTTTGCAAGATAGAAAAGAAAACGTTAGCTCTTAAGTAAACACGCACGAGGGCGTTTGCAATTAGTACGGTGGGAGTAGTCTTAATCTGGAAACTCCGCTATAATATCATTGCGAATATTAGGAATACTATCGTAAAAATCCTTGGATAATTTATGAGCTGTGTCGGTGAAAGTTAGGATGCCGAAGTCTCGACGAATTGTTTTATTAAGACGCATCTACACACAAGCGAATCAGCTCCCCCGTCGCCTCTTGACACATTTTGGTGTCGATTAGTCCCCCCCCAACGTGGGGGAAGTATTTCGCCGCTTTGATCATTCGTCTTAAAACCGCTCTCCGGAGCGGTCTAGTACGAATCTTGGAAGGCACGAGGGGCACTATAAAACCTCCTCTCGGCGACGGGACTAATAAATCCCTGCTTCCCCCTACACTTCGCTCTCTGTTTCGCGAATGTGTGCTCGTAGTGTTAGACATATAACGGAACGCATGACGAAAACGACGAAGAGTTTTGCTCTGGATTGCCTGCAGTTTTTTAATGTCAGTTTTATCAGCGTAAAACCAGACCGGTATGGCATACAAGGCAACAGGGAGAATAATTTGTTTAAATAGGAGGACTTTGTTTCTCATAGTGAGATGTAATCATAGTGGCCGTAAATTAAAGAGCGAAGTTGCATGGTAACAATGTTGCATTTTTGAACAAGTTTATCGACATGAAATTTCCATGTTAGCCTACGATCAAGGGTTACACCTAGATAGGTCACAGTGTTCTCCCAGTCAATGGGCGAATTATAAAGGTAAATCCGGGGTGATTACAGTAGCGAGTGGAAAAGAAGATCGCGTGGCACTTCGAGGTGTTGATTCAAATTTTCCATCGTGTGAACCACCTCTCGAGAGTATCAATATACCGTTGGATCTGACTGGCAAGGTAATGAATGTTGTGGGAGGTACATGGGACAGCTGTATCGTCCGCATAGAAGGCAAGAAGAGTATTAACTCCTTTTGGAATATAATTTAAATACAAGTTAAACAGCGTAGGTCCGTGAATGTTACTTTTGAGTAACACCCGAAGAAATATAATAATTATGGGAAAGATTTTGATTAATGCGGACAGATAATTTACAATTATGGAGATATGGAGGAGGTGAATAAAAGAGTCGGGCAATTTAATATCAATAAGTTTATAGATGAGACCCGGGTGCCACACCTTGTCAAAAGCACATTTAGTATCAAGAAAGAGTGTGGTCTCTGGGCAATCAGGCTGTCACTGACAAATTCGACTACACGAAGGAGTTGAAAGGAGGTGTTATGCTGGGCCCTGAACCCGAATTGTTCAGGAATAATTATATTATCTTCCAGGAAGTTGGAGATTCTATTAAGAATAACATGCTCGGTAATTTTACTGAGAACACAGTAAAGTAATCGGATGGTAATTTTGTGGGAGATTGTGGTCAGCACCAGGCTTATCATCGTTGTAGTAGTGATTACAATGATTTGAATGAGCAGCGTGCACAAAACGCGTAACTCAAACCGTTTCATTGTAAATTATGATACCGTGGTTCCACACACACTGACCTCGTGAAATGGCGCTGTGTGGACTTCTGGAGGCAGTCCAGACAAGGGATATCTGATGTCAAGATGTGTCAGGTCAGCTGCAGTAGATAATTTGACTGTGTTAAGTTTACAGCGGCTACATAGTATTCCCCAAGACAATTTATTGTTTTCAAACCCGCATATGATTTATTCGGAATAGGAGACATTATGTTTCTTAGCCCGAGCAATCAACAAAGCAACGAAGCTCATGCATACACTCTAGTCTATTTTTGTAACAAAAATAAGAAAGAAAATTAAGCATTTGTCAGATAAAAGGGGCGTTCAAAGTGAATTTTTTGTACATGCATGTATACTAACTAGTACAGTTTTATATTTAATCTGTACATTTTCGCTTAGTTTATCATATATTACTTGAGATCGACATTCTAATGTTCACAAACAGTACTTATGCAAAGTATGCTTCTTTTTACCGGTAAACAAAAGATATAAATATGCGTGATCTTGCACTAATTTCAAATGAATGCTATTGGATGCTGAGTGAGAAATGTTACCGAGGAACACTATAGAACTTCGCAAAACATCTATACGTATGACGAAATCAATCCGTCTATACGAAATCAATCCGTATACGTATAAAATCATTGAAGCATGTTAGAAAACAGTAATTTTTGAGGCTCGGTCATATTGTAGTGTTTTACTAAATCGCGCAGAGATGTCAGAAAAATTTTCTCAAAATCTGCAAAACTTTTTATTTAGTTCTTACAAGACTATTGTAATGTATTGATGATTTGAGTGTAACATTCAAAATAATCTACTCATCATCAATCGTAGGTGCGATTGATCTGTAGCGTAATGTTACAAACATTTATACACATTTTAGAGTGTGGCACTCTTCAAATGCAGTGTGGCGTTTTCGTTCGAACGCGTCACTGTATATGTAGCTTACCAAGAAACAAAAACTGTGGTTATGGATTATCAAAAGTGCTATTGCTGAATAATTCTCCCCTAAGACCACCAGATCATAAGTTGCTGGTCGTAACGACTGAACCACTTGGGTTAACACACACATGAAAGCACGATTTTCTTTTTCCTTATCCTCAATGTCACAATTCTATTTTACATCTCATCAAGCTAGACGAGAATTGGTAAGATTTTTCAAGCTCATCCGCTGCAAGGGCCTGGCTTCAATGAACGGGCAGGTCTTCAGATCTAAGAGATCAATTTTTTTTTCTCTGGGAGGGGAGTCAACTCTCGATGCCTCAGCAACCCATGCTGATATCTTAAAAGGAATGTACATCTCAACAAACAGATCTAAACAGTGCAAGGAAAAGTCTCTAACACGGATTATATAGCATTTTTACGCTCACTCTTTCTAGCCAGCATATCAGCTTGTTAATTTCGATAACTGCCTTTGTGATTACGTATGTATACGCCATCGGAGTGAGGCGGCCATCTTGGAGACCTTTAGAGAACAAAACTAGGAAACCCTATGGATTTTTAGCATTGCCTCCTTTTTTGCGGAGACTCTTGCTCGAAATCTATCCATATTTAAAGAAATTCCTACAATGTAAACCTTAGTTTATTTAAAATCTGCAATTTTTGATAAAAATTGCGCCTGGACACGCTGTTTTTAATGAGAAAAACAATAAATATTATTCACTTTCTAATTTCACTTTGCAAAACACTGCCTAGTAGGCGATAAGCGTATTGAAATAGAAAATTATGATAACCCTTGTATGGTAACCTTCTAAATAAAGATGCCAAATCATTTTGGGATTGTTTAGATTAATTCATTTCAGGTGTCTGTTAGCTATGTGCAATGACGGCAAGTTACGATATCTGTTCTTTTTTCAGCGGGAATTTAAATTTAATAAAAGGAGGGCAAGATGCTTTGAAATCTTCCCACTTACAGTCGTTTTATTACGACCTGTGTAGGATTATACGTGCATGTGTTCATGCATCAATGAAAAATAAAACTTATGATGTTGAAGTAAGTTTAATTTTTTTTTCTCTCAAATCTCCTTTTGCCTATTTAAAAAATATATGCTCTTTTGATTGATTAATATTTATGTATTTCAGTTATAAATCTGACTTTTTATAACTGAAACATATCAAATTCCTACACATATGATTACTTCTGAATAATTTTCCTGTTGGCTTTCGAAGTAGATAATGATAGTTTATTTTAGTGTGAAAATTAACGTTTTCACAGTATAAAACATAATTAAAAAGTTTAACACTATCGCCATTATGGCTCTTTTCGGCGTACCTTGGCTTATCCAGTGATGACTATAATTAATTTGAGTAAGGGTACTCGTGAAATTGGTCAGTAGAGGTTTTTAAGCTATAATTTTTACTGAGTTCAGAGAATTTAAATTTAAATTTAAATTTTTGTTTTTAATTATATGAAAAGACGTACACAGAGTGAGAGAGGGAGAAAAAAAAGAAAGGAAATGATACGTGCCTTTTGGGGACGATCACAAAAGAAATAAAATGGGATTTTATTTAGCATCAAGTGATTCTTCAATTACTGTCCATTAAATATGAATTTTTTTCTATTTTAGACCTTATTTCTTTTCACTAGAAGTGTTACGTTTTATCTCTTTTAAAACGGGGAGAATTAAATTGAAATAAATTGTTAAGATTGCTAAAACTTGTATACACTCTTAGAGGTGATTAAAAGAATAGTTGCATGAAACACATTAATTCACTTGCGTCGTGGTTAGTACATTTTAAGGACGCGGGTTGTGATAAGCAATAACCCATTAAAATAAAATATCTGGTTCACTGCTGATGCCCCTGCTGTAGAGGGTTGAATCACGAAAATTGTTTTAAATTAACTTGTCAATAGATCACTAAAAAAGAAAGCTGAAATAAAAATTATCTCAAACGGAACGAAGAAAAACTACGAGGCAACTGAATGACATGACAAAATTTATACCAAAAATTAACATAATTTATTTGAGCGTTGTTCGACCATTAAGTTTACACTGCCTATAGGCAAATTACACACTGAGGACACACTCTCCTCTAATTTTCATCATATAATTTGTTTTAAACAAGTTCGCGTAAGTGGCTGGTAACCAAAAATTTTAATTCGTTGATAATTAAGTTAAATAAATAAAAAAGTTTAAGGAAAAACATCGTTATAGCTGCAGCGAATAAATAAAAAAGGGAGACGGTACCGTCTTCATTAGCTGAATTAAATAATGGGATGGGCCAGCAGGTCTTGTCATGGCTCGGGAGTCTTTCTATCCTTCCTTAGAGATCAGGGGTCCGCTGAGGCAACTTCATCTTCATCTCTGGAACTCGCATCTCTGGGCTAGTAGAGTTGAGGGCTGCCCCACTTTTCAAAGTCGCCGTTCGAGAGAGAGAGAGAGCCGAAAACTCACTCCCCCCTTCCAAAATTCTCCCTTCGATGACCTTCTCACCCCTTTGTATGGCTTCGCGTGGGTGAAAAGAGGGCGTCTTCGCTCCTTGATTTTAAAAGGGAAAACCGGACCACCAGAATTTGAGGGACTTGGATTATAAAATGATAGGCTGTATAGTATTTTTTTTTCAAACTTTGATCTTGCATCAAATCGGGATTTTCTTTTTTAAAACTGTGAGATTAAGCGCGGCGCTTGTCTATGTCTGGCGTATCCATGCGCCTACCCCTAATCAAAACGGTTGTTTCGCTTATCTCTTGGCCAGCTGCAAAAAGGGATTGTTTCTTGAAATGGATACTTTTGTTAATCCCTTTATCCGGTGTAGTTCTGGGAATGTGATGCGAAACACTGCAAAAAATGGCGAAGAGTTCGTGGATCGATTACTTTGCCCTACCAGCCCAGTTTAAACAAGGGTATGGATACATTATAGAAATTCACTATTAATTAAAAAAACAAAAATAAAACCCTCTAAAATTAATAATTAATTATGTTGAATATTTACCAGCCACCAAAAACAATATACCATCCACTTTAACAAGTAAAAGAATAAAATGCAAAATAAATGTCACAGTCATATCTAGTTATTTAAAGTTAAGGAATCAAATATTAGTGCTTGCCGTGATCCAATATTTTAATATACTCTTATGCTACCTCCCATTATCAGAAAAATTGCGCACCTTTTTTTAATAATCTTCAGTAATAATCAAGCAATTAAAAATTGGATCGCCGCTAGTTGGAACAAATTGAGTAGAGGCTTACAGAGTTTTAACAATGCAACTATATTTAAAGACAGACACTGCAACGCGCGTTATTTATTAATTATATCCTATAATATTAATTATTAAGTGTGTTTTACCTACATCACAGAAGCATCGATATTTTTTTTTTGACCAGGCATTGGTGCTGTTTTATTATCTGAATTTAAGGTTAAACTTCAATAGAATACATGACATAATTTATATGAGCATCGTAGTTTAAATATTGCTGCCTCCCAAAAACAATTTAAAAATTCTCCTTATTTTGGTTATTAATTTTTAAAATCTTTCTTAGATTATTATTTTTATCTCTATGAAATCCGTAAAGATTACGTATTATTTTCATGTTGTATGAAAATCCTTTTTTTTTTTAACAATGGAAGTAGGATGAGAACAGGTGTGCTTTAAATTCCGATGACTGCAGTCAACAGCAAAACAGAGCATATTTGAATAAGGATAAAACAGATCTGTACTACACCAAAAATAATATGATAAATTGTATTCAGCTTTTGGTATAGTGCAAAATACTTTTAAATGAAATACGTCGGTTGTAAATTGAGAAATTAATGATTGTTGATGAAGAAAAATAATAAGTAAAATTTTAAAACGAATATTTCAAATAACCTCTGGCGTCTACATGTCACCTCAACATAATATTTATTGCCCTGGTGAGATATTTATCGCCAAACCAGAGATTTAAATCTGAAATGTACAAAAGCATTCGCACTTGGCGAAAATCAGCCAACTCTGTGCCAAATGTTTGCGCACAAGGCGTAAAACAGCCGATTTCCAAAGAAACCTTTCAATTTCCTTTAAATATTGCGTTTGGAACACTGTTAAAAGTATTTTTAAAATTAAGCTGACGTTCTTGGGTATACATTTCAATAGTTTTTAATAATTTAAAAATATTGGCTTTTAAGTAAAAAAATCCTCGAAATTTTCCTCTATGGACGTTAACATGGGAGTGATTAGTTTTGGTCTCCAGAGTCGAAAATGGCGTCGCACTCCGATGGCGAGAAAAAGCTTATTTTTGTGAAAATTTGTAGATAGTATTTAATTTGAGAAAGGAAATCCTTTTTTTCTTTTGTTTAATCTGAAAGTAAAATTCTCTGAATTTTTTTTTTTTGGAAAAACGACAATTTATTTAACGCAGGATGAAGAATCTGCAAATATTCTTTTAAAAGATGTCTTACTACACTAACATTGAATATAATATTAAGCCTTCATTCAGGAGATCCCCAAACTGAGATTTCGCTCTATATGTGGGGAGTGAATTATTTTGTAAGTTCTGAGATATCTACATTTTTTAATGCTGTAACAGACTGATCAAGACCAACGGACACGGAGAACACGTTAAAAAAAAAAAGAAAAAAAAAGAAGAAAAGAAAAAGAAAAAAAGAAGGACCTAAGACCCAAGTAAATATATTTTTCTCGGCGCATGCATTGGTTTCGAAGGCCCTGTCCGAGGAGTCTGAAGCTGCATCTTTTCACTGCATTTTCTCTGCAAGGTTTAAACCATTCAACACTGTTCATTGCTAATGGATTTCTAAGCTTTGTGAGATTATGTAGACTGTTTCTACAAATTGAATCTAGAAAGTTTTTTCGATGTTTATTCTGTTTGTATTGAGCATGAAGCTAAAAGGTACTGAGGTTTGCGAGTTCTTTTCGCATCCGCTAGCGTAACAGACGCCGAAAGGTTTTCAACAAATAAAACAGCCGATCATGATGAAACCCGAAGTTGCAAAAATCAAAGTCTGAACTACTTACTAATCCAATAAAGATAGCATGAAAGGGTAATAAAATAGTCTGAGAATATAAACGTACTAAAAGTATTTCAAAACTAAAAGAATTTCGAAACCAAAAATCGAAACTTCAAATTTATTTAAGTATTGAAATATCTTGAAGAACGTGGGAAATTGAATAATTATCATATTGCTAATTCTTTAATTCTTTATATTGCTAGGTCTACCAAAATTGCTTGGTAATTTTTATGGCAGATTAAAAGTAAGTATTTAAAAAAAATTACTTTATTTAGAAAATTTTCCAATCCGTGACGCCACAAGCAAATAACTACATGTTTCTATGAGGATACTGTCTTTTCAAACCACCTCCATGATTTCCAAAACACGGTAACTCACCTCATTTTTTTTTCGTTATCGTAGTGCTTAAAGGAAAAACTGACTTGCCGGTAAATAATTCGTAGCTGTCAAACTTCTCGGCGATCTCAATATTTATTTGATTTCGTCCGTGAAGGAGGAATTCAGATCAACATTTAGATGAATTATTGTATGTGAGCATTTACGTTACAAAAATATTAAAAGATTGTTAGCAATTTCTTGGGTGTGTCTGATGGAAAGGGTTTTCTGCGTAAAAATGAAATTTAATGTTTAGCATTATGATTATGAATGTTTAACCTTCGGTAGCAATAAAAAACTGCTTCAAAGTAAACAGTTCAAAAAGTAGTATGTTACTACGATATGTATATAACTTTAACATATCTATACGGTTATGATTTTTGTCAGATCCTAAGAGAATAAATTCATTGTTGTTATTCAGTTTCCATATGATCGATGAAAATTATATAAGAGGGGACTAATAGTTTAATATATCGGTTTACCATGTACTTCCGTATACAGTTTACTAATGTCAAATAAGTACACCAAGTGAATATCTTCATTTGTCTTAAAAATTTTTTCATTGAGTTTCAGAGTAGATTATTAAATATAAATATCTTTCATCTAAGACATTTATGTATATTTCTACATTATTAAATTTCATTTATTATATTCACATATTTATTATTTTTTATCAAATGTTTCCTCTGAGAACAATATCAATCTGTTATTAAACTTCTTTAATTATATTTAAATGTTGCTTTTACTGTTTTTTTAACCAAATTTTTTAAAAATTGTGATAGTATGCATGTACATAAATATTTTTGCTAATTTTTAATTGGAAGCATCAGTTGTAATTCTTAGCAAATACCAAAAACATATTTATTTGTGCCAAAAGGATAGATGTAGGTTATTAAAATTATGAAAAAAAATGTTAATTTGCTTGAATCAAGTGTATTTTTGATGCATTATATGTATCATATTTCCCTATGACTGAAAAAAGTTGCTAAATTCAGTATGGCCTATTAAAATTATCATATTGCTTAAAGTCAGTTGTAAAAATTTATCTTTGAAGAATTACAATGACAAATCTGTATTTGTACATTAAAAAATAAAATGTATATTTCTTTCTTTTCTAGATTCTAAAATGAGTCACACTTTTAAACCTTCTCCTGTTCATGGAGCTGGAGCTACATTATTTATGAACGAACATTGTAGTGATATAACTATCATCATAACTGAGGACTGCACTGTGTGGCGTTTTCCTGCTCACAGTACTGTACTAGCTGCTCAAAGCATAGTTTTTCACAGGATGCTTGACAGTGATTTTATAGAAAAGAAAACTCAGGAGATAGTATTACAAGACATGACTCCATCAACTCTAAAAAAACTGCTCAGGTATTTTTATTAATCTTTAATTCAAATTTCTGATTACTAAGAATAATGGATAAATCAGTGATTACATAGTGATTATAGAATTCTGTTTGAACCCTGTTTGATACAGAATTTGTTCATATTCAAGAAAACTTGTAATAAATAAAATCAATTTACCATATGTATTTAAATTTATAACTGAGAAAAAGCATTATAGTCTTCAAACAATAGCTAAATATTCTCATTCTCTTAAATTTAGACAAAACATTTATTTAACCCTCAAACCGGTCGACCGGTCATTATGACCATCAGCGGTGGAACTAAGGGGTGGGGCAGGAGTGGGGAGAGGCATGAACGCTTGGCTGGCTTTGACATCCTCAGTCAGTTCCTGGACATCAGGGAGAGCACATCAGGGTTTCACAAATGCTCGCCATTTGCCAGTAAGTTGCAATTTTGTAAAAGTATGGCAGTCAAAATGACCGGTAGGCCTGTTATTGCCATTGAGCAATAACAGGCCTACCGATCCTGATAGGGATTTCAGTGTTCTGTGCAATTTTTTAAGTATCCTGTGAAGCCTTGACATCACTCTTCTCTACCTCAATCACTGGCAGGCTAATTTTTCGAGCAATTATGTCTGAGAAACATTGTGCAATTCTTTTAAGAGCCCTACAATTTGATGATGTAGATACCAGATCAAAATAAATTAAATAAATTGAATAAATAAGTGTAGATGATTTTTTCCCTCACTCTTCATCACTAATTTAAATCAAACAACCCTGTGCACAATATCAACATGCAGTTCCATCGTAATAACGCAAAAATAACAGCTTTTTATGCTTGGGGGTCAATTTGACTGATAGTCCTGATAGTGACAACAAATTCATGGGCAGGCTTGAGGGTTAAAAATCTTAGTTTATTTATTACTGTGCATTAGTTTCAAGTGAGTAGAAATTATGATAGAACCTTTCTACTGACAACAATCCCTTAATACCTATACAAAATAGTTATCACTACCTTCTGTTGTTTTTTCCGTCTTGGAAAAATATGAAATTTAAGCCCCTGCTAAGTCATGAGCTATTATTTTTTAAGTTGGGGGGGGGGGGGAAACATGCACCCCAACTTAAATTGAAATAAATTAAAACATTAATAGAAGTACAGTAAAAATTGGAAAATTGTAGAAAACTTGTAAGAAAGTTGGTTTTTTCCTGCTTTTTCAAACTCTGAAACTGAAGATTCTGATTATGTCTTTAGCCTTAAAATAGTTTTTAACAATTATATGATCCATAACAAAAATTCTATGCTATATATTTTTTTCTCATTTTATTTATATTATATTTATTTTTCTCATTGTTTAACTTTTGAATATTACTCAAATATTAGTTCTATTGTTATTCAAGTTAAAAGCAATCATAATATTTCATATTTTAAGAACCATCTGGCAGTTAATGTGCTGAGGAAAGCCCAACTGAATTCAATTTGTGTCCCCCCAAAAGTTAGAAGCATGTTACGCCTATGAATGTAGGGAAATGTTATGCAGTATAATACTTTTGAAATGTCATTTGGTATATAGTATGCATTTAGGCATCCTGAAGTTTAGAAATGAAAAAATATTAGGGAGGAGGCAAGAGGAAAAAATAATCTAAAGAAATTATTTCTGATGTGAAACTTTTAGATCCTCTAAGATGTTTTTTAAACTGAATTTTTTGTATAATTTTGTCTTAACTTTTAAACACTTTGTCATAACATATTTTGTTCTATATTATATACATCCTTTTTTAGGTACATGTATCTAGGGGATGCAATTTTAGAAGATTGGAAGGAAGCAATAGATTTGTTAAAAGCTGCTCATAAATATCAAATGGAATCCCTTGTTCAGAAATGTGCCCATTATCTCCAAGATCATATTGATCTTTCTAATGTTTGCTACATTTATAGTAAAGCTGTTACATACACTTTAAGTCCTTTAGGTTTGTATTGTAGATATTTTAAACATTTGGTTTGGTATAATTTTTCTTTCTTGTAATAAAACATTCTAGATCTTTATACATGTGGCTATCTTAAATAATAAAATATAATAATGTTTTGTTATATTATAGCTAAAACTTATATCATCCCCAAGGAAACTATTTATTCTTTATTTGAAAGATTTTGCAGTGATTCTATAATCAAATAAACTTAGGTCCTGTAAGTTTGCATTAATTCACAAATTTAAAAATATTGTTTTGATGTAATATTTATTACCTCAGCCTAGTTTCGGATAGTTTTGTTTATTTATCTATGTATTTATCATGATATATACAGATTCATATATCGCTCACTCCTTTCAACAACATTATATCCCCAAAAAAGTGATTTTTCAGGAGAGTGATTTCAAAGTTTCAAAGTAGAATAAAATATATTAAAAATAAATATTTATTCTACTGTGTAGCAGCTAAATATTAAGCAGTGAAATATGGAGATCTTACAGGGATATACTACTCCTTCAGGGCATTCTGAAAACAGGCATTATTAAAAATTGCCGAATTTTGAGATATGACGTTGTTGAAAGAAGTGAGCGAGATATGCAGACCCTGTTAGGTGAACTTTTTAAGAAAAAGAAATTGGAGGTAGTCTGTAGTATAAAACAGTAATTTATATCTTTCCTAAACTCCCTAGGAAAGACTATAAATTCCATTCTTAGTTGATAAAGAATAGAGCTGAAATTTATTTTGCTATTTGAAAGGTATCTATCTTAAACTGGGAAAGCATTTTGTACCACATTCTCTCCAATAATGGATTGATTGTAAAACACAAAATTTTTCTATCACATGTGCACCCCACCCTCCATAATAAGGTAATCTGAAAATGAATTTTTTTTTTGTTCTAAGTAATGCATAATATTCTTTGTAGATTTTGTTATGATTTACTTTTAAATTTTGAGCATATTATAGAATAGTTGTAAAATTGTTAAGTATGTACAAAGCATTACTGAGTTATACCTTATCATTTCAGAGTTAATGTAAAATATTTGATTATGGAGTGATATAAAATTCTCTATGGGATGGGTCAGGTGGGATGTAGAGAATTTTAAACCATTTAGATATTATTTCATGTATGATCATATTTATCCTGTATATCTTGTATGTAAATGCTTTTTCATTTTCAAATGCTGGAAATATTTAATTTATTCTTATACTTTTAAAATTAATGTTATGTGTTGCTGTGAGGAAAAAAGAAGACAAAATAGGCTACATTGATAAATAGTTTGGATGCAGTTTTATGATGAATAAACAATAGGCATATGTTTCAAGAGTTCATAATTGATTCATTTAAGCAAGTACCAGTTGCTACCAATCAGTACAATATTATATCTCTTTCATAAAAGGCTATTTTTTTCCATATCCCATACTTCCTTGTTTAAAGAAATGTATTGTCTCCCAGCAAAAATACTTGATTTTTGTATGTGTTGCGTGTGTATGTATGTATATATATATATATATACACATTGTGCCCTAAAAATAGTTGGGGTTTTAAATGGTTATAGCTTTGGAACAAAGTATTCTAGAGAGATGAAATATATGCCAAATTGAAGAGAAAATTTCGAAGTTTCTTATCTGTTCAGTAGATTTCGATGTGTGCTTCCTTAGTTGCCTTGTAGATGTCAAGATGATATTCAGTCTCTTCCCATACACGGCAGATAACATGCAGCATTATAGATTAAACAGCTTCAGTGATTTTTTCTTTTAAATGGTCTTGATTTCAGACATGTATGGAATACACTTGTGTTTTTACATAACCCCAAAAATAGAAATCCACAGGGATAAGGTTTGGAGACCGTGGGTCCAGACAATTCACCCTTCTCGTACGACCCATTGCTGAGGAAATGTTTCATTAAGAAATTCCTTAACGATTGTAGCAAAATGTGGAGGAGCTCCGTCTAACTGGAAAATGGAATTCTCCAGAATTTTCCAGTGCTAGTCCCAGAGTCTACTAGAATCTGTATATAAGCTTTCTCACACATAAACCATTTAACGTATGACTTTTGTCTGCAACATGATTCGTTTCATAGCTGTTTCAAATGGTGGGTTCCATTTGAAATCCCACCATTATTTTTGGGTCACACTGTGTATATATATCTTTATCATAATGGGGAAACAAGGATATATGGCAGAGTGTTTTAAAAGTATTTCGTATTTGGCCACTGCAACTAGATGGCTTGTTTTTTCTATTCTCCCAGCTTTGAAACCAAAACCATATTATTTCTATGGAATGTTTCATTTTTTTAAAAATTAAAGTGTCTTACTGTGCATATATATATAATATAAATTAGTCTGTATTTTATAACATTATAGAATAATATATTTTTTAAATTCTATGAAATTCTAATTTTTATTTATATGAAAAATTAAAACTTCAATTTTCCATATATAGATATAATCCAGAAACTTAAATTGTAGGGGTTCAGTGTACATTTAATTAGAGTATTTTAATTGTAATAATGGTCTAATAAAATACTTTTCTCCAAATACTTTTTTTTATAAAACGATTTTTTTAAAAATGAAATGAACATTCCATGTAATATATTTCTTACTAAACCCTGAACTTTTGTTATCTGATCTTAAATAAGATGTTATTACTTAAAACGAAAGCTTTTCAGCTAGTTTAACTTCTTTAGTAAATTTTAATTAGTGAATTTCCATCATGCTTAGTAGCAAAGAATGACTATGTTACCCTTGATCAACCATAGTTAGGGTGAAAGACACACATAAAATCACACATAAATACATTATTGATAAACAACATTTTTATGAATTCTAGTATTTTAGTGCAATTGCTTCAGATGTCTTCTGAAATAATACTAGAATTCATGATTGTTCTGATTTTTTGCCTTTAAATTTTGAGGTGGGTAAGTAATTAAAGGTGCAACTTTTTGTTTTTCTGAGTTATAGATTTTAAGCTATACTTCAAAGAGAGAGAGTATTGTATTTATGTTGCTTGTTAAAAGATGTTTAGGTGAACTAATTAAAAAAAAGTAAGAAAGAAAGATGCTTTATTTCATTCAATAACAGTTACATAACTGTTGCATCCAGGTATATGCATCTACAGAATGAACTCTAAAATATATTTATCGGTTTTAAACATTGTTTTACTTTGCATTCATTTGGCTAACTGAAGGAAAAGGAATTTGTGGTGCTATCTATCAGCAGGTGATGATTTCAGGCACCTTTTTCAAGGTAGTTCACAGTAGTAACTTCATGATATATGTGTATATACTTGATTCTACCTGGAGACAACCAGTCATTAAATATTGTAGTTTATATTTTTATTCAAGATTTTGAAGTCTAATTTTCATATTCATTGAGATGTTTGATCCAAGAACATAGTTTATATTTTCAATATGCATTCTTTCGAATTTATTTTTCAAAGTATAACTTTCAAAGTTATATTTTATAAACATTCTGCGATACATTAAATTTTACCCATAGTTCTTAACGTTTCAGTCCTAATTTATGACTTAACTTTATATGATTCTTTTTCATTCAGTGTTATTTACTGTTCTTCAATGTCTGAGTATTAACAATGCTTTTTGAAATAGTTTCCAGTAATGTTTATATGAAGTTTTTTTGAATTTCCTTTATAAATATTTAAATTTCTTTTGAATTTGTATAGTTCAGTTACTAATTATACATTCGAAAATATGAAAAATCTATTGAAATACATCTTGTTGATATGTATTGAAACTGCTTTCTTTAAATCTTTTAGGTAACATCTGTTTAGAAGTGATTCTTGGTACTGCTTGTATTGTTCTCCGAAGTCAAGGATTTGAATATTTGAACAAAGAATCTGTAATGGCTGTAATTTCCAGCTACAGTCTTAACGTGGATAGTGAAATGTGTGTTGTCAACGCCTTACTTCGTTGGGCTGTAATGGAATGCTGTCGCCAAAACAAACCTCTGACTGAAGAAAGCATTGTAGAGATTATGGTTCCATTTAGAAAATACCTCTGCACAAGAAGCATTCACAGTGATGAAATGCATACATTGCCACAGTTTTTGCATGCTGAGATTAACAGCTACCATTCTCGACAAAGTTTCTGTGTCACACAGCATCTTCTGGACTATGCTAAGCGTGTTAGCTTAAAACTTATTGATCTTGATTGTTTAGCTGATAATGTTAGTAATTTTACTTGTTTTCGATTTCTTGCTGATCATCCACTGTTTCTAATTAGTGTTCACTTAGTTACTGTTACCTCATTTTTAACATCTAATAATTATGTGGTTCTTGTAAGTGAAGCTGGCAGTGTTAACACAACCGTCTTTGAGTTAAATTTGGCCGAAGTTACAGAAATCACTACAAGCCTTCCTGGTGCAAGCTCGAAACCTATGTTTGAAACTGAGGTTTTATTGAAAAAGCCGGTTCTTCTTCAGCCACAAACAGTGTATCGACTGAGCTTACGTAGTAACAGTCGATCACTGAAGCCTAGTCAGTGCCATATCCAGTTTCCAAAAACTGGATTAGTTCCTAACAAAGGAGGATGTCGTTCTGATTCAGTACCTTTCACTATACTTACTGATTCAATTTGGGGGGTCACAAAATTGCTGTATTTAACTGCACCGGTTCCAGAAAAAGAAATTTTCAAATTTCGTTTGCAGAAATAAAATTTAACTTTCTATTTATTTTTTCTTAGCTATAAAATAATTAAAAAATTCTTATGAGAATCTGCAAATTTTGTCTTTTAATTGCAATTAAATAATTCATTTATTTTGTGCTGATACATTGGTTTTAATGAAATCTTTTCTTTTTTGATCATACATAAGTTACTGTTATCTAGAATTTTGTTAGCTAAAGATGAAAGGCAATTTAAAAGATAACTTTATATAATCTTCAAAAAATACCTTCTCTATCAAACCAGGTTATTCATGAATTTCTTCTTAGTCTAATTTTTCTGTGTGAGGATAAAGGATTTCTTTTGTTAAAAAATTAGATTCAAAATCAAAGCCAAATTTTTAGATAGTATCTATTAAATTTCTACATAATAAGATATCTGTTTCATTGCCTCACAAAATTATGATTGAGTTGAGTATTGCTTAGGATTTTTTTAGAACTTGAAGATTATCTATTTTCAGTAGCATATAGTTTATATATATATATATATATATACCCAACTCTTTTTTTACATGTTCTTTTTATGCACGAATTTGAAGTTACACAGTCCAAGAAGAAGTCTTTTTTTTTTTTTTTTTTTTGCATGCTTTATTTAGTCTAACACAATTTCAAAACCATTATCTTGTAATTACATACATATCTGCATATTAGAATTAATTTATAGTAAAAACATTAATAATCTTTATTTAGGAAATGAATTATGTAGAATAGAACATGTTAATTGTCTGATGGCAAATATTTCCTTACTTTAAGTGGAGGCAAGTGTAAATATACTTCTATTATGTTGCCATTTTTATGTCAATTATTTAGAATTTAATTATGTTTTATGTTAAACAAAATTATGTTTAAAAATATTCATTTTAATAAATAGTATTTTTTAGATAATATGTATAGTATATTTATAAAATATATATGGAGAGGATACAACAAGATAGTAATTTTGGTCCAGTTCATCGTAAACAATTGTACTTATTATCAAGTAGCAACGAATAATTACTGATTATTTTTTAAATTTCTATTTTTAATTTGAATATTTTTATGCTTAATTTTGGATTAACTTAGTATTTTTTCTTTTTTTAATTTCTTTTAACCTAGATTTCTTTTTTTTTTGTTAGCTTGTGTTACTAAGCTTATCTATGAATTATGTATTTTGAACTTAATTGCTCAATAAAAATGTATATTATGTATATCAGAACTTTTACAGTAGTATCATTACTTTTTTAACATAGGCTTATGTTCTTCAATAATGGTCCTTTGGAGAGAAAAAAATTGTCCTGCGTCGCGTGTTATAATTTTGGCAGCATGCCAAACCCAGTAGCAGTAAACAGTTAAACAGAAAAGTTCTAAAATGCGTTATTAAAAAAATAAGGAGGTAAGCAAACAATAAGTAATCCTACATTAATAACCCGCGGTAGTTTTGTAGGAGACTACCTGAAATATTTTATTTACATGGTTTTTCAAACTATAGTTGGTTCTTTATTTTATCTTACATGTATTTTGGATGACATGGAATGTATTCCCCATTTTACTATAGGGAACATATCTTTTTTTACACAGTTTATTTTTACACGGATTTCTGAGGAACGTATCTACCATGTAAAAAAAGAGTTGGGTGTATCAGCATGCATATACATGTTAACTTAATTGTTTTGTTATTAATTTTCTTTTTATATCCATTTTCAAATTTGTTTCTTGAAATATTTCTTGAAGAACTTTGATTATCCAAAAGGAAAGTGCAATAAACTACAACATTGTTCTTAGAAATTTTAGCTGTATAGACTCAATGCTTTGAAAATATGAAAACTCTTAAAAATGAATTTTCTGTTACTCCTTAGTGTTCAATATTGATGTCTGATGCGATCAGAATGTCATCTGTGTTCTTATAATACATTCACTTTTTGTGTTTTATATACTTACTTGTAAATGAAGGTCTGTACAGATTTATGTAATTCAATTTTTCAAACTGTACCTATGAAAGGATATCAACTGAGCCACAATTTTGATCAAAAGCATGTGTGGTTTAATTTTGCTTCTATGAAATGCATATTTTTATGGGTTTTGAAACATAGTAATTTATTGAATGTATAACTGATATATATATATTTATAAGTGAATGCTATGTGTGTAGCATCTTAGATCAGTATTTATTTTTCTTTTAAATTCTGACAGTGACATAGTAATGGATGCATTCCAATTAAAGATAAAATTAAAATGTTAGGGATAAGTTATTTAGCCTTTGTTTTGTTTTTTAAAGGGACACTTTTGTCATTTATTCTAACTTAGTATATGTCTTTAAAGGCTTCATGCTATGTAGTTAAATATTATTTATAAATATATATAAATTTCATATGTTAAATTCATTTGAAATTTTCACTACACAAATTTTGATGCATTTTATATAGAGTTTCTGTGATCATGATTTTAATGCCAAAGTGTTATCATTAATGTTTATTTATTCATATTGTAAAGAAAAGTTGTATAAGCTTTTGCAAATATTATTTAGATATTGCTCTTTATGTTTTATGTACTTGAAAACCTCTCTTCATTTTGGGACTATCCCTGTTTGCAGAAGATTACAGAAACACTCCAAACCATCTAACCAATCAACCCATCCTAATTTTAGGTGTTTTTCAATCATTTTTATGTAGATTACCTGATATTGCCATATTCAGAGGGGAAGAGATCTCTCTGATGGAGTATAGGCTTTAAATTTGTTGAGAAAATTTGTATTCAAGAAAGTTTATTTTCAGTAAATAGTAAATTGATGTTGCTTTACTCTTGTGTTCCTGTAGGGAAATTTGTGTCTTCAGATATTTCTAGCTGTATTTTGAATTTCTGTCTTTCATTTTAACTGGAAAGGAGAGTGGGTGGTGAAAAATATGTGAGGATTGTGTTACTTTAAGCAGCATAGTTGTAGTTGTTAGACAACAATATCCTCTAAGTTCAAGTTAATTTCTGTCACAATATATTTCATTTCAGTTCTTCGATAAAACTTTTTGCGTAATATTTAAACCCTTTTTAATCCAGTGGCATCCAGTTCATGCATGACACTGAAAAAAAAAAAAAAAGAGAATGTGTTAATTTCGTGTATATTATTTTCTATATTCACTATCAATGAGTGTTTGGCATAATCAGTAAGTTAAAATGATTTATTATTTTAGACAGTGAGACTACTCTATTTTGAAAACAGATGAGAAAGATATCTAGAGTGAGAAAAATTTTTAACATAAGAGGAGGCTCATACTTAAACAATAACTGTACTCCTTGAGGAAGGTTTTTAAAATCAAAGTGTATTTATCAGAGTAACTGATGTATGACTATGCAATTTATAATTCATAGGCACTTATGATGCTTTGTTATTGTATTGCCTTTGGAAACTCTATAAAAGCATTTCAAGAAATATTGAAATTAATGTATATTTTATTAGACTTTCAAACATTTGTGTGCAAGAAATGAAACTGAAGTATTGCCTATTAATATATCTGAATTTCTAAAGTAATTTGCTATTGCATTTTAATATTTATTTATTAGACATGTAAAAAATCCTTTTTTAATACTTGGTTAAAATTTTCATTTCCTCTGGATTATACAAAACACTGTATCATAACTTTTTTAATAGTCTTTTTACATGTTACACTTAACTTTAAAAAAACCTGCTATCTTTTAATCCCAGGGCAGGAAATGCTAGAATCATATGGAATTTAAAAAGGGTTTAATACTTTTATGTATTTGTTAAAAGCTTTGTAAAATTATACAAACTTTATTTAAAAACTACTAAAACTGTTAAGCTATAGTTTTCAAAAACATTCTGTTTGAAGTTTGTTTTTGTTATCAGTTATAATTTGAGTTATAATTAAAAATTTTTATTGACATTGTATAGGAATTTTATCCTTTGTTCAATATGCTTCTTATGCTGTAAATTATCATCTTTATAGAATTTTTAACATTCCCATTTCTTCTTGGAGAAAACATCTGATGTCTTTAAGAATTTTTGTTTGTAAGGTTTGTTATTGGAATTTAATCCCTTACCAGTGACGCCTGAACTCAGTTCGGGCAACAGCAATGGGCAATATTGGTGATGCCTGAGTGTTTCGCACTGTTAGTGGGGAAAAAAAATTCCATTTTTGGTGCATTTTTCTGAAATATGTGTCACAGGTAAGGGGTTAACCAGTTTCACATTTGACACTCTCAGAGGTCCCAGTATTTTTTGTCATTGTTGATGGAGTTGCTATTAGAAGTGAAAAAGAGGATTTTCAAGTCTTCACGCAGTTGTAGATTTTCAATGAGGTATGTACTAATGGGTTTTTTTTTGAGGGGAGAGGGGGGGTCTTTGCAGATTTTATTTGTGCTGAACAATTTTTAGCATTGAAAAAGTATATTTTGGGGGACGATTTAAGTAATGCATTGTTTCAAACAATCAAAGTGATTTTCAGGTAAATCTAGAGGTATTTGATAAGTATTATAAGTTTCATTGATAATTTTGTCCTCTGATTTAGGGTAGTTGTTTCTTTTAAATTACTTCTCTGTATAACATTTTTTATAAATTATCTTGTCAGTGAGAGTCAAAAGGTATGCAGTTAAAAATTCCGTAAATTTTTGGCGCAACGAGTGTTAGGGATAATCCTTAATAGTAGTTTAACAATGTACTGTGATTCGATGAGTTTCTGAATGTTATTTTTGTTTGTGCATGTTATAAACCATATAGTCATCAAATAATGCAGTGAACTATGCTGTATGGTATATCTAGAATGAAATTATATGTGATTGTAATTAAATATTTGCATTTTTATCATTTTTATTTTGATGAGCTTATTTTTTTTATTAATTTTGTAAGTTTATAAACAACATATTTGTGTTTCCATTTATATATTAAATAATCAGTTTGTCTCAGGTACATTTGCAAGAATAATTTTATAAATGGATGATCGTGAAGGTTAAAAATTCCTCTGCTAACTGGATAGAAATCGTTATTTGATGAGAGATTGGCTGCAGCACATTTTTTAAGCATGAAATGTTATGTCGCAAATGTTTGAAATACTGATTATCTAAACTATATGTATTTAGCACCCATATTAATGAAAAAAACTCCAAAAACTTTTGATTTATCCTATTTTGATTATATACCTCAAGGTAAAACATTTCACGTGAAAATGATATCTAAAATGATTACTTTTAGTACTAAGAGCAGCTTCATACATTTATATGAGTATCTTTTAAATTAAATCCCTGTATTTGATTTTTTTCAACTTCAAGTTTTATTGGAATTAAATTTTAAATATCAAACAGAAATCTTTAAAGATCTGTATTACATCTGTTTTTAAAATTAAAAAACAATGAATATTTAAAACTCAGTTATTACTAACTGATTCTTAGGGAATTGAATAAGGAAAAATTGTAGTCTAAATTTATCGTACCGCCGAGTGGATAGTAAAGTGAATATAACTGCGATAAATGAGATGTGAAGTGATTAAATTAGTTGATACACAACTTAACTAATTGGAAAAAAAAATCATGATTTTTATATTGAAATTGTAAAATAGATGAAAAAACATGTTGGTGTGTTCAAAAATACCTTAAAAATAAATCCTTTATGATAATTTTCAAGTTATATTTGTCTTCAATTACTGAATTATTCTAGGACTTTAATCTGTTGTTGTGTTATATATCTTGAATCACTGTAATGGTACACCCTGAAGTTTTAAAATCACCATCAAATAACTGTTCAAAGTTTATGGTTCTAATAATGCAGTCAGTATCATAAAATTGTTTATAACATGAATTATAACTATTAGGTTTTAGTGAGTATTTTATTCTCTATGTTGTATAAGCATCTTGTTACAATGTTGGTGGTCTTAAGATATATGTAACTTCTTTGTGTAAGTTAAAAATTACATTTAACTGTAAACTTTTTATCCCAGTTTAAAATATTGTCTTCTCATTTTGAACAATACTGAATGGTGGAATGTATTGGGGCCAAATATACTCAATTATTAGTAATACCATTATTATATACTTATCACATTCTGCATTTTTCTTTAAAAAACTGTGAGTTTAAAACTTAGGATTTTATTGTTCTCTGTGTTTACCTTGAAAATGCTTATTTTATGAGATATATAATTATTCAAATTTTTATTACCTGTTTATAGGTGAATGGAAAAACTGAATTCAGTTTTCTTAGCATATGTTCATTTTTTAAATTTTTTTCTCTCTAATTTCATCTTATGTCTGTAAAGTTAGATAAAGATTTGAGATTTCTGTAGAGAAATGCAGGGATAAAAATTGCTTTGAGTTTTATAAACATTCATCTGTGATGCTTTGTAAGAACCTTTTAAAGAAATTAGTAAGTAACAATTGCTATATAGCCTTGGGTAAAACTTGATGTATTTAAATTTTTTAAAATTCAATTTATCAGATAAACTGAACAGTCTTTTGAGTAGATATTTCTTCTAAATGTCAACATAAAACTATCCATCTTTTTTGTGAATAAAAGTAGTTTTATTTCTTTGGCAAATTTTTAATTTTTTTTTAAAGGATTTGTAAGGGGTTATGTTTTTTGGGTATTTTTCCGTTATAAGCACTACACTTGGTGCATTTTTAATCTTGGCGACGCACAGATACAACACATCGTATTGGTGAATGAAATAACTCAAAATAACTCTGGATGTTACTCAAACGTTGCCTGCTTATCTTTAGGGAAATTCCATATTTTAAAATCCATTACATAAAAATTCGGTCCTATTTCCTGATGGATTCTAAATTCCTTACAAACTAAAGTAGGCGTATTTAATTACGGCATTCCATGAAGTCTGTTTATCTCCATGACCACGATAATAATAATCATACTCATATCGTCTCGTGATCCTTCAATATTTTAGTATTGTAATTCGACAATGATTATATTGCGTATGATTATATTGCGTTACTTTTCTTCCATTGCGTCGATTTTTAAAAATGAGGCAAATTGGTGTCAAAATGATTGTAGTGCTTATAACGGAAAAGTACCATTTTTTGATGTATCAAAGATACTTTTTGCTTATTAATTATTAGGTAAAATATTTACAATTTGTAAATTAACAGCAATTTCAATTTATTTGCCCTTTCTTTTTTTTTGGCCAGTTTTTTAATGTGAGTACATATCTCCTTGAATTTTAAAGAAAATTTAACAAATATAAGATCATGCAAAATTACTGACTTTTTTTAACAAAGCTTTCTTATCAACAGAAAATTTCCTCCTGTAATGCTTTAGCTCAGTACTTTTGTGAGTATTTTTTATAATTCAGAGCATTAAGAAGTGAGCTTTTGCAGCTTTTTAAGGAATATTTGAAATATTCTACAAAAAATTCTCTTTTCATATGTTTACATAAATAGTCCTAAAATTTCTGAAAAATTTTGCATTTATTATTTAAATCAGCATTTCTTAAACAGTGAGTCGGGACCCGAAATGGGGTCGTGAAAATTTAATTCTGATACATGAATTTAATTCTTGTTGCCTGCCGTAAGTATCTAAGACATATATTTTATTTTATTTACTACTGTTTTTCATATATACTACTATTTTTCATATGTATATTGTTTACCAAAGAAATGAATTATTTTTGAGACAATATTTATCTCTATATCCTTATTTCCTGGGGTCGCGAAAAAATCTCAATAAAAAGGGGTCATGAATGTAAAATGTTAAAATGTTTAAGAAGTGCTGATTTAAACCAGTGATTTTCAAACTGTGTGCTGTGAGAGAATCTTAGGTATGGCATGAAACATTTTAAAGATCAGTAATTAAATTATTTTATAAATAAATCAAAATAGGTATACTCTTTTTATTACTATTTTCTTTATCATCACAATTAAAGTGTGCCATGGAAATTTAGCTATAGGTTCAAGTGTGCCACAAGATAAAAAAAAAAAAAAATGTTGAAAAACACAGATTTTTAAAGCCCTCACTGTTTTACAATATTAATATATGTATAATATTGAAGAGATGATTTTATATAAAAGCAAAAAGATTCTTTTTCTCCATCAATTAAATTATGTATGCAATATGAAAGCAAACTAAGATATAAAAATCTTTTCTTCCAGTTTTTATATTAAATGTGTATTGTCAATATTTATATTATTTTTACTTTCAGTGAATATTGATGAAAGAATGTCAGATTTTTATCTTTTTCTCAAATCACACATCTTAATAAGAAATTTTTTTAAATAAATGAAAATATTTGCTTTTGCTTTTTTATGTATGCATTTTGCCAAAATAGATTTTTAATACTTATTGAACAGATATGCAATATTTTGTTCACAGTGCAGTTAGTTGAGATAGGTTAATGTCAGTGTGTATTTTGTTTAATTTATTTAGTTTTGAGAGATTTAGGTACTCTAATTTTAGTGTATACTCGATATCGTGTTATTTAAATTATGAGAAAACATTAGGAGAGTAGTTTTTTTATCACCTTACCATAGGTTTATTGGTAA
This sequence comes from Dolomedes plantarius, assembly GCA_907164885.2. Taxonomy (NCBI): domain Eukaryota; kingdom Metazoa; phylum Arthropoda; class Arachnida; order Araneae; family Dolomedidae; genus Dolomedes; species Dolomedes plantarius. The sequence goes on from OU015492.1 coordinate 167,923,536, forward strand.
TATTTATTTTTTCTTAGAATTAGTCTTTCTAGCTGAAAAATTCACTCCATAGACAGTTTTAAATGTTTTGAATTTTCTAAATATATAAAAGTAATCTTTTCATCATTTATTCTCAAATGTTCTAGGTAGCATTTCTAGGAAATTATATACCATTTCTCATTACTTTCTTACTCTTTGGTTGATTTTTATTTTGTAGGTTTTCTCATCGTAGCATCAAATTAAGCCTATAATAATGAGAGAGTAGATTGAATAATATATAATTATATTTTCCTCATCTAGTCATTCTTATGCAGTAATCTCTTTAACTAGAATATTTCCAGAATATTGCTGATTATTAAAATCAAGTACATTAGCATTTTTAATTTTAGATTAGTGCATGTTAAATATATATTTTGGAATCGAGACTAGTTTTTATCAAATTCCTGGTGCTTTCTTCTATTATTTCAGTTTGTACATAAATTTAGCTGTAATTTCTGTAATTCTGAATTATAGAAGTTATGTATTTTTTTCTTTTAAAAGATTAGTTTATTTTCCATGGTTGTTATATCATGTTTATGTTGTCATGGATTCTATTGAAAATTTGTTTTTGTTTCTGATTAACAAACCAATATCTGAAATTCAAGATATAACATGTTTTATACCTTTGCACCTATGTTTTATCGGTGATTCTTATGAAGCTAATTTAAACAAGTGGTTATGACAGATTTTTATTTAAACATGTATTTATTAGTTTGATGCTTTTGATGTCTTGAACAAAAAAATCCGTAACTTTTCACATGTATTTCCACATATGTTGCTTTTGTCTTATAATGCATTTTCCTTGGTTATGGCTGATATTTCATAATTTATTTTATTTCATCCTTGTTTAAGTGTTTTAGAATTTTTATATTTATATTGAATTTTAGTTTGTTTCTTTTTTTTTCAGAATTGTAAGTTTTTTTTCTGTGATTGTTGTAGTTATTGCATTTTATTTTTTGTTTTTCCAAATATGCATGTTGATTTTCAGCTGTGTAGGAATGAGCCTTATGCTTGTAGTAATGACTTTGAGAAGTATATGTGTGTGTGAGCTTATGTGCTTGTGTAGAGGTGTATAATGCAAGTGCTTTTTCAACTGATTCCTATTCTAGCATGTAAAAGTTGAAGTGATGCCTTAAGTGTTCTTGATTGTCTATTGCATATCTTGTGATATTAGAGTGTTTTAGAGTTCCCCAAATGTTTCTTAGCTTAAAATCTACTCTTAAGTCTTTTCAGCATTTCTCAGTCTGATTTTGATGTAGATTAAGTTTTTTTTCAAATGTATAAAAAATGTTTGATCAATTACAAGTAACCCCCATATAACACGGAAGTTATGTTAAAAAAAATTGCTGTGTTATGTGAATCCGTGTTATACGAAACAAAGAACCAGTATGAAAAGGGGAGTTAGGTTCCAAAAATTTAAAAACATGCTATTATATTTTCATGATTAAGATAATTATCTTTATTAAAATTTTCTTTAGAAGTAATACATATTATTATGAATTAAACAATTTTCTTAATCACCACTAAGCACTATTAACCAAGGGCGTTTTCTTTTTGGCAAGATATTCTTATCCTCTGAGTATTTTTCTGCATTATCTTCAGATCCATGCTCTACCTTTTCAAATAAATCTGTTATTTTAGATTGCTTGCTTTTAGTTAAAAGATCTTTATAAATTTCCTTGTATGGTGCTAAGCACTTATGAAGTTCTCTTTTAAACTTTGTGCTCCTTTCATTTGAAGGATCGTCATTTAAGAAATATGACTCTAACCGTACGAGGATTTCCCAAATTTCAAATTAGATTAAGTTCGCTTTCAATAGTTTTTATTACATTTCTTGTTGTACGAGGGTTTTACCCAATTCTTGAATCTTGTTAGAGTGAATCCGTGCTATAAAAGCACCGTGTTATATGGCGATGATCGCAATTCTCGAACAGTGTTATAGTGAATCCGTGCTATAGAAGTGCCGTGTTATATGGGGGTTACCTGTATATATTTAAGTGAAATTTTAATTCACCATGAAATAATTTTTTTCAAAGACTATATTAGTACTTATAGTATGAAAAATAGCATGAAAACTAAGTCAGGGAATAGAAAAACTTTAAGATAGTCACTATAAACTTATTGTAAAAGAACCACAATTCAAATTTCAACTGCAAATTTTGCTTTCTTCTTCAGGAGCAAAGTGAGAGAAAGCTTAAGTAGTAAGGTAAAGCATCTATTTTGTCTGCTTGGCAGTCTCCTACGCTACTCCCAATATGCAATTATTCAATGCTCACAGAGGGCTCTTGCACCACAATTTCTCAAATTGATTCAGTAGACCAAAAGTTTCATAATCAGCATTGAAACAATATATATATATATATATATATATATATATATATATATATATATATACTCGTACAGTCAATAAATTTGGGGACTTTATTTACTACAACAACGAATACACTTACAAAGTCTTCTGAACACAATCACCTTCAAAATAATGTGCTTCCGCAACTATACACTTCTGCCAGCGTTGATACAGCTTCTGGAAACAGTCCTGGAAACCGTTGCGTGAGAGCTGTCGTAAAGCTGTTGTCACTGTTGCCATCACTTCTTCGGCATTTGCAAACCGCTTGCCCTTGATGAGATCTTTTAGTTTCGGGAACAGGTAGAAATCGCAAGGAGCGAGGTGTGGGGAATACGGGGGATGTGATAGAACTGTGGTGCCGTGTTTAGCAAGGGCTTGTTGCACCATCAGGGATCGGTGCGCCGGGACATTGTCATGCAACAACATCCACATGTTGGATTTCCAAACGTGTGGGCGTTTACCACGGATTGCCTCCCGGAGACGACGAAGAACCTGTACATACCATTTGTTGACGATGTTACCTTGTGTTTGGCGCAGCTTGTCATTTCTGGACCTTGCGCCAATAAACTTCAACCAACCAAACAACCACTGCTCCTACCCGTTGGATGTTCGCCTCCGTTTGTGGGGTCACTGGCCACCCACTTCGCGAATCATCTGCAACAGCGTCTCTCTCATTTTTAAACAAGCTGTACCATTTGAAAACTTTCGATCTGCAAATAGCTTCGTCTCGATACGCTTTTTGCAGTTACCGTAACGTTTCTGCAGTGGTTTTTCCTAATTTGTTGCAGAATTTAATGTTGGAACGTTGCTCCAAAAAGGACATTTCGCTACATCGACATCATTGGCTGACAGTCTGCAGCCAAATGGTGAGCTGCACGCCTTAGCAGTTGTGCAAAGCGTCATGTGATGTCTCACGCGTACGCAGATCACCAGACTTGCAAACCACATCGTTATTTCGGTTCCCCCACACACCGGGCATGAGGGGGGAGGGTAGTTCCCGAACTTATTGACTATACTGGTGTATATATATATATATATATATATATATATATATATATATAAAACCACCAGAAAATAAATGGAAGAGGGGGCAGTAAAAATTTTTAGTGCTCTGAATTGACCTAATGTGTAGTGTGTTACTAAAGTTAATATAAAATGCAGTTAATATAAAATACAATGTGCTCAAATAAGAATGTCATGCATAGAGCTAGCAGTTAATAGAATTCAATTTTCTGGCAAGAGTTCTTGAGTTAGAATTTCTGCCTACGTAGTGTATAGTGAAGAGGAGTAGACCAGTTTGTAAAGCTTAGCTGTTCTTTTACTAACTGAAATCTCCCCATAGTTTTAAGTTGTACTTTCATAGTGATTTGAATAATTTTTATTTATTTTTATTTGCTCTTTTATTATTTTAAAAATTAAAAGATTGTAAAAAATAAAATTGATGAAAGAGATAAAAGGGTATTTATATATTCTGCAAGTATTGTATAGTTTTTATATAGGCTACTTTCATTCATCAGATTTAAAAAAAAATATCAGTGAAAACTAATTTTAATATAAAAGTGGCCAGTTTTTGAATTTCGGTATTCTAGATATGACTTAGCTGAGAGTTTTATTTATTTATTTAGCTATATATCTGAGTTGTCATATTTAGTTAATTTTTATGAAAAAGAATAAATGGGTTTTTCTTTTTACATGTTTTGAGAATCATTAGTCCTAGGTTAAGGCAGTTTAAAATTAAAGTTTTTTATAGTTCTCAATTCTTACAGAATTAATGTGTTTGTATCTAAAAATGGAATTAAAATTTTAAAATATCTATATTTGTGTATGTATAAATTTTCATCTTTTGTAAAAAAAAAAAAAAGAAGTAAATTTTGAAACAGTAACATTTCAAAACTATTCTTATAAAAAATAATAAAGTTTTGCTTTTTTCAACAATACTTTAATGTATTTTAAATTCTTAAATCAGACTGAAAAATGCAAGTTTCTTGTAATTATTTTGTGTAACGTGTAATTTTAGTCTGTATAATTAGCTTAAATCTTTTATTTCACGCATTTTGTTAGGGGTTATGTTTTGTTTAATCTGAAATGTGAGATGTGTTAAGTTTGTAGATATATATGTTTTGAGTTATTTTCGTTTAAAATATAATATTAAAATAAATTATTATGATACATTAATCCCCTGTGTAGTATGTATATTCCCTCTATCTGGAGTTATATCCTTCATATTTAATGAATAAATATGATTGATGTTTCATAGTTGTCATTTTAATAAAAATATATTAGCAGTGTATGAATAATGTGCACATTTATAAGTACAAAAGTTTAGTTTAATTAATGCTGAAAAAAGAATAATTTGGATCATAATTGAATGATGTGAGATCCAAATATTTGTTACTAGATTTATTATCTTAATTAATACATAACTCTTGGTTATCTTGACGACAGATTTTGTATATTTTGCCTATAAAATGTTTGACTTAACTAACTTTTTAATAACATTTATTAGCCTGTTGGAAATTATTGTTTTTATTACTTTATATGTGCTAAAAGAACTGAATTTTGTGCAGTGTATTTAATGCCTTTTATCTGAACATTTATGTATGTCAATTTAACTTTTTTAAAGAATAACTGAATAAAAGAAAACTATGCAATCTGAAATATAATTAACTATTCATGACTTGCTGTTTATGTAAAAGGTTTTTGCAGAGTATTTACTGTGTTAAGAAATTCTGCTCTTATTTTCACTGTCTTTCAATTGGAATAAATTCTCTGTTTTGTAATATTTTCATTACTTATCAAATTCATGAAAACTTAATTACTTCCTTGTATGCTGGTATTTGATAAATTTATCAGTAAATTTGTTATAAACTGCAAAATTTCAGCTTTTAGATACCTATTTTATTAAGACAATAATGGATACTTAAAAGTCGAGATTTGAAAAAAAAAAAAAAAAAAAAAATTGTGCAACTTTGTTATGTTTGATGATTTTCTATATTTGTCTTTTCTTTTTGACCAACTGATGAGGAACTGTACAAACATCTATTATTATTTTATATTCTTTGTAATTATTTTATTGCTAAATTGCAATGTAGCTGTTGTTTAAATCAAGTTCGTACTGTATAAGTTTTTAGGAATGTGACACATTATTGATTCATTGCTCTATTTAAAGCTTGTAGCGCAAAATTACGTTTGCCTCTTCCAAATGTAGTGGCTTGAAAATTTGTTATTGCTGTTGAGGTCTTTAGATACTTGAGCTAAGTATTTGAAGTGTTAGTGAAAGTAACTGTGGGTTGAATAGGATCTGCCTTATTTAAATTGTTACTTGTGACTGTGATACTGTATTTCCTTCATTGGAAAAACTTATGTTATAATTTAAGTACAAAAGTATTTATTAAAAAAATTCTATGATTTTATAAATCTATACATATCCTTGTGATGCATAATTTTATCAAATTTCTGTTTTTTAAATTCTATTATTTTCTCCTGAAATTATGTTGTTTTTGAAACTACCATTCCTACTTTTGTATTGAATACTGAATTGTGTATAACCTTTTTCCAATAAATACTATGGAAATTATTTAATTAGTTTATGCGAAGTTCGTTTAATACAAAGCTGCCGTCATTGAATTCTCATGAAGGGTATGTATTTATGTAATTGGCTGTTTCTGTATGGTTTTATTTTTAGAATTATAACACAATCATTTATACAGTAGAGTCCCGATAATCCGAAAGTCCGCTTAGTCCGAAACCAAAAGTCAAACAGAACTAAGGTTACAATAAAACCACAGTGATACTTAGTAATATAAAGTACACTGAAGTACCACTGAATTAGGGATAGCAAAGCCTATGCAAATTGTGTAGCGCTGCGCATCATGTATGCGCAAGTGAGGGCGCTGTGGTAACTGCATATATAGCGCGTACTGTGGTTGTTCTGAATTAGTTGTTGGAATTGCCAGTATGGGTAAACTGCCTGATTTAGACGCCTTCGATCGCGGACAAATCGTAGGTGCGCAACGCATGGGCCATTCAATTTCCGAAATCGTCAGACAGATAGGATTTTCAAGGTCGACAGTGTCAAGAGTATACCAAGAATACATGGATGGTGGAAAAAAAACTAGCGATCGGGCAAACTGCAAAGGACAATTAGCCTTGACAGTGCGTGGTGAGAGACGGCCCAGGCGTATTGTACGTAGCCAGCGAAGCCATACATTAGCTCAAATTACCACCCAGTTTAATGACGGTGCCAGTCGTACAGTCAGTAAACGGACTGTGCAACGCTCGCTTCACCGTATGGGTTTCGGGAGCCATCGACCTACGAGAGTACCATTGCTCTATACTCGCCATCGGGCTGCACGTCTTGCCTGGGCAAGAGAGCACACAGACTGGAGTGTAGAGGACTGGAAACGAGTAGCATGGAGTGATGAGTCTCGATTCCGACTACTTAACGCCGACGGGAGGCTGAGAATATGGCGTCAGGCTCATGAAGCCATGGATCCTGCATGCCTGGCTGGAACTGTACAAGGGCATGGTGGCTCAATCATGGTCTGGGGTGTTTTTTCGTGGCACAGTTTGGGATCTTTGGTGCGTGTACCAACCTCCCTCAATGCAATTCGGTACGTAGAGTTGCTGGGTGATCACCTCCATCCGTTTATGCTGTTCTGTTATCCGCACGGTAATGGAGTTTTCCAGCAAGACAACTGTTCCTCTCACAAGTCCCGGTTGGCTACTGGCTGGTTGGATGAGCATTCCTCTGACTTCTCTGTCATGAATTGGCCACCTAGAAGCCCAGACTTAAATCCTATTGAGCATCTTTGGGATGTTTTGGAACAAGCCGTGAAAGGCCATCACACAGCACCAAAGAACCTTACTGAATTATGGACAGCTTTAGCCAATATTTGGCAAGCCATTCAACAATCTACTGATCGTCAAAAATCTTAGACTGTACTGTACGAACAACTTACACTCTACTGTACTGTACTAGGCAGCGTTCCGCTCTCTTATCACCCATTGCGTTCAGAGATTTGGTAATGTTTGGGCAGACCTTATAAAATAAACTGTGTAATCACACGAAATATGTAATATTTATGTAATCACATGTTATTATGTAATTTAAGTATATTTTGAGAATGATTTCGCTTAATCCGAAAAATTCGTTAATCCGAAAAGGGTCTGGTCCCAATCATTTCGGATTATCGGGACTCTACTGTATATGTACACACACACACACATCATCTCCAGAACCAGAGGGAGACAAATTACGGCAAGCGATGTCTTGGGTTGTAATTGTTAGCTTAAGTGGTAGGTTAACTTTGTATTCATTCCAATTGAGAAGAATAATAGGTTTCTTTACTTGAACACATGGACAATACTCTTATTTAATTGGTTAACCTACTTATAAGAAATATAAAGACGAGAAGATATTTGCGTATTTATAAAGAACAGAGAGAATGGATAGCAACGTCTGGTCTAACCCATTTTTCTAAAGATGCTATTTCCGCACAATGGAATATTAGTTTCACTTGTGCACCTTACATCGGATAATTTTCTACAGCGACAGTCAGATGCCACAAAAACACAAACGGAAGTAATTGTAGAAGCAGACAGAAACATTAAAGATATAGAATTAATAGATGGTGGCGCATTATTATTCTGTCGGTCAGAAAAAAAGCGAAAAAAAAATTCTAGTTTACAAAATGCTTGTAAACTGTATGTGTAAATACTTTGTCATTCAATGAAAACAATTTAAAAATTTAAGTCTTTGATAGAATATTTGTTTGGAATATACTAGTACGAGTGGGATGTAATAATTCCTGTTTGTGAAACTTCGTTACATGATTTGGATTACATTGAATTCAGAAATATATTCTATTGTGGCAAATGTAATGGTAATAAAATACGACAGCCGGCTAGCTGGGCATAAGGATTTCTTATTAGACAGGACATCTTGTCACACCAAAATATGTACAACAAATCATCGCATACATTTACGCAATTAAAATTAACAGCACTGCAATGAATTGAATTACAAATTTGAATAACTACTACTGATTTTCTTGTCTCTCTTTTTCCCTTTCTGGGAGGGGTATCTCCTTATACCCTACTTATCGGCGAGTCTACTTTGAATAAGCGCGGAAGGGTGGTAAAGGATAGGGTTTGGGCTTCATCGAGGACGAAAATTATATTTGTTACACGATAAGAAATTAAAATTGGAAAAAAAAAAATTCCGAATTTTCTTGTTGCGGTACAGTTCTGCTATCAGGAGGACCTCACAGGAAAGTGCACAATTAATTAACTCCTTTTTCTTCTAATCAGGAGTTTCGTTGTCTAACTTGTCAAATTACAACAACAAAAAACTGGGCAAAATTACAACTAAACTTACATGTGAAAGTTTAGTTGTAATTTTGCCCAGTTGTGACAGGATGAAAAGGATAATCTTGGGAGTTTTATGAATACTTTGGTGGTATTATTACTCCATTTTTAAAAACAAACAACAAAATAAAAAAATAATTACAAGATAAAAAGAACTTTTTATATACCATGTTTTTAAATTTTCTGTTGAATCATATAAACTTGACAATTCTATGTATTAATAAATACTTAAAAAATTTTATTTTGAAGAATTATCCCATCAACTTGAAAGAAAATGAAGTTAATTGGAAATTAACTTGCGTTTAACTTTTCGTTCCCGTCCCGGCCTATAGATGGCTGCACCAGTCTACAAATCAAAATTAACTGAAAATGAATTCAAATCTGCTTAAAGATGGCTAAAAGTATTAAAATAATGCATTGTCATCACGTTCTGAGCTATTCTAAGAGTTTCAAATGTCTAGCTAGTCGGGAAGTTAGATAAAAATCGATTACAAGATTTGTACTGGACAAACATACACACAAACAAGAAAGCAAGTTAATAAAAACATGGTAATAACAATGAGATTTCACGGAAATGGAAAGCTCGTTTCCAGGCCCGTAACTACCCAAAGCTAGCTCGTAGGGTCCTCTTAATCTTTAAAAATTTTTAGGTTTGGAATTTTTGGGTTTGAAAAATTATTTAGTTATAATTGCAGTTTAGTAAACTATGAAAGGACAAAACAGGAATAATTAATAACCTTCAACTAGTCACTAATGTGTTGTGCAGATGAAAATTCAACAGAATTGACGAACTCTTTCAAAACTGAAAATTAGCTTCCAAATATACTGCTATAACAAACTATGTTCGGATGCAGTTTTCAAGTCTCCAGCTCCTGTAAAATATAAACAAAAATTTTCCTCTTCTGAAAATTTTTTTGAACTGTTATAAGAAAGAAACGCAAAACAAACTTCGGCCAAAGTGGAAAATAAAAATACTCTTCTTTTTAGAAGAACACGATGATACAATTTCAGCAGTAATCGAGAAATCTGGAAACACTACACTAAAGCCAGAGTGTGAGTACCGTGAAATTTATGCATCAATATTTGTAGTTGGGCGTCAATTCAAGAATGTAGGCTAGATGTATGAATTCACGAACTGAGAATTCTTCAGAAGAAACATTTAATGAATCACCAGGAGTATATTATGAATATTTTATGGATTACTTTTACATTTTAATTTCTTATTCATATTCTGTCAATTTTAGCCCAGTATCATTTCCCAAGTTCGAGATCAACATGGAGAAATAACTTCCAATTTTTGTTACTTGATAAAATTTTAAGAAAAGAGCAGGAAAAAAAATCCCCTTGCTTTCAGTCATGCATAAATCTCAATTAAATGACTTACAAGTCATTAAATAAAGCTTGTTTTTATTTTCAAGTTTTTTTCAGAATTTAGTTCAAAGTTGAAAAAAAAAAACACATGGAAAACTATAGTTTTCCGTGCTTATTTTTATATAAAAATTAACACTCTTTAAATCCCGAAAGGTTGTTATCCATTTAAGAAAAAAACTACGACGAGAAAGTTTGCTAACTAACAAAGAACTTTTAATGAGAAATTAGTTACTTAACGCATTGATAAATTTTTCTTTATTTCATTTATGCATTTTATATTTGAATCCTCTTAAAAAAAGGGGGGGGGGGTCAACCAACGTATCATCCTGGTTATGTTATTTGATAGAAAATAAAGATAGCCTGAAATCGATCAGTACTCCGGGAGAGAATGCCTACTCACAAGGTTGGTTGTTCAGGTAATAGCTCGAAATCATTACAACAAAATATTCGAGAAGTATGATTTTAACAGTCGTTTAGGACAGAGCAGTTACCCTATTAATTCTGAAAAGTGAACAGTTATTGGGTTTCATTTTTTAATTATCCTGCAATCGGGGTAAATTCCATAGATTAATTGAGACAACACAAATTTGTCATTACTTATTTCAGGGCGTTTCAAACTCATTACAAGCTGTAGTCTTCTAACCAGAGCTGCAGTACCGTGCGGTGCCTCTGACAGTTTCCAAACAAAGCATTATAAACTACAATCCTACTCTAGGATAACTATGCATGACTTTATGATCCTATATCTAATGAACGCGTAACCAAATCATTATATGTCTCTCAAATTGTGTTACACGCATTTTGTTATAAGATGGTGGACCTCGCAACATGATAGCTGGCGTTGTCGTCCTGGAAGTAACATGGGTCCAACCCGTAAAATTGCCACAACGTAGGAAGCATACTGGCATCCAAAAGAGTGCAGTAAGCGTCGGCGTTGAGCTTACCATGAATTGGGACCAAGCATCTCAGTTCATACCAGGAGAAACACCCCCAGACCATAATTTCACCTCCGCCGAACTTTACTGAGGGCACAAGGCATTCTGGCAGGAGGCATTCTCTAGGCAGACGCCAGACCCAGACCCTGCCATTCGAACGGTAGAGGGGGAACCTTGATTCGTCGCTCCAGAGAACACGTTTCCACTGATCTATGGTCCACCTTCGACGAACTTTTCACCACATTAACCGAGCAGCGGGGTTAGACTTTGTGATCAAAGGCTTATGGGCGGCAACACGGCCGTGAAAACCAAGCAGATGTGCTTCCTTACGGATGGTATTCATCTAAACTACATTCCCGGATGCCTGTTGAAACTCCTGTAGTATGTGGGCCATTGGTTGGGTGTGGTTCTTCCGAATTTCTCTGGACAGCACCCATCGATCTCTATCTCCCAGTTTCGTGGGTCTGCCGACTCGGGGCACACTCCGACAATCACCGCTCACCTTCCACTTCTGAATCACATAGACCACTGTCGATTGGGGTAGTTCAGCTCGCTAGATATGTCCCTTAAGGATCGGCCATTTCTATGAGACCCGACGATTACACCTTTATCGCAGTGGCGTAGCGAGAAGGGGGACGGGCAAGGGGGTCTTTCATGCCCCGGGCGCCACTCACAGAGTGGCGTCAAATGGTCCTTTTCACTAATTCTATATATTATATTACTATATGTTTTTCAGAAGGGGAGGTGCCAAAAAGGTATCGTGACCTGGGCGCCAGTTATGCTCGCTACGTCACTGCTTTCTCGAAATCAGATAACTCTGCAATTCGTGGCATCTTGCATGCGACTAATACCAATGTTGTTTCCTACACGATATTTAACGGCGGAGGGCATGACGCATATCAGGACCGCAGATATCGTCATTTGCATGGGTGTCCAAATACTTATTGGTAGATAGTGTATATACGTATATATAAATAACAAGAGGTATATCTTTATTTTTTTTCAAATGGGGTAAAAAAAATTTAAAGAGAAATTTAAAGTGTAATCTGAAACGTAGTCACTTATTAAAATATAAGCAACATTTTTGTGGAAGGTAAAATACACTCTTATCAGAAAAAAAATACATATGCACCCAGAAAAAATCAAGCTACTATCACGAAACTTGGCAGGAATGTAGTCTGGTAAGAGATATGCAAATGATTAAAATTTTGACGCCAATGAGACAAGGGTAAGCGCGCTATGCGCATATGAGATGCGCATCTGGGAGAGTTTAAAAGCATGATAGATCGTGCCATAGGGTTATTCAACCAAACCTGTCGACTTGGATGGACGGTATTGTGACTAGATATGCCTCTGAGACGTAACCGGCGACAGTACTAACAATTGTCGGACTTTGAGAGGGGGCGTATAGTAGGCCTCAGAGAAGCAGGTTGGTCGAACAGGCGTATCGGCCGCCACCTCGGTCGGAGCGATATGGTAGTTGCGCGGTGTTGGCAACAATGGATCACGGAAGGGATAGTCTACCGTCGCGGAGGGTCAGGGCATCCCAGGAACACAAATGCGCGCGAGGATCGCGCAATCATAAGAGCGGCCACGGCTGCACCAACAAAGTCACTAGAATCGGTTCGACGCCATTTACCACCTTCCAGACATCCGGTGGGATCAAGGGAAACCATTCGAAGACGACTGGCCGACGCAGGTGTAAGGAGCCGACGTCCATTAAGACGCCTACCACTGACCCCACGTCATAGACAGTGTCGATTGGATTTTTGCCGACCTCGGGCAAGCTGGAGTATGACGGACTGGATGCGTGTGATCTTCAGCGATGAATCCCGATTCAATCTCAATGCTGATGACCAGCGCATATGCGTGTGGAGGCGGACAGGCCACCGGTCCGATCCGGCATTTGTTGCCGAGAGGCATACGACGATTACACAAGGTGTGACAGTTTGGGGAGCGATTTGTTGGGACACATGATCACCTCTAGTCGTTCTTCAACGCATTTTGACGGCACGCAGTTACGTGGACGAGATTTTAACGCCAGTTGTACTGCCTATGCTATCAAGTCGCCATTATCAGCAAGACAACGCTCGTCCACATACTGCGTGACTATCCCAACAATGTCTTCAAGGATATGACGTACTTCCATGGCCTGCCAGGTCACCATACCTCCCGCCAATAGAGCGCGTCTGGGACGTGATTAGTATGCAACTGCAGCCGACCCGGAACACTGGTGAATTAACTGCCCAATTGCAAAGATTATGGCGTGATCTTCCGCAGGATGTCATAGGTGACCTCATTGATTCGATGCCACGCCGTGTTTCGGCTTGTATAGCTGCCAGAGGTGGATTTACTACTTACTGATTTGTAACCTTTTTCATGCCATATCTTCTTAATAAAACTCCCTGTTCTTCTGAATTTGTAATCATTTGCTTATCTCCTCATACACTACATACATGTTAAGTTTCGTGATAGTAGCTCGTTTCCTTCTGGGTGCATATATCTGGGTGCATATATTCCTTCTGGGTGACAGAGTGTATATATAGTTAAAAAAAATTGGTTCCCTGAAATGTTACAGTATAGAATTAAGGAACAGATGCTTTTCGCTATCATTAGCAATTATTATTTTTACGCTGGCCAATTATCTGTTCTTTTTACAAATACATTTTTTAATTACGTCGGTTTCGTTGACTTACAGTTCGGAAAACTTCAGTGTGGATTTCATATACATAAGCTTTACTCTGATATATAAGATGATCCTTCCTATAAAACAGTTATAGGTTAGACTACCGGCCCGTCCCGACTTTGTCCGGGTTGAACAAAATATTATACCAATAAATTTCCAGTTGATAGCCAATAAATTGTAAATCTTTTTTTTTACCTTAATAATAACCTAAATAATACCTTAAATTAATATTACGTCAGTTAATAATTAAAATTAATTTTTTAAAAGAAAAAGGCGTGCCGGAGAACGGCTAGGTTCAAACCGCTACCGTCAGAAAGACCCACCGCGATAGCACCACGCTAAGGATCGTTGAAATCTTCGTCACAAAAAGCGGTAGAGGACAGTAGCGGTAACAATGGATATTGTTAGGATTAAGCCCCTAACTTTATTTCTACTGATCAGATATACATAATATATAGCCTATGTCCATCTGGAATAATATACCTTTCAAACAGTGAAGGAATTTTTAAATACGTGCAGTGGTTCTGGAGATTACCCTCCACATACAAAATCGCTCTCTCTTTATATATAACTATAGATTATAGAAGTATAGATACACATTGGTATCCCAAAATTAGAATAAGAGATGAAAAAAAATACAAAAATAAAAAAAGGATTTTAAGTAAAGAATGTTTTTTTGTATTATTTTAAGCACCTAAAATAATATTCAAATTAATATTACGTTAGTTATTAATTAAAGTTAATTTTTTAAAAGAAAGAGGTGTGCTTGAGACCGTAGTCTTATTCGAAAATAAAAAAAAGATTTTTAGTAAAGAATGTTTTTTAAAATTATTTTAAGCACCTAAAATTGTATTCAAATTAATATTACGTTAGTTATTCATTAAAGTTAATTTTTTAAAAGAAAGAGGTTAAGAGATGAAATAAAAATACAAAAATAAAAAAAGGATTTTAAGTAAAGAATGTTTTTTAAAAAATATTATTCAAAATTTTTTAAATAATATTACGTTAGTTAATGATTAAAGTTAGTTTTTTAAAAGAAAAAGGCGTACCGGAGAACGGTTAGATTCGAACCGCTAACGTCAGAACAGAAGCCCACCGCGATAGCACCACGTTAAAGATCGTTGAAATCTTCGGCACAAAAAGCGGTAGAGGACAGTAGCGGTAACAATGGATATTGTTAGGATGAAGACCCTAACTTTATTTCTACTGATCAGATATACAAAATATATAGCCTATGTCCATCTGGAATAATGTACCTTTCAAACAATGGAGGAATTTTTCAAATAGGTGCAGTGGTTCTGGATATTACCCTCCACATACAAAATCGCTCTCTCTTTATATATAAGTATAGATGATCAGATATACAAAATATATAGCCTATGTCCATCTGGAATAATGTACCTTTCAAACAGTGAAGGAATTTTTCAAATAGGTGCAGTGGTTCTGGAGATTACCCTCCACATACAAAATCGCTCTCTCTTTATATATAAGTATAGATATGACACAAATATACAGTAAACTATGAAACTTCTCTGTAGGGCCCGATAACCCATTTTTTGTTCCTATATTAGTCAGAACTCGGTTATATAGCTGGCCGTTTTTAGGTAAATCGCAAATTCGTAGGATATACGTAGGATATTTCTGTTATAAAGAAATTCTTTATAAGACAAGTATTCATAAAATCAAGTTTCTCCCATTTTTTCCCATATATCCCTAATTATAATTGATAAAATCTTTTCAATAAAATGCGAATTAGTTATTTTAAGGTGAGAGTGTATCAGCTTTTCCTTTCTGTATCAGTAGTTTTTTTTTTCAGTACTGTTTCGAATATTCTGCAATTTGCCATTTTCCGAAAATGATGTATTGGAGTTAATTTCGTAATAGCGACTTAGTTTTAAATCCCAATACCCCAAGAATTACTTTCAAACAAATTCAAACATAAATATCCAGCTTTTAGTTACAGACTGATATAAATACTAAATGACTCTAAACCACCGTGAAAGCATTATTCCTTCGTCTAAGAAAATATCATTTCCCTTTTCTCGCCTTTTGCAAAATTGTCTCTCGCCAAATTATGTTACCCATAACAAAATTTGAGCTACAGCTCCAGGTGTTACAGCACTTTTTTTTTATCTCTCTTCTTTTCTCTTTCTGTTTCTTTTATTTTATGTTGCATTAGAAATGTAATATTCCGTAAAAGTGTTCCAGATATTTCGTAATTTAAAATTGTTTTATGCTTCCCTGGAAAAATGCTTCTGTGTGTTTAAAGTATAATAGTAAGGAATTTCAGCATATCTCAACTCATTGCCTACTTTTCTAAAAAAAGGCTTTGTCGCATTCCTCTTCGCTTTTTCCCAGACATGTGGAGTTTTATATTTATGTCCCACAACTCATCATTTCTATGCAGACTTTTAGAAACCTTTCTACGCAAGAAATTTCCCGAAACGTAGAGAGTGCGAAAGTGAAATTATCTAGCTTTGCTATTTTATTTTAGAAATGAGATTGAGTATACGAGAGTTGGGTATAAAGTAGAGTCAAGATACAGATAAGAGTAAAACTATTTATTCAGTTATCAGAATAAGGCATTGGTTATATGACGTCATGGAATGGCCAACTTACAAGCTGCTATATTTTGCCGAATAGTAAAGATTACTTGCATTCTATCTGAACTATGTGTTGTGTCATGTAATGATATCCATGTGTGTTCTTTTCTTTTCTGCATGTCTTTTGTTGAATATTTATTATGGAAAAAACATTAAATAAACACTTCGTTGTTTGATGATTAAACAATATTAATCTGATGTTTTTAGCCGAAAAACTATAAAAAAACAATCGTTTTGATTTTCTGATTTGATATAATATTGAAAAGTCAATCAAAGAGTTAGCGTTTTAAGCCAAATGCAAATTCCAATTCCTCATCTCATTTGCTACCTTCAAGTATGATCAGAACATTTGCAAAGTTTATTTGTTTACAGACACTTGATACACAGGTTATTGTTATTCATGTTTTATATAGTTCACATCTCTCCAGTAAAGTCATCTGTCATATTTATAAATTTTCGCTGCTAATCTGATAAACATGAACTCCGCAGAAACCATTTGCAGAGACATTTTTTGCTGTTGTTAGTACACGAGCATACTACTGCTCAAAGAACAACTGTCATTTCTTTCGTGGAGATGTTTACCTCTCACAATTTCTTTCCTGTTTGGGAAGAGATCAAAGTAGCAGTGCTCATGTGCAGAGGTGGACTACAAATCCATACAGGAGCAACTATGTGACATTAGGCATTTATCATACAAGACAACAGGAGCATTGAAGTGATGTATAGCCACTTTCTCGGCACTAAAGACTTAATGAAGAGAGATCTTATTTTGTTCCCTCATGATTCTCGCATGCTATGATAGCATTCCGCACATCGTCCTAGTGTCAACTCCCCAATTTTGATCTATGTACGATATCTTGATTTACATGATGTCCTAAAGAGCGGTCCGGTTTGACAAATAACCTTTCCCTATTTTCATCCACTCCTGTTCTGCTGCGCATGCACAACAGTGCATGTCGCACAGCTTTTGCCTCTCTTTAAATTTGGTACGAAATGCAACATTGCAGCATCCTTTTCCAGGTTCATGAGCAATGCAGGACCAGTTTTGTATTTAGCTATCGTAGATAAGTGCCAGTCAGTATCTGAAGTCAGAAGTGTATACCTTGCGTGTACAGGGTCTGTCCAGAAAGTAATGAGACTGATTCCATAAAATTCGTTTATTTGAAGATAATTTTACAGAAACTTAATAGTCTTCAAAATAGCCTCCTCCTGCATTAATACACCGTTGCCAACTCTACCACCCATTGATGTCTGCCTGGAAGTCTTTAACTGGAATGCTGTTCAGAACGCGTGTTACGTTTTTCTGCAAGTTCTCCAGATTGTCAAAACGATGATCTTTGTGTCGAGCAGCGATACGCCATAAAGTTCTTTGTAAAACTAAACAAATCAGCTACTGAGACGCTTGCCATGTTACAAGAAGCCTACGGGAAGGATTTTTGTCCAAGGCTCAAGTGTTTAGATGGCACAAAGCCTTCAAAGACGGAAGAGAGGACTTCGATGATGAATAACGCGCTGGGTTTCCATAAAGTTTTCGAACTTCAGACAATGTGGTTAAAATTAAAGCACTTTTGAACTCTGATCATCGGATGAATGTCCAAATGATGTCCACGAGCGAGATTTTTGGTTTTCGTACCTCATTTCACCGATACATATTAATTCAAGAAAAGATATCGTTTCTTCCTTCCAACCTCAAAATTTCACCCTATAGTATATAACTGTATACTTTATCCTTTTTAATCAGTTATTAACAAGGCACATGAAAATAAATACATTATATATACATGGATGGGGAAAAATATCTATATTATATTGTTATAAATATTGTGATAACTTCACCCATAAGGTGTATAAAATGCAATGTTAATTTAAAACAAACAATGAGCCATGATACTTTTGAATCAAAGAAATCTCCAACCGAATATATCAATTTTTCTTTTTTTTCCCCATCAAAGGAAAATTCTATCTTTAGTTTTCTTTTTTTAAATTTTCTTTTTCCCTGTTCCTTTTTCTTAAATACATGCATTTTTCCCGACGAGTCAAATCACTCGGCTCTTTTTTTAAAGTTCTGTTTCGAAATTTAATAACGCCCCAGCTTTTGAAATTGATTTGCATTCCTATTCAGAACGACTGGTATTCTTAATATTAGCGCAGATAATTTTTTTCGAAGAGCTGGCGAATACGTATGATTAAATTTATTTTACTCGATCACGCAAAATTTTTTATGCGATATTAGCTCTTTTCTTAGCTAATTTCAAGAGGACAACAAAATCAGCGTGTGAAGAAAAGAACTTACAAGACAATGCAGGTTATTGTTAAAGGGCAATTTTGGATAATTTGTAAGAGAAATATCGGTTGGAGTGTAGTCGGTATTTTATAATCTAATTTCCTGCTTCACAAATAAAAGTAAAGCTTTCTTTTACGTCTATTTTTCAGCTCGGCGTATTTTATTCGTAAAATTCATTACATATATTGATTGTATGAGATAACAACAATCGCTCACACGCATACGCAGACGTACACACACACATTATATGTACATATACATAAATAAATAAATATATATATATATTATATATATATATATATATATATATATATATATATATATATATATATATATATATATATGTATATATTAGTCTAATGCGGAGGCACTTGTGAGACATTCGTCTTTTGTTATGCACTGCGATTTACTGGCTACTTTATTATGGGAGCATCATATAGGTGAACCAGCATTGCTCGCTGTGAGGGGACGACACGGAAACGACTATGCTTATTCAGGATTTGAACCCAAGCCCAATATAAAGTGATTTATAAGTAAGTATGCAAGTTCAATGCACCATATAGAAGCAACAATGTAAGAAATTTCATGTTACTTGTAACAGAAGTGTAGGTGAATGTTTTTAAGGCTCTTAGAGACAGCCACAGATGTTCTATGTGTGTATCCTTAGTCACACGACACACATCGAACATGTAATTTCCGCCCAAACGCGAGTTATGGTATCTGAAGCATGTGCAGTTATAGTGGATGTGGTACGCTGTTTCAACTCCGCTATATCAACAGGAAGAGGAGGGTTAAATACGGTATCCTTAGCCCCAAAGAAAAAAGTTCCATGGTGTTAAGTCAGGGCTTCTGGGTGGCTATTGGGTCAGTGGCATGTAGTCATCGGCGCTTCGTCCGATCCGTAGGCGAGGAAGATGTTGATCGAGGTAATTTCGCACGTCGCTTGACCAGTGTGGTGGTGCACCACCCAATTGGAGAATAAAGTTGTCACTATCGTCCTGCAACTGTGGCTCCAACCAAAGGCTTAACATATCCAGAAAAGAGCTTCCCGTGACAGTTTTCTGGTGAAAAAAGAAGGGACCGCACACTTTCCTTTTGGACATAGCACAGAACACGTTTACCTTTGGTGAATCTCGCAAGTGTTGAACCTGGGATTCTCGGTTCCCCCAAAATGAACATTTTGTTTGTTTACCTTATATACCACTCACGTGAAATGTAGCTTCATCGGTGAAAACTAATTAATCTGCGACATCGTTATTTTCCAAACGGTGCTGCATTTGACACAAAATTCAAACCGCTTTTTCTTATTAAGGTCCGTGAGATATTGCAATACCTGCAATTTGTATGGAATCATTTGCAGCTTCTTTCTCAAAATTCTCCAGACAGTGAGTGGACTGTGAAATCTGCATTTCACAGCTTACCCTCCGCGTTGATTTCCCCGGACTTCGTTGCAGAGCCTCGCGAACTTTATTGACGACATCTGCTGAAGCACTCGGTCGTCGTTAACACTACGTTAGGTATTACATTTTCTCCTTACGTATTTATATATCGCTATTGGGAAAATATTGAGTATAAAATAAATTTAGCTCTTTCTGAAATTGAACTACTGAATTTGAGTATCAAAAAGGAAAAAAAAAATGTTTTTACTCTTTGATGGAATTGTATTAAATATTTAATACAATAGTGGGCATATTATTACGATTATTATCATAACAATTTGCAATTTATTATGGTGACAATCATAAATATTTTCACTCGGGTAATTATGCATTTAATTTAATTCTTCGCCTAATTATCATTAGGCCATATTATACGACGTAGCGTTGCCATAGATATCTCTGATGTCCTTTCGTTACGCAGGTAAAAAAAAACTCCTTTGATGGCATGCACAAGTTAACGTATTGCAAAAAAGGATTAGTAAAATATGTGTGTTAAGGAGTGTGAACATGAAACGTTGTTTCAAGCTGATGTGCTGAGAACTCAAGGCTGCTGTGTATTAACCCCATTGGATTCGCTCACCTCAATGTTATAGTGGATGTTATAGTGGTCCTCCTATGGAGAAAATTTGTCCACGGATTGCCGACTTAGATTCAAAGATTTAAAAAAAAATTGTACTCTCATAGAGAAAAGAAATTTTACATTTGTGTACATTTTTCGTTTTTTTTTAAAATGCAATTAATTTTTTAAAATTTAAATTATTCGGGGAAAAATCTGCTATAGTGTGTTTTAAACGTTCATAAATTCCTTCGGTGGACGAAATTTATAAAATGAATCCTGTAGCGCTTTGCAGAAAAGTTCAGGCTATCTGACAGTACCAATTTTATTTGATTATCAGCATTTATGTACCAGTAAATAATTGACAAAAACATTTTTTAAATAAACAATTTAGGGGCAGCGCTTAACCCCCCTATAGAGAGAGAGCCATTACAATCCTTCAAAATGTCAATCCTAAGGGCCTGTTCACATAGGAGTCCGTTGCGTAGCGTTAAGGGAAAGATGACGTTGAGAAAATAAACCAATCATAGGCGTTAAAAATTTCATTGCTAATCGTTTGGAGGCCTATGATTGGTTTATTTTCGTCTCAACGTCATCTTTTCCTTAACGCAACGCAACGGACTCCTATGTGAACAGGCCCTAAGGCGGGTGGAATTCTTGAACTGTCAACTGGACTCCTCCCACCACAAGAGTCTGCAAGAAGAGGAAAGGGGAAATACGATTTTTTTTCTTAGTACATAGCAGCCTTAAGAGCAGGAGCTGCGTTTGCGGACAGTTCAAGTACAACAGGTATTGCAATTGACCGCGATGGAACCATCACACCTACGTGCACACAAGAAGAAAAGATCTAGAAGCACGGTCGTTGGTTATCAACAGGTACTTGATGCTGAATCAGTGAGCAGATCTGCGAGATCTGTTTGTGACATTTTGCCCTGAATTCATAGATGAAACAGGAATCTGTGTCTAGTTGCATAATGACTTTTCAACGTACAGCGGGCTAACTTTTTGTCCCGATTGTTAGAGGAGTAGTAAATATTACTAGTAATTGCGTCTGATACAAAAGTCCTCCAGTTTACTGAAGATCATTTACTTTCAAGCTACTGACCATTCAAATATGCCTATTTCTACCAATATTAAAACCAGTTATTTTGACTGGTTTGGTATTTCAAGTGTAAATTGGACGACGAACGCATGGAAAAAGCAAGGTGGTTAAATAAATCAAGGTTTTGTGATAAAAAGGTTCTAATAAACAGGAATTTATAATCAGCAGTATGAAAGCCTACATGCTCCTTAAACAGCTAGATTTTCAAAGCATGCTGAGGCTGCTTTACAATCGTGTAATTTCTTGGAAGTACCCGAAGCTTTTAATTAGTGCTAAGCAGTTCATTATAAAGTAAGTTCTCAGTTAATCAGTTATTGTTTTTCAAACCAATGTGTCTAAGATGCTAGTTATCCTAATGGAGAAGCTTACTTCGAGCAAGCTGATGCTTCGTATCTTAGGTTTCACATTTTTACCCAATATATCAAAGAGGATTGAGGAAAACTTCTTAGTTACGTTACCATCTCCTATCCAAATGAACATTTATCTAAGTTGGTCGAGCATGTTGGCAACATGCAGTTGCTTTACAATGACTAAGGAAAATGGCTATTTTTACACTTTCTTAATTCGAATTCAATACTACGAGTACATTACTTTTTATAGTAATTTTTGTATGGCATTTTAGTTTTGTGCTCATCAGATGATCCCCAAATGGATTGTCAGAGTATATTCAATGCTTTAACATTATTTACTAAAAAATAAACTTATACTTTTTGAAATTGTAAATTTAGGGCTATCTGCCTGATTAAAATTCTGAACGTCTCTTGCTTCCATTGGTGATTCTATGGTAGTAAGGATAACAACTAAAACCAAAAGTTTTATTAAATATCTCCAGTTTATTTCGAAGATCTTTCCTAGACTTTCCCCTACCCTTTGTAATTACTCAGCCTTAAGCTATCCGACACTTTAACGCAACTAACTTCGTTGGACCTAGGTAGTTGCCGGTTTTGAAGGTTTTTAAAATTGTTCTACGTGTTGTTTCAACCTTTATTTTTGAATTGTCTTGGTGGCAAGGCTTCGTTAGGACACTCTTAGAAGTGGGCCCAAGGTAGCCTTGTGGTAGCTTTCGGTGATTTGGGTGCTCGGATCGAATCGCGACAAAGCCATTAAATACATCCGTGTCTAAGCCGGATATGGGCAAGTTAAACCGGAAAGTCCTTCTACGAGCCCAGTGGGTGGGGAAGGTAAGATCCCTCAGATGTCACTCCTGGGTTGCTTGGTCAAAATTGTGGTGGCACCTAGCCAAATCGGACTCCAACCCTTGTGGTGGCGTAATAAACAGGAGCCGCCCAACTCAGCCCGAAGCCTATACGGACCTGGTCTGGAACTTCCGGCCAGGGAGCGTTAGGAACAACAACTCTTAGAAGTGACCGATAAAAAAAATTGGACAACGTTAACATAACTATAGAAAATCAGAGAATAAAATAATTATAAATTTTCAATGCCTTTTGTTCCTCATTCATATAGGCTGGGTTAGAATAAAAGATAAGAGGTAAAGTATTGAAATAAAGGATATCCCGAAATATGAATGGGAAAAAAATCTCTTGAAGCTTTAAATAATTGTGTTTCATCTAACAATTTTTTTTAATGAGTCATGGCGCAAAGAAGTTCTTAATATACAATAATCTTGGTTTAATCTGTACATTATTGATCGAAAATAAAAACAGGCATTTATTTGTCCCTAAGAAATTCCTTAGGAATATAAAGGGATTTTTAAGTAGTGAATTGAAAAATTTTTCTCAGATTTTCCGATTCCCGAAAAAGAATTGATTCTTTGAACAATATTTTTAGTTAACAGAGATATTTTTACAAAATTTAGATCATCGAGAATAATTATGTCTGATATCGCGGATATTAATTTTTTTAAGGCACAGTTCCTCATATTATTCCCCTTTGAAGTAAATTAAATTATAAGTTATCACTTAATCCAAATAATTCTATTCAGAAATTTTATGGACATTATTAGTCGTTAAAATTATATCTATTTATTTCCTAAGATTATTTTATGAATTGTTTCTGTTTCTTCAAAAACAATTCCTTAATACAATATGTTGTACCTTAAATTTTTCTTCTCTTATCTATTTTTTTTTCTGTCTAACAGGATTCAAAAAAGTTTATGGTTATTAGACGTTATCTTGAAGGTAATGAAGTATAAACTCTAACACAAGAAGAACATCCAAGTTTAACGAAACTTTTATGTCTTTCAAAAAATTTAAGCTTATTCTAAGTTTTTTTTTTCCAAAAAAGAAGGTTGTGTAAACTTCTTACGTCTCTGAAGTCTCTGATAGAAAGCTGTCTTGATCCTAGCATTTTTGTTCGGCAGATTGTAAGCGAATAAATAAGATGTTAGACAAAGTTTCCTTGAAAAAAAAATAGAAGGATTTTATCATCAGTAGATAAAATCCTTGAAATGCATTAAATCCTATTATAATAGATCAAAGAAAAAGATGATGCTAATGAATTCTATATCCAATAATGGTTTGAAACTTAACCACGTTGACATACAATATATCTTGTATATCGAAGTAAAACTAAATTACTGCATGGTAGCGAAAAAGAGAATAGGAAAGAATATATTGTTAGGAATTTTCGAGTCTATGGTAATCTAACCAAATATGAGAGTTATCGCTAAATTGGCGATGGATTTAGGGACTTATTTTGGTCGTCAAATTTGGCGATATGGTGCCAAATGGTCGCCAACTTGCCGTCTAGACCTTTCTGAAAGCTTCTAGAGATATCTAGCTGACTGACCGATAGCGGGCGCGTTGGATGTCTATAAATATACCTGACCTTGGCATTGGAACACAAAGACATGCCTAACTCAGTTCTTTTCTACTGAGAATTGAATGTGTTGAAAGTGCGTTAGGCGTGTATTGTATTGAAGACTCTGGTATCCTGACTTGTGTTTTTAGAGTTTTCTGCTGTATAGAAGAGAGTTGTTATGTGTTTTCTGTTTGAATTTGTGTATGCTCCTGAAGAATTTACAGAATAATAAATTTTATTTTGTGTGCAATTTCTGTAGAGATTTTATTCAATTCTAACGAACCCATGAAAAACGGAACAGCATAATACTATATGCTACTTTAGTTAATGACGAGGATGAATTTCAAAGTACTCACCCCCAAATATTTTGAAAAAAAAGTATTGGTAAGAGAATGCATTAAAACACCAACGTAAGCAAATTTTGCGTACACAATATATAGGCATGTCTTTCAAATTAACGCAACAGTATTATTTTATTGATGGGATTGGCAGCGTAAGACATTTCAAAATCCAGCCCGTAATTGTCTTACATTATTAGATGAATCTTCAGTAAAAATTTAATGTTATTCTAACAATAGAACTGCTAATTACCATGTTTTTATTAACTCGCTTTCTTGTTTGTGTGTTTGTGTGTTTGTCAAGTACAAATCTTGCAATCGATTTTCAACTAACTTCCCGACTAGATAGACATTTGAAACTTTTAGAATAGCTCAGAACACGATAACAATGAATTTTTTTAATACTTTAGCCATCTTTAAGCAGAATTAAATTAATTTTCAGTTATTTTCAGTTAATTTTGTTTTGTAGTCTGGTGTAGCCATCTATTGGCCCGAACGTTTTGTAAACTGGTGCAGCTATCTATTGACCGGAACGGGAACGAAAAGTTATATGCAAGTTAACGTCCAATTAACTTCATTTTCTTTCAAGTTGATGGGATAATTCATCAAAAAAATTTTAAAAAAGTATTTATTAATGCATAGAATTGTCAAGTTTATATGATTCAACAGAAAATTTAAAAACATGGTATATAAAAAGTTCTTTTTATCTTGTAATTATTTTCTCATGAATTCACAGGCATTTTCGTGTTGAAGAACTCATAAAGGAGAATTTCCAGCTGACGCGTTAATACTGTAAAACTATACATTTGATGCGCCATAAAGGCGGGCAGCTGACTTCTAACAAAATGTTGTAATGAAATGTAGCATTTAGTTGTCAGTGTCTGAAAGCC
The DNA here is from genome assembly GCA_907164885.2 of Dolomedes plantarius. Taxonomy (NCBI): domain Eukaryota; kingdom Metazoa; phylum Arthropoda; class Arachnida; order Araneae; family Dolomedidae; genus Dolomedes; species Dolomedes plantarius. Next base: position 167,949,237 of record OU015492.1, read on the forward strand.
AATGACGAAACGAGCCTCTCAAGCCGAGCAATCATGTTCCACTAGACTGCCGGTTTTTTCGCAAATCCCTGTGGTTGTTATATTACAAGTCAGTGCAGTTTACACTGAACTGAATAAAGTGGCACGTCTTTTGAGCCGAGCATTCAAAAGGAGCACTCCCGAAGAAACATGGGTACACTTGTAATGTAATGCCTGCCACGAGAATTACATTACATCGTTACGTTACAAGTCAGTTGCCAGCTTGAAAAGAAGAACCCTTCCCTGAACGTACCTAAATAAATTTTCAGAATTTTCATTCTTTTTCTTTCTCACTAAAAATAATCTTAAACAATTGCCTACTTGACATAGTAATTTGTTTAAAATGTGTTGCTAGTTGGTGAATTTATTTATCTAAATTAAATAAAAATAAAATCTTGTTTGTCTGTATCCCTATAAATTCCTAGACTCATCAGCCTATGATTTTGCATTGTTACTCTCTAACACCCTAGAAAAAATATAGGCTACCATATTAGGCAATCTTCCCTTCTCTTGATTTTCTACCCTCGACGCTTTTCGGTCACTATTTTAAATTCTATTTTGCAATTGAGCCATTTTCTCAGCGTTACTTTCTATTGTTGACTCCGAGATTGCTTGATTTCTTATCCCCGTTAAGTTAAGCCAAAAGGGCTTGTGGCGGCCCTGTGGTACAGCGCGCTGGTTTTCGGTGCGGAGGGTTCTCGGATCGAATCCCGGCGTTGCGCCACGAAAAATGCCTCCGTTTGTGTCGTCCCTTCATAGGGGGTAATTCTGTCCACCTATGTGGTGCCCCCATAATAAAATGGACAGTAAAACTGCGTCATAGTATTGGCGAATGGTTGATTACAAGTGCCATCCGCATTGGTGAAAAAGTTAAGCCAAAATTCGCATTTTTGCGCCTTTATTTTCGTGCAGCAGATGGCCTGGTTCATAAAATCCGTTTTATCATCTACCTTAAATCTGAGTATTTGTAACTGTCTTGCATTTGCTGATACATTAGCCTGTTTTTATTTTAATTTAACCCATTAAGTAATAATTGCCTTCTTATTGATGGAGACAAGAATTAATTTAAAAATTTTATCTATAAAAGAACAAACGGCATTTGTCTATACATATATTCTTAGAGTTGCAAAACGAATTGATACACAATAAGAATATGAAAACTATATATCATTACAAATTAGTTTATATATGTTTTTGTTTGATTTTTCCCATTGGTAGTAATGCTGGTATTCTGGATATAACGCCGGTCTGTTAAAGCTAGTTTCACATAAAATCAGTTAAGAGAAGAATTCATGTGAAGTAAGTTTTAAGACAGCGATGAATTTGAGAATGTTATATTAATGTATACCAAAGCCTTATATTTTCCCTTAATATATCCCAAGAATCTCCTCCCCCCCCGTTTAAAAATATGTTAATCATATACATAAAAAAATTATGGTAATTTAGTTGATATTCATCTAGTGAAAATATTAGTGGTGTTTACTGCTGTAAAAAAAGTAGAAGGAAAAATTGATAACTGAGAGGGACTTGAAACTTGTTTTATGGTATGATATTTTCTTTCTCGTCTTTTTGACTAGTAGAGTTTGAATGTAAAAGACGCACTCTCTTTAGTAAAATGTTGCTCAAGTTATGGGAAAGTTAACATTTCCTTTTTAGCTTACCTTACTGGTGTGAATGAAAATTGATCCAAAAATTTCCTAATTTCGAATTTGTTCAAAAACTTTCCTTAGATTCTAAAACCATTTAAGTGTAACGTGTGCAATCAAAACTCGACTGAATACCCTGGTGATTCTTCTGTAACTGGGTTTTTCTTTCTACCTAAAAGCTTTAAGCCAGCTGTAAGTTGTGATCGCCTACGGAACCTTCATACGATCTGAATAAAGACTATGTTAGGCAGCCCTGGAAGCTCCACTTTTCGGAAACTAAAAATGAATCGAATATAGAAAAAAACTATCAAAATACACATACGAAAATATGTAGTGCTCTCCGCTACTTCACCAACAAATTTCATGTCTAAATACTAAATGCGCAAAGAAATTGCTAACCTTGCTAATTTTGTTTGGAAATTTACACCACAGACGAATATTTTCCCATTTAATTAAATATGATATTTTTCTGGAATCAAGAATGTGTAATTATTCAAGTTTTATTATATTTATGCATGGTTACAAATCATCCTGCTCGTAAAACATGCTAAAAGAGGAATACCGAATTTTTCGGGCCATAGGACGCACCTCGAATTTTTTGAAGGATTTTTAGGAAAATATTATTTTGTATTTCGTTAGGTTATATAAAGATATTTTCAATTTCTTACTTAATAAAGATAAAAAATATATATGCTCAATATAATAAATAATATATATAAATGTATATACAGTGGTTTTCGCTTACAAGAATCACGTTTGTTATTACTGTTTTTGATTCTTATAAGTGGTTGATTCTTATAGCCGAAATTTAGGTTTTTGGACAGGCAGGCACACACACATACATATACATATTAGATAATTTACGATTAAATACTCTTTAATTTACGTAATTATCTCTTATTAAAATTATTTTTTATAAGTTTAAAAATAAGACTTAATTTCTAGACCTATATGTAAATACACATGGTTATACAGAAATAAGAGAAGAAAAAATCCAATATTTGTAACAACATACCTGCTAAACAGTTTTAACATTTCAACTACAGCTCAGATTCAAAATATTAGAATAATTGAGAAAAAGTAATAAGAAAGAAATTATTTTCCATTTATTTATTTTTGATACTAAGTAAATGCAATTAAGTTTCTTATAAATTAAATCTGGAATGTTTAGATAAGATTTTAACATTTACAAAATATAAAATACAATAAATTAGGTATACAACAGCTTTCTGAAACACATCAAAATATTAGAATAAAATTTAGATTGGTTCAAAATATTAGAATATTTTATTTTACGCAAAAATATTACCTTATGAATATGAAGTAAATGGTAATTAATATTTTGTAGCATCCCCTTTAGCTTTAATAACAGCGTACAATCGATCTTACATACTATATACAAGGTGTTTACAAACATTTCTATCAATATTAGCCCAAATAGACTTTATATGTGCCACTAACTCAGTTTTACTTTAAGGAGAATTTTCTTGGAGTTTTTCTTCATTATACCCCATAAGTTTTCGATGGGATTAATGTCTGGTGAGTTTGGTGGCCAAGGAAGTACCTTAATTTTACGTTGATGGAACCAATTCTAATGACACCGAGGTATGTGGTGAGGCTAAATCTTGTTGAAAGATGAAATCATCTTCAAATAAATCTTCTGATGATTGAATCATGTAATATTCCAAAATTTCTTGATATATCTGAGAGTTAACCTTTTCGTAGACTATGCATAACTTTCCAGGTCCTTCTGCGCTCATGCAACCCCAAACCATGACACTAGCAGCAAATATTACCGAACGTTTAAGGCATTCTTTATCAAATGCTTCTTGCTTCATTCTACAAACTCGAATACCTAGATTACCATATGAAACACAAAACATACTTTCATCACTAAATAATATTTTTTTCCAATCTTCTTCGCTCCATAAACGTCTTGATTTACACCAATTCAATCTTATACGCTTTTGTTTTGCAGTCATGAGAGGTTTTGTTTTCGGTACACGAGATTCAAACTTAAATTTATGGAGACGTCTTAATGTTGTCGATTTAGAAACTTCAACTCCTTCTTCTTTACATTTTCGGTGCAAGAATCGCACACTTAGCACAAGCGTATAGTTAAGAAAACGGTTTTTCTTAACTATACGCTTCAGTTTCCTGTCATCTCTAGCAGATGTTTTTGGTTTTCGGCCGCCATTTCGGCGATTATTTTGTAATTTTCCATTTTTTGAATATTGTGTTAGTATTTTACTAAAGCTTGATTGCGAACAATGTAAATAATTCGCTATATAACATTGATTTTTGCCGTGCCGATACAAATCAACCATACGAAGTTTAATAGATTCAGGAATATCACTCACACGACCCATTTTAAGACGAAAAAGCAAACAAACTGCAAAAAGAATGCTGATTTTAAATAAAATCGTCTGAATTTAATCAATGATGCCACCAGTTATGAATTTGTGATAATTAAAGGAGAATTAATGTGAAATATTCTAATATTTTGAACCACTTGAATAAATATTCTAATATTTTGACTTTTCAAAATAATTTTTTTTTCAATTAATCTTTTCAAAAATGATATTAATTTTAAGATAATAAATAAGTTTAATCAACAATAAGTTCTTAATAAAAATATCGTTTGCATATTTGCATTAAAAGACATTAAATTACCAAATGATATTTTCAATTTGTAAAAAAAATGGAATTATTCTAATATTTTGAATATGAGCTGTATAGGAAGGGTGCAAGAAAAAGTTTTCGATGGTTGTTTTACGTAATGAAGTTTTCAGGAGGATGTTTATACCTCTTTCAATATCATAAAAAGTCCCGTAAAGGTCTTCAGAAGCTCCTCTATATTGAAGAGTCCGTCTAAGAATACTTAGCGCTTTTCTGGATTCCTTTGCTGATGGTGGTTTTTCAGGGAATACGCCATACATTTCTACCTCATCCTCCGTTTTATCGACATTTAAAAAAAAAATTTCTTCGACGATTTCATCGTCTGTCTTTTCTTCCGAATTCTGTAGATTTTCGTCAATTTCAATACACTCACGAAGATGAGTGTATTGAAATTGACGAAAATTACTTGACGTCTAAAATTACTTGATGAGTTTTCAGTCTCACAAAAAATCCTGCTTTACGGAAGCAATTAACAATGCAGTGTCTTGAAAATTTTTTCAGGCATTTGCAATCATATGTATACATAGGCATAGCGTCAGGGGACACAGAGAGCACGTCCCCCCCCCCCCAACTTAACTTGAAATAAATAAAACGTTAATAGAAGTTCAGTTAAAATCGGAAAATTGTAGAAAACTTTTAAGACAGCTTGCTTTTCCCCTCTTTTTTAAACTGTGAAACTGAAGATTCCGATTAAGTCTTTAGCCTTAACATAGTTTTTAACAATGATATGATGTATAAGAAAAATTCGATGCTATATTTTTTTCTCATTTTATTTATATTATATTTATTTTTCTCATTGTATAACTTTCAAATACTACTCAAATATCAATTCTACTGTTATTCAGTTTTAAAAAAATCATAATATTTCATATTTTAAGGACCGTTTGGCAGTCAATGCACTGAGGAGGGCTTTAACTGAATTCAATTCGTGTCCCCCCTCCCCCAAAAAAAGTTAGAAGCACGCTACGCCTATGAACATACCCCCCTGATTTGATCCTTTACTGACTGGCCTAGAAAGAAAGAGGGTAAAGATAAATTTCTCTCTAAAAGACTAAGCGACAAACGCTTTCTGCAAAAGAAAAATAATAAACTGACGCCGACGTTTTCTGAAATTTACAACTAAATTTTTAGAATTTTATTTTCTATTAGAGAAAAACAGTAATTTCTCATTCGCCTCGCGCTACCTCTGTATAAAGAAGGATTGAGCGAATTTCTTCAGGTAGTCTCCAACATGGAAATTTAACCCTTTTTTGTTTAATTATTCTAATGCGGAGGCACTTGCCGGGAGACATTTGCCTTTTGTTATTCACCGCGAAGACTTGCTGGCTACCAATGGCGTACGCAGAGGGGGAGGGGGGAAGGTTGATGTGGGTTGAACCCCCCCATTGGTTCTGATTACATGTATTATTTAATTAGGTTTAAGCTTTGCACTGATTACTCAAACCTACTCTTTCATAGTAACCCCCCCCGCCCCTTTGAAAATTTCTGCGTACGCTGCTGCTGGCTACTTTATTATAAGAGCACCATTTAGGTCAGCCAGAATTGCTCCCTACGAGGATACATACATACATACATACATACATACATACATACATACATACATACATACATACATGTGAGATTTGATGACAGACCCCTGGACATTCTACTCCAACATCTTACTCCGACATCTCACCGCCAGTGACCCTTCAGGGCTGATTTCAATTTGGGGAACAAGAAAAAGTCCGGGGGAGACAAGTCTGGTGAGTAAGGTGGGCGATTCAGGGATACAACTCGCCTGTTGGCCAGGAACTGCTGCACCAGAAAGACAGTATGTGGCCGGGCATTGTCGTGTCCAGTCGCCTTGCTTGGCGTACTGAGGACGTACCCGATTGATCCGTTGCAGCAGACGTTTCAGTATATCCACGCACTTAGTTGCATTCAACGTGGTGCCCTCAGGGAGGAATTCTTTATCGATGAGACCCTCGGAGTCGAAGAACACCACGAGCATTGTCTTGATGTGGGATTTCTCACTTTGCATCTTCTTGCTTTTCGGCGACTCTGGACCCCGCCACTCTGATGCTTGCTGTCGGGGTCGTACTTCAGGCACCAGGTTTCGTAACCTGTGACAATGGTTTTCAGGAAATTGGGGTTTCGATCAGCCATGTCGATGAAGTCTCCACAGGCGTCAATCCGAATTTGCATTTGTTCCGGGGTCAAAGTCTGGGGCTCAAGTAGGGAGCAAAGCTTGCGTTTACCCAAATCCTGGGTCAGTATGAGGTGGGCCATCTCACGACCAATTCTCACTTCCTCCGCTATCATTCTCACTGTCACACGACGATCCTTGGCCAACAATTCCTTCACTTTCTGTACGTTGTCTGGGGTGCGTGCAGTTGCAGGCCGACCAGTTCGGGGGGAGTCTTCAATGGTGTCCCTCCCTTCTCGGAAGCGTTTAAACCACTCATACACGCACTTCAAGGTGACAGCACATTCTTCGTAAACTTTTAGCAGCATTTCATGATTATCTTTCGCTGGTTTCCTAAGTTTGAAACAGAACAGCATATTTGTTCGCTGATCCATTTTGAATTTCGACCGAACGCATAACACCTTCACTCTACAATGAACTGTTTCCACACGATAAGCTAACTAGCAGCGCCGCCGCTCAGGAAGTGGTTCATTCCAGTATTCACCAGTCCGGCACAGTATGCACCGGTTTCAAAATCTTACGACTGTGCGCACTATGACGTCATTCACCGAACTTTTTGGACAAAGGTTGTATACATACACACACACACACACACACACACACATGCACGCACACATAGATATACTATATATATATAAAATAAAATATCTATTTTATTTTAATGTTACTATCGGCCCATAAGACGCACTCCAATTTTAAGTCGATTTTTTTATGTTAAAAGGTGCGTCTGATGGTCCGAAAAATACAGTATAAAATAATGCAGCATTTAAAATTATGCAATATTTACTCATCCTCTACCTTTTAAAACTCTTAAAGCTTTCAACTATTCTGAGGGATTTTAGAATCTGAGACCTTATATCCCTATCCTTTCTATGCGGAACAATTTGAGAGAGGGAAGTGACATCTGAGCATAAAGCTACTTTACGAGAAATATCATTTCTTGAACATATCTAAGAAGCGAAAATACTTTTCTTACTAAGTGAAACCAAATACATTTTGCTCCCATTTTTTCTATGTCCGCAGCATTTGTGGAGAAAGTTACCCATATCTGACTCGAAAAAGCACAATTTTAACGGAGAGAAAAAATAATATACTAGAATGAAATGAACAAAATATTTTCTTCGCCTACAAGTGTAAATATGGAGAGGGAAGAATTTGTTTCCCTACTTACGCATTTATAATATGGAGAACGTCTATTTTATTATGGCGATGCCCGCTCTAACTCTTTCAGGGAAAATGTTAATTTTTGAAATAATAATTAAGTAAAAGTTTGAATGTTCTGCTTATTTGACATTACTTGGTCTATGCAATCCTTTGGGAGAGTATTAAAGATGAAAGCATTCTCTCCAGACGACTTAAAAATTAATATGTCAACCAAGTGCATGTCGTTATGACGCAGATTTTGTATTTACTTAAAAATAAATTAACGAAAGAACAAAGTGTTATTTGGGAATACCATTTTCCAATTTTCGTTGAACTCAGCTTTTGTACTAAATTCGTTCATACTATCCAAACATGCTTCTTATTAACATTATAATAGTGAATAAATAACTAAAATGAAGAACCCAGATGACGTAATCAATTATTGCCTCAAGTCGGTAGAGATGCCTTGAGGGAATATGTAAATAATTATAAATTATGCTCTAATGAACTATCTTAACCAGTTCCTCCATCTTCTGCCAGTGAATAGATGGCTTTTATATGCTCATTTTCCCATCCATTTTGTATTTTGTTTTGTATTTTTACGCCCTTTCTATGTTTCTTGTGTGAGTATTCTTTATTCCACAATTTCTACTCTCTTCGAGCATTCGAGCTTCGAGATACGAGCATTCTGTCGGCAGATTTTTTGCTTCGAGTTACGAGCTAAAATTCGGGTTACGAGCAAGCTTCAGATACCCCCACCGCTAGTTTGCGTAACGAACGCCATGTTTCGTGCTCATCAAATAAGAACACGAGAAGCATGTAATATTTACAGCCTTCATGCACAATTATTATACAATTGTATACATATTATTCTAAAACGACTATCCAGTTTTAAACCTAGAGATTAACACTCAACAATTATAACCCGGCGCAGCTTGCTCTGCTCACACTTGAGTCGCCCTCCTAAACCGAATAGCGCACAACCTTTGTAGCAGAGAGATACTAGTAGCTTCAATCCCCCCTCCCACACACACACTGGAACTCTCCATGGGGTCTAGAGGATGAGATGACCGTTGTCCTTGGATCGCAAGCTCTGCCTCTTCTACACATTCTGAAAAAAACGGTCTTCGGATTCTGAGAAAGAGGAATCCGGCCATTATAGCCACATTGAATGACGCAACAATCGCCCAGCTTCCGAGTCTCTTTCTTTCACTTTAAGAGGCTAGCTCGTAATAAAAGCATCAGTTTTGTGCTCGAATTTGTTCTTGTAGTTATTTTGCAAAACTTTATTTTTCCAACCATGGGTCCGAAGAAAGTGAGTGTAAAGGCATTTTTCCAACCATGGGTCCGAAGAAAGTGAGTGTAAAGGACAGTGCTGAGAAGAAGAAAGGGATGATGTGCATTGAATTGAAAAAAGAAATTATCAAAAAACATGACCAAGGTGTGCTTGTAGTCGACTTGGCGAAGCAGTACGAGCGTAGCACTTCTACGATCTGCACCATACTAACTGCACCATATAAAGCAAAGGGATTCGATAAAGGCTATAACGCCAGCCAAAGGCGTTAAAATAATTTCTAAGCAGCGGACATGTATCCATGAAAATATGGAGAAGCTGCTGATGGCGTGGTTGACGGAAAAGCAGCTCACAGGAGATACCGTGACGGAGACTATAATCTGCGAGAAGGCAAGAGCTATTTACGCTGATTTACCGAAGTCCCCAGGGTCTTTGACGGACGAGGCGTCGGGCGAGCCGTTTAAATCCAGTTGGGGCTGGTTCGAGAAATTTAAAAAGAGGACCGGCATTCACTCTATTGTCAGGCATGGTGAGGCAGCGAGCGCAGATATGAAGGCAGCTAAGGATTACCTCAAAAATTTTGCTGGAATTATAGCAGCTGAAGGATACATCCCCCAGCAAGTCTTCAACTGTGACGAGACAGGACTTTTTTGGAAAAAGATGCCAAGGAGGACTTATATAACGACAGAGGAGAATAGGATGCCAGGCTACAAACCCATGAAGGATAGGCTAACCCTCGCACTGTGAGCCAATGCGAGCGGCGACTGCAAGATTAAGCCGCAGCTCGTTTATCATTCGGAAAATCCCAGAGCCTTTAAGTCACACAAGATTCTGAAAGAAAAACTGCATGTTATGTGGAGGGCAAACTCGAAGGCGTAGGTCACCAGACAGTTCTTTCTGGAGTGGGTGAATTTGGTCTTTGATCCTGACGTTAAGAAATATCTCCTGAAAAATAACCTACCCCTGCAAGCCCTTCTCATTCTGGACAATGCACCTGCTCACCCTCCTAACCTCGAAGATGACATCCTCGAAGAATTCAAGTTTATAAAGGTTCTCTACCTTCCACCGAACACCACCCCTATCCTGCAGCCCATGGACCAGCAGGTGATTTCTAATTTCAAGAAGCTCTTCACCAAGCACCTGTTCCGCCGCTGCTTTGAGGTGACAGATAGCACAGACCTTACCCTTCGTGAGTTCTGGAAGGACCACTATAACATCGCTATATGCCTCAGAATTATCGATATGGCCTGGCAGGGTGTTACAAAGAGGACTTTGACCTCTGCATGGAAGAAGCTGTGGCCTGAGGTGGTGTCTGAAACGGACTTTGAAAGACTCGATCCCGAAGCGGCAGTGGTGGATGAGATTGTATCCCTCGGTAAGTCCCTGAGCATGGATATGGATGCAGGTGACATCAACGAGCTCATTGAGGAGCACGCCGTGGAACTGACAACGGAGGAGTTAAAGGAGCTACAGACACAACAGAGCACGGTTTTGGAGGAAATAAATAACGCGGAGGAGGTTATCTCTACAAGTGAGATAAAGGAAATGCTGGGAATGTGGGAGAAACTTTCAGACTTCATTCAAAAGAAACACCCAGAAAAAGTTGCAACTGGGTACGCAACTGAGATATTTAATGACACTTGCGTAGCTCATTTCAGAAACATTCTGAAAGGGAGGCTGAAACAAACCTCATTGGACAAGTTTTTATCGAAAACCCCTGCAGACGAAAGTCAGGAAAGCGTGGCGAAAAGGCAAAAAATCAACAAATAAGATTTAATTATTCAATTCAGCCTTTCGCCCCCTCTTCCACCAGCATCTTCAAGTCTGATCTCTAAGGTAAATATTTTAAATTACACTTAATAAATTAAGTTTATTGCAGTACATTCTATTGTATTACGCTTTTTATACAATGTTCGTGATTTATAAGCACATTTTTCTTATTTAAAAAAGTAACAAAAAATTCCGATATTTTGGGGAAGCCCGGAACGAATTAATGGCATTTCCATACATTTCAATGGGGAAAATTGATTCGAGATACGAGTATTTCGAGTTACGAGCTCCGTCATGGAACGAATTAAACTCGTAAGTCGAGGTACCACTGTATACATAACACCCCCCCCCCCCTCCCCGCCTAATGCCGTTCTTACAAAGTGGTTATTAAATTTCCCGTTCTAAAGAGGGAATCGGAAAAATGGGCCCCATAAGATAAAGGTTAATCATGTGTGGATAAGGCCCAGTAAAGAGATTATTCAAGATTTTGCCGTAGGAAGAGACTAAATGTGATTATTCATGAAATAAAAGTACGGATAGCTTTCGCTTAAATGTCAAAGGACAGATAGCCTACGAGTAAAGTTGCCTGGTATGGCTTTACTGTACGCCGCTTGGTGACTGGTGTGGCAGTTTGACCAGTCAGTGATATTTAATGGGATCTTATGAGCTGAAATCCTTTTCCCAATGTCGCGACTGCAAGGTGCCATTTTTCAGCTCATACGGCATATGAATTTCTGGATAGTCTTCGTGATGTCTGTTTTTCTTAAGTTCCCAGGCATATCAAGTGAAGCATAAGTGGGACATGTAGACTGCAACCATCAAGCAATTTATAAGAGCTTAAGCAGCAACTTCTAAATGTTGATAAAATCTGTCAAAGGAAGGAGGTCATGCAAGAAATTGTTAATCGCTTTTAGAAAAATTCTACTTCGTATCAAATATATAGCTGTTTCTACCAAGGGATCTAAATGATTGTTTCAGAAAAAAAATCCTTTTTCAAGAAACAAGAGCCTATTTCAAGCCATAGATATGGAATTTTAAAGTTTTTCTTTTCCCACGACAACATAAAAATTATTGTAAATGTTGACAGACTTAGTGTCCTCTTGTTCTTCATAACTCGAAACAACTCTGTCTCCGTGAAAATTCTCAAATAGTCCACAGGACTTTATGCAAAGTTCTTAGGACTGGTTGGTCAATAGAATTTACACTCTCTTGATCGTTCATTTCACCTTCATTTTTAGAATTTCAAAGGACATACCTTCCCTTTCTTTATTTTTTGAGAGGAATATACACTCAATCATCTTCAGTATCATTACAATGATTTGTTTTTTACTATCTGATAGTATAAATCCTCTTTCTCTGTTTAATAGTTCTTCAAAATTGATGTAAGAGCAAACTTCGTTAAAGTTATTTATTTCCGGTAATATACTAACATTTTTAGAATATATTTCCATGCTTGAAAGGTAAGTGAAGTAAATTATTTGTACATGTATATTTGCACTTTGTTTTGCTTCTCCAAAAATTACCTTTATATCGAAAAAATGTAATGCAGTCTCACGGCTAACGAATGAAAATCACGTAGCAACTAAGATTTATATTTAAGCGAGGTAATATTCTAAATTATGATTTATGCGTTTTAAATTTCAGTGCTTTAGTATTCAGCAATTCCATTTTAGTCATTTCTTAGAAGTAAATAATGACGTTATGATGGAACCGAATTCTATACCATTTCCCCCCCTCAAACTTTCTAAGGAAGGCTGTATGGAGTAATGTGTAGTTTATAGCAGACATTAAATTTTGCAGTGATGCAGCAAGTCTTTATATTTCTTTTTTTATTTCTTGTACACTAAAATGATTGATATATATCTTTGACACAATAGTTTGTTCACATACAGAGGCTGTTCACGCATTTTTTAGACGATGTATATTGTATTCACAAAACTAAATTACATAAAATTCTTGTGTTTTAAATGTTCTATTTGACATCCCTTATTCTGAACTATCTTTCGACACCGCAATTTCCAGGATAATAATGCCTTTTGAAGTGTCAGAAGAGGTATTCTATCCCATTCCTCCTGAACAGCTTTCCAGAGTCCTGTAAGGGTTTTGGGACGACGTTTGGATAATGCAGATTTTAAAAGTCCGAAAGCACAAAAATCCATAGGTGATACACCGGGAGATTTAGTAGGGATATCAGTGAAGGGTATGGCCTTGATACCAGTTTTTTGTTCCATTTCTTTTAGGAAATTTACAGTGGATTTTGATGTGCGACTGCTAGCTTTGTCCTGATGGAGTCTCACGGATTGATGGCACTGTGGGTAAAGCGATGGTATTTCATTCAGAAAAATTGGCGATAAAATATGTTCCTGATAGTATTTGGAGTAAATCTTGACATTTTTTTCCCACTCTCTTTATTTTTAACTTGCCATTATAAGAAAAACCAGCAACAATCATGAATCCCTTAGAAAAACTTTCTTTCGATTCTTTGAACCATGTACTTAAAGTTTTTCTCCCCTTTTATGATAATAAATGGCTCTTTTTTTGTTGCAATCATTTAAATACACCCATGATTCATCTATTGGGACAGTTGTTTTCCATTTTTCTTTGGATAAGTGTTTCTCATATAGAATTCTGCAGCGTGTCCTGCGTTCAGCGATATGATTTGGAAGAAGACGATGCACGTTGCGTTTTTTCGCTTTCTTAAGATTTAAATCAACGTTTATCATTTTGTTTACAGTGGACACCGAGCATTTTAATGATTTTGCAACTGTCCGTTGACTAGGGGGATTTTCTTTTAACATTAAACAACGTACCTTTGCAATAGTCGAAGATGTCCGTTTTTTCCTTGGATACTTGTTTGGAATTTTTGTCCCACTTGAGGCTCCAATTTGACGTTTTTTACCTTCTTGTTGACGATATTACCTATCGACGCTTTAGATATCACAAAACCATGACTCTCACATCGTTTTTGGATAACGGAGTATGCATATTTCTCTACGGAAAGAGCATAAATGTAGCCTTCGAATCACTGCTTTGTTAAAAATGCCATTTTGAATAAAAACAAAACTTTCAAGCCGCAGACGATAATTTTGACTTTTAAAAACATAGTACAATTGCAATTATTTCTTTTGCAGCAAACGCTTTTTTATTACCGCTTACCAAAATCGTCTAAAAAATGTGCGAACAGCCTCTGTAACTCCTTGATAAAAGTGTATACTCCTAATTTTCTAAGCTTTATTCCTAAATATTTCAATGCTAGAGAATCCTAAAGGTTTATTAGATACTTCTATTTTGACATTCGATAAATTTATTAGCATTTAGTGAGGGTTTAAGGCAATTTATCCACGGTGTCTAAGAATATATACAACTTAAAAATCACAGAAAAATAAACAGAGAAAACAGTTGCATAAAATTAACCTCTATACATTTCCACAAAAGATGGGGAAAATTTATCAAGTATTTTAAAATGAGCAATAAAAATTAAAAAATGGTCAGTCAAGGCATTTTCACCCCTTTCGTAAATCTAGAGTTGCTAGAACTCAATTAGGAGCATCAAAACTACTTTGCCCCACTATAAAACTTTACTCTAAACTCTAAACTTTTTCAAATACTTTTTGTGCTTCTTCAAAGTGATTATCAGTATTCTTATGAATATGAACATGAAAGTTAGGGTGAAAGGAATAAAAACTTTTTTTTATATAGACATTTACTATAGCTAGCTAGCAAAAGTTGCCTTTTGCAATTAAAATAAAGAATATAAAATTTTATTGCTCTATAAAAATATTTTTAATTGCCGCAAAGGGCTTCAAAATGGATATTTTTTGTGAAAAAGTGATAAAATTTGTATTTTTTTCAAAATTTCTTTTATAGTATATTAAAATAATAATATATATTTTTTTGTAAACAAAATATTCAAAATATAATATTTTTACAGAAAACTTATACATTCTAAGTATTACTAATTTTTAGATGCTATTACAGAACAACTGATTTTATAGAATTTCGCGTTTTTCATCATATAAATTTTACAGTAGCATTTTCTTATAATCCACATTAGAATGAAAGAAAAACAAGTTTTAATTGACGGACCTTGATTAAAATAAAGAAATCACTTTTATTTAGAAAAATATTAATATTATGTTTTTAAAAGCATAACGTTATTTTGAAAAAACATTCATCTTCTTCAAAAGGCCAAGTCCATAGTAATCACACATTGTTTTCATTACTTATTTCAGTGACAAATTGAATTTTTATTCGTTTTAAATTTTGGCATTATCTTTTGAGAATGTAATTTTGTTTTTATCAATGCATCTGTTGTAGAAGTGCCACTGACGAACATGGATGACTCGGTAACTAATTTAACAATTATTTCTACTGCTTGTGTGTGGCATGGAAAATTACTGAAGTCAATAAGTTGACTCATGATCAAATTCTTTTCCTTCCTGTATAAACTGATTTAGTTTGTCATCAGAAATATGCCTCGTCATAGGAGGTTCTGCTACTTTAACACCATTCTATTCAATCGTATCAATATAATCCTTGATATCAAATATTATACGTTGAATTCAAAACTTTCTGTAGACTCCTTCATTTTCAGCCCTTTCTTTTAGAATCCGGCGTAATCCAAGCCTTGTTACATGACTACAATCATCTGATATCATGCAAAGAAGGAGATTTTTAGAAGCAGAAAAGTATGCATTTCTTTGAATGACTGTAGCTTCTGTTTGTTATCGAACTGGAGTATGACAAAATCGCTGCAGCAATTGCACATCAAGCGCTGCACATCAGGATGTTGGTCTGATTAGTAATAAAGAAATAAGTACAGTAATTGACATAATGAAAACTAGAAGAGAATGAATAAAGAAAATCAAAATGTATGTAGAAGAAAGTCTAATGCTAGTTACAGAAAATAAAGTATTGTTTTTTGGCGAAAGAAACTACAAGACCATTGTGCAAGGAAAGACAGGAACTAAGTATTACACACACACACAAAAAAACAAACAAACAAACAAACAAAAAAAAAACCTGTTATCGAAGAACATATATGACTTGTCGAAGAGTCCGGATCAAAATTTTTAGGAGATGTAACACCGATTTCTGGCACTGGAAAAGGTATAAAAGACAGCATAATGGCATTTTTCAATGGCAACAACCAACACTTAAACATTACTGCAGTTGGATGTAATGGAACTACTGTGAACACTGAACTGAATAATGGTACGATTCCTTTATTGTAAAAATAATTAAGAAAGCTAGTACTGAAGTAGCTGATTTGTCTATTTAATGGAAATGAACTGCTGCTACATCACCTATTTTGTTTTCTAGAGGGAAAAACTAAAGTTCCATATGATTTTGGAGGAGAAATAGGTAAACAACTAGAAAACTGCTATGAACTTCCAGTGATTGAATTTTCACCTATTGAAAATTGGAAATTAAGGAAGATTTAAGCGTACGCCAAAATATTTGTTAAAAATGTGTAATGCAATTTCTGTTGGAAGGTGCTTTTCTGATTTGTCCATGAAAAAACCAGGAAAACGTTATCATTCACGATGGCTTACCTTAGCAAACCGAATACTTCTTTTGTTTGTGGGAACAGAATGCCCTGCAAAAAATCTCCGAATACTGGCTCAGTACATTTTGAAAGTGTATGCACTTGTTTGGTTTAACATATAACTGAAATCATCTTGTATCTATGGATCGAAGTACTTGTGGAAACTTGAAAGCTATTCACGTTACCTCAATCAGACTCTAAAAATGTAATTGACCAGGTCATTCAAAGAAATGCGTACTTTTTAGCTCCTGAAAATCTCCTTCTTTGTGTGATATCAGATGATCGCATTCATGTAAGAGAGCTTGGATTACGCGGGATTCTAAAAGCAAGGGCAGAAAATGAAGGAGGCATCAGAACATTTTTAATTCAACGTAAAAATTTTGATGCCAAATGTTATACTGATATGTTTGAGTGGAATAATGTTAAAGTAACAGAACCTCCTACGAAGAGGCATATTTCTGATGACAAACTTAAGAAGTTTATAAAGGAAGCAAAAGAATCTGATCACGAGAGTCAACGTATTGACATCAATAATTTACCATGTCACACGCACGCAGTAGAAATGATTGTTAAATTAGTTACCGAATCATCTTTGTCCGTTTGTGGTACTTCTGCAAAAGATGCATCGATAAAAAAAATACATTATCAAAAGATAATGCCAAAACTTGAAAAAAAACCCAATTCAATTTGTCAGTGAAATAAGTAAAGGAAACCCTGTGTGATTACTATAGACTTTAGAAAAAGATGAATATTTTTTCAAAATAACGTTTTGCTTTTAAAGACATTATATTAATTTTTTTCTATATAAGTGGGATTTTATAAATTTAATTAAGGTCCATCAATAAAAAATTGTTTTTATTTCATTCCAATGTGTATTATAAAAAATTTGCTACTGTAAAATTGATGTGATGAAAATCGCAAAATTTTACAAAATCAATTGTTCTATAATGGCATCTAAAAATTAGTAATACTTAGAATGTGTAAGTTTTCTGTAAAAATATCATATTCTGAATATTTCGTTTACAAAAAAAAATATATATATATACTATTATTTTAATATACTATAAAAGAAATTAAAAAATATACAAATTTAATCACTTTTTCATAAACATATCCATTTTGAAGCCCTTTGCAATACTTGAAAATATTTTAGTAGAGCAATAAAATT
Source organism: Dolomedes plantarius (assembly GCA_907164885.2). Lineage (NCBI taxonomy): Eukaryota > Metazoa > Arthropoda > Arachnida > Araneae > Dolomedidae > Dolomedes > Dolomedes plantarius. The sequence continues at coordinate 167,966,688 of OU015492.1, forward strand.
TTATATTCTTTATTCTAATTCCAAAAGGCAACTTTTTCCGGAACATCTCTATGAACATCTCTATGCATATACTATAGCACATCTCTATGTAAAAAAAAGTTTTTTTCGTTCCACCCTAAGGAACTTACTCGTATATTAGAATTATAGAAAATCTACGAAAAAAAAATTGCTGTAAGTTGTGTAAATTACAAATACAACTAAACTTCTCTATGACGGCCAGTAATGGTTCCGAAAAAAGTGGCCGTTTTGAGGGGTGGCCATGCAAAAGTGGTTTCTTCCATAATATTGGCTCTATGGAATCTTCAAACGGTTCTGAACAAAATATGGTCGTTTAGAGGGGTGGCAGTCGAATAGGGGTGAACGGTCGGAGAAATTTCACTGCATCATTACAGGTACGGGGAGAGTGTTCGAGGCAACCTAGTGGTAGCGCGTCGGCTTTCGGTGCTGAGGATGCTTGGATCGAATCCCGACAAGCACCATTAAATACCTCTGTGTCTAGGCCGGATATGGACACGTAAAATCCGTAGACTGGAGAGTCCCTCTACGGTGTCAGAGATGATGGGAGAAGGTACGATCCTCCCACCCCAGTTGTCGCCGCTGGGGGTGCACGGTCAAAATTGAGGTGACAGCTGGCTAAATCGGACTCCGATCCTCGTGGTGCCATTATAAACGGGAGTCGTTCCCCTCAGCCCTCTAACCTATATGGGCCTCGTCTGGAATACTTTCTGCTAGAGGGCATCAGAAACAAACAACAACAGTAAGAAGTGATAACTATTTCTATATATTATACTAGCATTATTGCCCGGCGTTGCTCGGGTAGATATATAGATATAAAATTTTTCATGTATTCCATCAAAAAAAAAAAAAAAAAATACTGGGCTGCACCCCCCGCTCTTCATGTTCATCTGGCCAGACAGAATGCGCTTTATTATTTTGATGGAAAGCATGAAAATTTTTATATCTATATATCTACCCGGGCAATCATTCTTTAAAAATAATTTCATTAATTTTCTTATGCCTTAATATAACTAATGGACTAATAGTACAGGAATGAAAGTTATGTGTCGTTATGTTTCTCTGTTTAAAGAGCTTTTCCTCCCACTGCTTAAAAAGCCCCAAAACTCTAAAAGATTTATCTTATATGATTTCACGGAATAAGTAATTCAAATACATATCGTATGTTAACTCTGTTTCGCGAACTTAGGGTAAAAAACCTGTAGAACTCTTAAACTTCTTCCAATTTTATGATCCTCAAACAATTAATATATTTAGATCAACAGAAGGCTTCCAAAAACTGGCCATGGGACAAACTTAATTTTTCTTTTTTTTCCTTCTTCCTTTTTTCCCCAAATTTTATTAAGTTCTATTAGTTTGAGCGCCATTGTATAAAATTGTCTAAAGCAGCGGTTCTCAACCTTTTTAGACTCACGATTCCACTAAACGTAAGTAAAATAAACACCTCGTCCTCCCCCCCCCCGTTACCCCCAGACCAACTCTCAAACCACCCCAGATCACCCCTCAGAATAAACCGCTTTCCCCCGCGTATCGAATTTGAAGGGTCGTGGTAAAGGGGCTGTATCCACATTTAAGAGGTGCTCTTAGGGGCACAAAAATCGTTAAAAAATTAATTAAAAAAAAACTAATTGAGCCCCAAATTTCGTTTTTCCTGATTTAAGTTTCTAGGGTCCAAAACATTAACTGTGCCGAATTTGGTCCCGGTGGGTGAAACAGTCTATGATTCTATAGCGGATAAACAAACAGACAAGATCTTTTATATATATAGATAACGATAAATCCCGTCAAATAAACATTTTCTAATTATCATTAGTATTAAGGGGGTTCTGGAGACATTTTTAAATTTCTTTTATTTATTGAGTTAAAATTAAAATTTTTTTGTGATGGTTAACCATATAATTTGTAAACAAAATCACATCATAAAACTTCTTATAAAGTTTTTAAAAATTTTTAAATTTAAATTTTTTTAAAAAAGGGGGTAATATAAAATCGTTGTAACTCGAAATATTATTTGTCGAATTTCAAAATTTTTTCATTTAATGAAACAGAAATATATAAGTTTTAATTTTGAATCAGTGTTTTTAAAATATTAATTTAAAAAAAAATTATAAATATTTAGAGTAAGCATTTAAAAAAAAAGATGTAACTTATTTTTAAAAAATCATATTTTCAAGAGTAAATATTTTTTTCAAATTTGCTGAATCGAAATTAAAGTAAAATACTTGAAAAATACACGTTCCTAGTTTGAACTATTTATCTTTGACGTTTCTTGACTTACAACAGTTTAAAGACGAGAAATGGTGAAAAAAAACCCATCATGCAGAAAAATGCATTTACAGGTTTAAACAAAGATTGGCTGCTATTAGAGTGTTGAAAAAAAATATATCTCCTGTTCTATTTAAGATAGAAACATGATTTAAACGTCATTTTAAGGGGAAAAAACACAAATTTCTGTAATGCAAATAATTTTTTTTTTCGAAAATTTGAAGAATTTTGTGTCCTGGACCCAATTAAATCCCCATACTATACAGCAGTGGCCAAATTATTAGAAATTTTTTAAATTTTTGATTTTTTAACACTTGCCTATCCATAACTGCAATAATAATTATCGTAACACAAAATTTAAACTTCCCGATGATTTAACGTATATGTGCACTACATTTCAGATAATTTTATGGAGGGCGCTACTACAGAAGTTTTGTTAAAATATATGGCAACTCGTGCGTGGCAAAAGTGGAGAATTTGCAGTGGAATGTTACAGTACAGAGTCTCGATTTTGACATTTTTAAGTAATTTTCTAAGATATTAATTTTGTATTTGCATTTTAGGACACTCTTTTACTCCAGAAATAAGATTTAAAACTTATTTAAGCGTGGCAAGGCCTCTGTAAAATATGGGAAGAATAGCAGATTTACTGCCACGAAAACGTGGCCAAATACAGACTTTGCTGGAGAACTCATCGTTGAAACAGAAGGAAATTGCAAAAAGAACTATCCGTTTCAGAAGCCGTGGTATCACGTATTAAAAAGTCTTTGCAATTTGGTTCATCTGGGTCCTCAAAGCGAAAGGGGATGTGTGGTAGAAAATGTTTAACCACTCCTCGAGACGAACCAAAACTGCTTCAGTTTTGCCGTTCCAACAGAAAGTTCTACTCTAAACGGCTTGCAAGTGAAATGGCAAAAACAGGTGTCATTTTAAGGCCCGTTGCACACACGGCGTTTTTATCCGTGGCGGAAAAAATCCGTTGAAACAGTAGTCAAAACATCCGCTGGCGCACAATGGCACTCGACAGCTGCACAAGCTACCGTCGACGGAAAATTTACCGATAGTTTTTTTTCCGCCCAGTGTGCAAGCTCCAATTGACTTCTGTGGTCTACTGTTGGAACGACGTCTGACGGATTTTTTCCGCCACGGATAAAAACGCCGTGTGTGCAACGGGCCTAAGCCCAAGAACTTTACGACGGCGATTATATGACGAAGGATATAAGGCCTACTGCCCTAGAAAGAAACCCAAGGTAACGCCTGCAATGCGGTCTAAAAGATTGGCGTGGGCAAAAGAGTTGCAAAACTGGACCGCAGAGGATTGGGAGAGGGTAAGTTTTATATTTTAGTATCCATATTTGCACAATAAAACATTTGTAAACATTAACTAATAAATACAATGTTTAAATGTTTAAAAAAAAGTATAAGACGCATTGAAAACCGAGTTTTTAGTAATACAGTTTGTCAGATATTTTCACAAATACGAGCGTAATTTCTACCCGATATTACGCATCGTTCTAAAATGAAGGGTCGAGGCCAAAAACTCAAGAAAGAGGCGAATCTACACAGAAACACATTTATTCACTTCATTAGACGCACCACACACATACATGTTACACAGAGATCACAGACAGAAGCGGGATTGAAACTCACCCTCCGCCTTCCCAGCAAGCACTGCGTCGCCCCCTACATAAACATTCTCGCGACTATTGCTGACAGGCAAAAGGAAATGTACAATGAGATAGGCCTTATTTCAGATTGATATGATGCTGCAAATCATTAGTTTGGCTGGATGTTTGACCGATTCAACAACACAATCAGCAGAAAATTCTCCTCGCTTCCTCCTGCCACAACGAGATCTATCTTCTAAAATTTCTAAGGTGGATTCATCAGAGAAGCATACATGCGGTGAGGGTAATACTGTATTACTAAAAACTCAGTTTTCGATGCTCATAAAAATTCTTTAGGCGTTTTTGCAGAGGCCATGCCACGCTCAAATAAGATTCAAATCTTATTTCTGGAGCAAAAGAGTGTCCTAAAATGCAAATATAAAAATAATATCTTAGAGAATTACTTAAAAATGTCAAAATCAAAACTTTCTGTACTACACCATTCCGCTGCAAATGCTCCACTTTTAACACGGACGAGTTGCCACATATTTTAGCAAAACTTCTGTGGCAGCGCCCTCTATAATATGATCTGAAATGTAGTGCACATATACGTTAAATCATCAGGAAGTTTAAATTTTGTGTTACGATAATTATCATTGCAGTTATGGATAAGCAAGTGTTAAAAAATCAAAAATTAAAAAAATTTCTAATAATTTGGCCACTACTGTATATTAATACGGTTAATTGTGGCATTTTGTAAAAATCTAAATCTGTTATTTCAAATGGATTTGAGTGCTTTGAAATTTATCCGTCAGTTCCATGACCTTCATTTACTGTACCCGTTCAATGTTAATTTGTGTTTCTCAATGAATAAAAGTTTATTAGGTATAATCAAAACTAATATTGTTATTTATATATTTATGTCAGTTTTATTTTTTAGTTGTAGAAGCCTTCGAAAGAATTTCAAGAAATACTGTATTTTTTTTTCTGTAAATAGTCTTCATGTTTCATTTCTAGCAGTTACGCGCATTTCTAATTTTGCAAAAAACAAGAAGCTTTACTAACAATATATTCTTTGAATTCTGTGCCTTTTCCTTCTCTCTGTCAGGATATGAGAAAAACCTTCCAATTCCAGAAATTTGCTGAGAAACGGAATGCAATAACTACAACTGCAGAAAGGAACTGAAAATGAGGCTCAAAAACAATATTTTAGATAGAAAAGGAAACAGGAAACTTAGATAGAATTTTCAAATGGACGAACTTGGCAAAATACGAAAAATTTTCAGTCCGTATATTTCGATTATCTTTCTTTCGAGAAAGGAGTTGCTCTAACAAAACAGTTTCTTTAGCAAAATACGCGATCAGGTGTGGTCTTTAGCTTTTGAAGTGCCAGAAAGATTTCTAAAAATAGCTCGTTATATTCAGATCCGAAAGAACTAAAGTATCGTAATAAATCGTAATGTACTAATAAAATAAAATCCGGCTTTGGAGTAAATGACTCTCTACTTGCAAAACTTTCGCTTAGAAAAAAAAAACAGACTCCAGTTTTATTCTGATGTTTCAAATGAACAAATTCAGAATATAGATTTGTATATTACAAAACCTCTAAACCAGTGATTTTCAACCTGTATGCGTGAGAGTATCTTAGGTGTGCTGGGAAACATTTTAAAGATCATTAATTAAATTATTTTCGAAAGAAGTCCAAGCACAATAAATATGAACATATCAAAATTCAAACCTCTTTAACTGATTATACCTCTTCAATTGATTATCAGAAAAGATATTCTCTTTTTACTACACTTTTTTTTATCATCGTAATTTAAGTGTGCATCAGAAATTGAACTATAAGTGTGCCGCGGGATAAAAAAAAGGTTGAAAAACACTGCTTTAAACTTTCGACTCGAAAGAAAATGTAGCATTTAAATGGTTTACAATACGTTCAAATATTAAGTTGCAAAATTGAGAGCCAACAGAAAACGTAGAAACTCTCTGTGTTTGGAAGGTTGTGTTTGTATTTATCCGATTTGTCCATTTAAATAGAGTTTTTTTTGTTTGTTGCGAAAAACACGACCTAAGGGAAAAGTGGAAACCATACAGAAGAAACAATTATATTTACTGCATTAAAATCTGAATTTTCTTATTAGTTTGCTGGAGTATTTATAACATACTCTATACTCAGAAATATATTGACAAGAATTCTTTTTATGTCGAATCTCATAACACATTGTCTAAAGAGAATTTAAAATACATCAAAGGAAGACTAACATATAGCACGCGAACACAAATTATCCCATGAATTATGAGACCACACATTGTTACGAATTCTTCTCATTATTGCCGCACATCCGCTTAAGTTTTTGCGTCATTCATTCTAAAAGAAAGAAAAATGAATGGTTAAATCAACACGATGGACTTTATACTGATCTGATAACACATTGTCTAAATCTGATAACACATTGTCTAAATCTGATAACACATTGTCTAAAGAGAATTTAAAATACATCAAAGGAAGACTAACATATAGCACGCGAACACAAATTATCCCATGAATTATGAGACCACACATTGTTACGAATTGTTCTCATTATTGCCGCACATCCGCTTAAGTTTTTGCGTCATTCATTCTAAAAGAAAGAAAAATGAATGATTAAATCAACACGATGGACTTTATACTGATCTGATAACACATTGTCTAAATCTGATAACACATTGTCTAAATCTGATAACACATTGTCTAAAGAGAATTTAAAATACATCAAAGGAAGACTAACATATAGCAAGCGAACACAAATTATCCCATGAATTATGAGACCACACATTGTTACGAATAGTTCTCATTATTGCCGCACATCCGCTTAAGTTTTTGCGTCATTCATTCTAAAAGAAAGAAAAATGAATGATTAAATCAACACGATGGACTTTATACTGATCTGATAACACATTGTCTAAAGATAATTTAAAATACATCAAAGGAAGACTAACATATAGCACGCAAACACAAATTATCCCATGAATTATGAGACCACACATTGTTACGAATAGTTCTAATTATTGCCGCACATCCGCTTAAGTTTTTGCGTCATTCATTCTAAAAGAAAGAAAAATTAATGATTAAATAAACACGATGGACTTTATACTACTATATCCCAAACGTATGTATGTTTGTGATTTATGTACAGAGTTATTCTAGGAATGATTTGTGATATGAGGTTGCTGGCAAATAGCTGCCTGAATATTTTCTGGATTGGGCTCTGGAGGGGTTAATATGCTGATCAAAAGATAATAAAATTTATTTTTTAAACAAAAATTTATCATTGATACAATCTATTGTATTTCGACAATTAAAAGAAATATTGAATCAATGTAGAATCCATAGTTTAAAAGGGAAACTTTTGTCCAAGAGGATTCGCGACTTGATCACGAGGTGATTCCCAGCTTGGTTAAATGCAAATGTTTTTTAATATTTAGTGATACTTTATAAGAAAGAAAAGTTAACAAATTGTCCCTATTATTAACTTATTTTCACTTAAGTAAAATGTTTTGGATGTCACTGAGCAACGTTTCGATTATGTTAGACTGCACTGCTCAAAACTAGAATATTAAATAGTTCCAGATAAAAACGACAAACATTTGGGAAATGAAAATTTCAGGCACATTTAGTTCTCCCCCGCTGAGTTGTCGACATGAGTGTATTTTGTATTTTTGAACGATTTTCCTCTTATGCAAAGGAATAAAATGCTCTTATGTTTAAACTGATAGAGCGATCGAATTTCTTCTGTTCAGGTTGTTGTACCATATGAGTAGGGAATACGTCGAGTAACAGAAAGTGAGTGAACACATCTAATAGCACCCTACCATAAAATTATACATTTATCCTTAACATTGAACTTCAAACTATGTAATTGCAGTTTTATCTGATTGTTTGAAACTTGTTTCTAAGAATGAATAATTTTTTAATATGATTATTTAAAACAATATTGTTCTCTAAAATACTTTACAAATATGTTTTAGTTTTATCGTACATAATAAAAAAAATATGGCTCTTAAAATTTGGAATCTTAAAATCAGGAGATCTGAATCATAATTCAATGGATTCTCGAAGTACATCATGCATGAAATTTTGAGTTATATCAATTCATCATGTTTACTGCAGATGAGATTTTTTTCTGCTTTCTGAAAGCTACAAACAACATTACCCTTATATATGATTTTGCTATTGTAAGCATCCGTGAATGTATTTCTGCAAGACGCAACTAATTAATTTAGGGACCAGAAAATTGGGCACTTCTTGTGTTTTAAGAATCCTGTGAATCATTGATTTATACGTCCGCTGAAGTTATTACGCTAGCATCATAGGCGTAGCGTCGGGGGGGGGGGGGACGTGCCCCCCGAACTTAACTTGAAATAAATTAAAACATTAATAGAAGTTCATTTAAAATTGGAAAATTGTAGAAAACGTTTAAGAAAGTGGGTTTTTTTCCCGCTTTTTCAAACTGTGAAACTGAAGATTCCGATTATGTCTTTAGCCTTAACATAGCTTTTAACAATGATATGATCCATAAAAAAATTCGATGCTATATTTCTTTTCTCACTTTCTTTATATTATACATTTTTTTTTCTCATGGTATAACTTTTGACTACTACTCAAACATCAATTCTATTATTTTTCTATTTTAAAAAAAATCACAATATTTCATATTTTAAGGACCGTCCGGCAGTCAATGCGCTGAGGAGCGCCCTAACTGAATTCAATTCGTGCCCCCCCCCAAAAAAAAAAAAAAAATGTTAGAAGTACGCTACGCCTATGGCTAGTATAATACTTTTTGAGAGGAACGTCATCTATAAACAACCTTTCCTACCCCAAAGACCAACGAATTGAAGGAATACATAATGCGATAGCTAAAACATGATGCATGTCTGGAAATAGGAAGGCGTTGACATTTCCTTGATCTCTGATGCACAGAAACTGTAATATTCGCCGGTCATCAGTATTTGATGCTATTCCAAAAAGAAGTGTTCGATTCTGTCTTTAACTAACAATTTTTAGAACTCAGTATAACAAGAGTATAACCCTTGCAAACCGGCAAGACATTTCAAGATTTGGGAGAACAAAAAGGTCAAATTTATTTGCATTTGTTCTCTAACATCTTATGAAAAATTTGAGAAAAATGCAATAGTGCGAAGTAAACGAATTGATCTTTTAAGACAGTGGTTCCAAACTCGTAGAAGTCTGCGGATCACTAAGTCAGAAATGTAACCATGTGCGGAACCCCCCCCCCCATACACACACACACACACTTATTCAAGGGGGGTATGGGGGTATAGAATATCCCTCAGGCAAAAGGAATACAGGATTAACGTGCTCACTTTTTGTTTCAACCTTGTTTTCAATCTTTAGAATTAGATAGCCTAAATCTCATCCTGAAACTGAAACATATTGATTCATGGGTGATTAAGTAAGACAGTAATTTAGAACACATTACTTACTATTGCTATTGTACAGTGTACAGTACGACTTAACTTACAAATTCTTTAATTTTAATACATAAAAATTACATAAAATACATTAAATTAATTCAACACCTGATAGTCATCGGATATATTCGGCCCATCTAGTTCAATGAACATAGTTTTCAAAATCCCCATTTATTCGGCATTTTTTTTATATGTGGCGCCGGACCACTTCCGAGCCTCTCGCTGACCACCTGTGGTCCGTGGACTACCGGTTGGGAACCACTGTTTTAAGAAGATGAGAATACACCTTAAGTCCACTTGATCAATGGGAAGTCAGAATACTATTTGGAGATTTTACCTCTTTTTGCAGCTGGAAGGTAATCAGCTAGATAAATCTATAGCGTAAAGGTTGCTGATAACATTTAGTTTCAGTTTGCTTATATAAAATTCACAGAATATCGTCTGCTCCCATGATTAGCACCGCTACATTAATTAAATTGAATCATTCATGCTCACGTGTTATCTATAAATCAAGCCTCGAAGTACCCTCGTTCACCACAAATCTGATTACGTCCCCTTAATATTTCAGTTATTCACCAGGTTTTTGTTACACAATGTTATAAATGTTTTATCCTGTCAGTTGTTATGCAGTGGAAATAAATATTGTAATTGAAAACTTCAGATTTAAGTGAATCGGTCATATTGAAAAGGAGTCATCTCCGCTTTTCAAAAACTCATCTCCACTTTTCTCCAACTTTTTTGCCCCCCCCCCCCCCCCCCCCCCAAGTTAAAAAAAGATTAACAAACTGTATTTTTGCATCAGGATTGATGCCTTATAAACATAATAAATACTAAATTTAGTCTAAGTAATAATGCATGAAGGCAAGTTATATTTTTTTCCTTCTCATGAAAAATTTTAATAAATGGAGATGACTGCTTTTCAAAATGACCGATTCAAGTACAGTGGAACCTCGATCTATCGTTTTTCAAGGGACCGATTGCACTGAACGATAAATACGGGTAAACAATGGATGAGGTAACATAATAAAGAAATCGTATCGTCGGGACTGGAGGAAATAAACGATACATACAGGAAAACGATGATCAGGGGAATGATTGATCGAGGTTCCACTGCATTTGTTTTACTAAATTTAGGTTCAAAGATAATATCTTTGATGGCGGGTATAAAGGGCTTAAGTCAAAATCAGTGATTTAAATATAAGTTATTGGTAAGTATATTTTTTTTGCTTCACGATAATTTGCTTTTATACCAATCACAAAAATATAATTTCGACTCGAGTACAAAGAAATGTAATTTTGTATACAAAATTGATGGACTTAAGCCTTTTATACCAGTCAAAAAATTATGTTTTTTTTATTAATTCTAACAAATATCTAAAAATCACTGTTTTTGACTTAAGCCCTTTATACCGGGTATCAAAGATAACAGAAAGTGTGTGGTAAAGTACGATTAGTCAGATATTTCTGTGTTTGCTGTAAAAAGGGTGTTAAGTCCAAAATGGGCTAAAATTAGTTATTAAACCAGGCATGTTTGAAAAATCAAGGGCTACTGCAGGGAATAGAAAGCTAAGTCCAATTCCACTCCTAAATATTTTTATTCATCAGGCAAAATTTGGGATATGTGAAACAAAACTTAAACATGTTAGTGTTAAAGGGGTTATGTCTCAATCAAGGACTTAACACTCTTTACTCAACAAAAATAAAATTAGGAAAATTTACTTAAAAAAAAGATTAAAAATTAAACTTGAAAAAACTGACTTTACAAAAGCTTTTTTTTCAATTCCGTTTTTCTCAAAACTATATTTACTCTAAAGAAGTTTTGAAACCCTCTTTTTTATTTTAGAAACTAATAAGGATTAACAGGAGTTGAGAGGAAAATCGCACAACGTGCATGCAAAGGTGACAAAAAGGGTATGAAATTTCTTTTTACCACCATTTCTTGCACATTCCGTGTCTCTTTCCAGGGCCGCCCAGAGACTTTACGGGGCCTGGGGCAAACTTCTGTTGGGGGCCCCAAGAAAAAAAAAATGGAAAGAGACGAAAACACACATTCAAATTAAGTTACTGATACTTAAAATTTTATTACATGAATGATTAACATAATTATTATATTTCATTGCACTGCTCTCTTGTTATATTTTCTAAGGAAATCTAATAAATAAATTTTTTGGGGCCCCTTCGGCAGTTGGGGGCCTGGGGCAAAGTGCCTCAGTTGCCCCCGTCTGGGCGGCACTGTCTCTTTCATAGGCTCTTTATTAAGAAAGTTGTACTGACATTTAAAATTCAAACAGAGTATTTTATAACTATTTTATAGTGAATCTCAAAACTAGGATTTTCTGGGATCTTCTGGAGCGGCCATTGTTGGTCATTGACTTCTTGAGAGTGTGCGGTATCATGGAGCCAATCTGGCTTTACTGGGTGACAGGGCAACAACAACATGATTTTGGACTTGACACTCTTTACACTGAAAACACAGATATGGTAGATAGAGGACTTAGATTATTTTTACGAAAACGAAAAATCAGGCCGCTGTGACGTCACGTGTTTTGTGCGGTTCCCACGATCTTCGAAGAGCCTTCCACAGCTGCAAGATTAAAAAAACACAAGCCATGCGTATCCCTGCATTCTAAAATCCTGTGGGGGGGTTAAAAAACGATACCAACAAATGCCGCTAGAGTTTTTGGCCTGAAAGTTAATCCCAGGCATAGCGGTTTATATAGCAAGCTGTGGGGGTAACTGTTTGGAGAACAGAAGCGTCTCCCATCACCGTCGTAAAGCTGTCTTTCTTAGCGATAGCTCTATGCGACTTTTTCACTGGAATGTAATAAAGTTTCGGCATTAAGAACAGCTGTCAGCCGATAATCTGCCGACCCCCCCCGGTTTTAGGGAAAGCAATTTCTATGACGACGGCCGAAACCGAATTTTTCAAGCCAAGAGATAGTCAAAGACTTGGTGTTTTTGAGAGATTTTGTCGTGTAACATCGCGCTAGGCAGACGTGTATTTTGGAAGCTCCTCTTGAGACCATGGGTCTGGGAGCGTACGCTGTGAATCTACACTTAAATTTATTGAATATGTTGTAATTGTTTAATGTATAATTTTTTTGTAAATAAATTTCCTTGTTAAGTTTTCTGTTTAAAGAATTGACTTTTTCATTAATTAGGATTCTGTCTTTCTAGGTCATTGAATTCAGTAATAATAATTTTAAAACAAGCCTCATAGGATTGCCTTAACAACCTATCGTGATGCCACACAGAGTAAAAACTTTTCCGTTGTGGGTCACATACAGACAGGTACTAGCATTCTCTGCTCTATATGACGCACTCCAAAGTAAGGAATGAAATCCACTTTAAATAAATAAATCTGTTAGTATTTGTAAAAGTAATTGTTGATAGGAAAAAAAGTCTCTAAAATATTTACTCTAAAGAAGTTTTGAAACCCTCTTTTTAATTTTAGAAACTAATAAAGATTAACAGGAGTTGAGAGGCAAATCGCGCAACGTGCATGCAAAGGCGGCAAAAAGGGTATGAAATTTCTTTTTACCACCATTTCTTTTACCACCATACGCACATTCCGTGTCTCTTTCATAGGTTCTTGATTAAGAAAGTTGTACTGACATTTAAAATTCAAACAGAGCATTTTATAACTATTTTATAGTGAATCTTTTAAGGTTTTTAGTTTCCGTACTTCTTAAAGTTGTACTTTTCTTCTTTTAGTAGGCTGACCCTATCTATCCTGTGCCCTAAAATACAATAATTGTGTCCTAAAATACAGTTTTGATAAATGTACAATAATATTTTTGCACATTTATCAATAGAATACTTATTTGGAATCAAAAGACACTTGCAGAAACTGGTTTAGATAATAAGTATTTTCCATTTCATTCACCAAACAATAAATGAATAATGTCATCATGCGAGAACTTAAACTACTTTTTAATCTGAAAATTCTTAATTTGTTTATTTTTTTACTATGAATGAGAATGTTAATAAAGCTTTATGTCAAAAAGAATGAGCATTGACTTTAGATTTTAAATAAATTCTTATTTTTTACACGTTAATCTTTTTAACAATACAATCTGTCACTCGCTTTACAAATATTTACCATTTTTTACGTCATTTTAATTTGAATAAGAGTAAGGCATATTAAATGAGAATGTTAATTACATTTTAATCACAAAACATAATTCCATTGAACAGTGCTTTTTGCTTAAGTTCTCGAATGGAAGTTTCATTACTGCTTAAATGAAAAGATGAGATGTTCTTTACTTCATTTTTGTGATCAATTTTTACATTCCTTTATGAAAAACCTCATTATTTCGTTAAGAATTAATGTTGTATACTAATAAAAATTGAAGCATGCATTATGGTCAGTTATCGATTCAAAATAAATTAAATCATCCCTTTTATTTGTGTAAACATTCTGAAAGGAAATGAATTTCTTTTCTGTTTAGCAAACGTAAAAAAGAACAGCATACACTTTTTTGAGATGTGTTGAAATTTTGCTGTGTGTACATTTGGAATTCTTACACTTTGATTTTAAAGTATTTTAAATATTATTTACCATTTAAATATTTATCGATTAAGTGCATGTATCGGTTGGTAAAAGAACTGAAAATGGATATCAAAGAAAATTCTCCCAGAGAAAAAAAATGAGAAATACAAAAAGAGGACAGAATTTCCACTTCGGTGAACTAAAGCAAAAATGTGAAACTTTTTGATACGTTTCAGTACTCTTTTCTTAAATACTAAAAGATTGTTCGATGGAATATTTCTATTGAAGTAACACGCCCGAATGAAAGAAAAAGTTTAGATTTTTTTTTATTGTAGAAAACCAAATGAAAATCTAAAAGAGAATTTAAATTGGTTTCATTCCGTAAAAGAATTTTATTGAAGAGAATATAGCTACATCTATGATTATATCGTTTGTTTCCTAATTTCAGGCTTGTTTTTATTCAGACAACATTTCAGCATTTGTAAGATATTAGAGCGATAATTCCCAGCCTGCAGGCCACGTTACTTTAGGGTGCTTTTAGATCGGACAGGGGTGCCGCACGGATATTGGGAATAAAAAAAAATTAGTATGGCCCACTTAAAATAAATATTAAGTTGAATTAATGACTCTCACGCCCGACCATAGGCATAGCGTGCTTCTAACTTCTTTTTTGTTTGGGGGGGGGGGGCACGAACTGAATTCAGTTAGGGCCCTCCTTAGCGCATTGATTGCCGGACTGCCCTTAAAATATGAAATATGGGTTTTTTAAAAAATTAAATAACAATAGAATTGATGTTTGAGTAGTATTCAAAAGTTATTCAATAAGAAAAATGTATATAATATAAATAAAATGAGAAAAATATAGCATCGAATTTTTGTTATGGATCATATCATTGTCAAAAAACTATGTTAAGGCTGAAGACATAATCGGAATCTTCAGTTTCACAGTTTGAAAAAGCAACAAAAAAAAACCCAACTTTCTTTAATGTTTTCTACAATTTTCCGATTTTAACTGAACTTCTATTAACGTTTTAATGTATTTCAAGCTAAGTTGGGGGAGGGGCACGTGCCCCGTGTTCCTCTGTCGAAATAAGCAACTGTTAAAATAAGCTCTGTCGAAATAAGCTGTCGAAATAAGCAACTTTTAGGGGCAAAATCATTAAAACATTAATTTAAAAAACTCCGGGGCCCGATTTCAAAAAATAATATGCCTATGTTTTAATCTGAATTGCAAACTATAACTATACAAAATTTCAGCTCAATTGAAGCAATACTTTTTCACTCATAAAGGAACAAATATAGGCCTATTCGAAATAATCAATAAATTTCACAGTTTAAATGAAACACACTGAGTTTTGAATAAAGTTCAATAATTCAAGTTTGATTTGCGCAAATTGTGCATAAAATTGTACATAAATTCAAAAACATAAAGTTTATAAGTTAAATAAAGTTCTGTAATATTATACCAATAAATTTCCAGTTGATAGCCAACAAATTGTAAATATTATTTTACCTTAAATGTCAAATAAAAAGCGTAGTTCCAAATGTAATTTTCTTCAATAAAACCTTAAACGTTGCCAATTTCAAAAATCCTTTTTGTATTTATCAATACCTCCTCCACTTGAATCTTTAAAATATTAAATATTTTACTGATAATAAATGAAAATGTAGTTTGATGTGTTTCTTTGGTTACTTGACTATGGTTGACAAAGGAAAGTTGAAAAGGTGAAGCATCAGCTCAACATTCAGGCCCCTAACTTTCTTTCTACTGATCAGATATACATAATATATAGCCTATGTCCATCTGAAATAATGTACCTTTCAAATAGTGAAAGAATTTTTCAAATAAGTGCAGTGGTTCCAGAGATTACCCCCCACATACAAAATCCGCTCTCTTTCTTTATATATTAGTATATATTAGTATAGATTACTGACTGCCTGACATTTACACACACAAAAATCACGTTCTTTTTTGCAATGATGCCAGAAAATTGTTTAGTGTCAAAAAGTATTTTTTTACATACTAACTGAAAAAATCTTATAGAACTTAAAACGTTTCACAGAAATACGAATTTCTTATGGATTTATGAATCTCCTGTGAAGAATTTGTATTATGTCATTACTTGTACGTTTATGAATAAATGCTGATTTAGTTATTCTGATACTGAAGTTAAGAAATGAAAGGAGTCAGAGTTATAGAGATATAATTATCTGTTGTTTAAATAATTTTCCTGAGTAGAAACAAAATGATGATTGTGATATAAATATATTCAGGTTAAAAAAAAGACTCAAAAATATTTGCCTGGAATTCCACACATTGAGTACCTCAACAATATTTATTAACGTAAATGGGATGGAAAAAATGTGTTATGATTTCAGTAATTTATTTTTTATTTATATAATAGTTATAACAATATATTTGACTATATTAATCAGCCAGAAGAAATTGAGGAGTAGATTTTTCTTCCATGAGTCAGGAATTAAAAGAGTTTGGTTTCGGTGGGTAATGAAAATGAATAAATTTTCTTAGGAATTAAATCAGCTGTGAATTACGAAATTGAAGCTAAAATTATGAATAATAATAGCATTACCTTCTTAATGCAGGCTTAAATAGCGTGAATGACCTCCCTATGTGAAATTCTCCTCGAGCTGTGTTTCCATACCGAACAAAAAAATTTCAGGTAGTCTCTTCTAACGAAACTACCACGGGTTATTAACGTAGGATTACTTATCGTTGAATACCTCTTTTGTATGTATATATGTATGTGTTATGTATATATATATATATATATATATATATATATATATATATATATATATATATTGTGATTCTCCGTACATCACGCCGTGGAGGAGAGGCGTAGCACTAATCGGAGGTGTAGCCGGCACGAAGGTGTGATGCAGTCAGGCGAAGAGTAGATCCAGGGAAGCACTTACGAACTTTAGGCGAGAAACACACACATGGAGCCACTGATGAAGTATACAAATTCCAAGACTTGCTTTATTTATCAGAAGGCATTAGCTGCAGTGGCCACATGACTTGCCCTGACGGGGCGCGGATTACATTACAAGACAGGAGCGGACAGCAGGTCCGACAGCAACGAGAGTTAGACACGAAGAGATAAAAGTCCTCTGTTCAGCCAAAATATTAAATGGGTGTTTTACGATATTGACGCCAGAGGGCCTAAACAACTTAATATTTTAATTGGGCGTCTTTAGATTCGTGGAGTTTACGTGTCCACTTAAGTTTTCCCGGGAACTTTACTGCTAGATCCCGCGCTTGTTAGAACCGCGAACTATTGACCTGGGAGCAGGATAAGTGGCCATAAAGTTCTTGTAAAGTGTGGTTTTGAAGTTACAGAACCCATAAATCCAGAGTGGTTCGAGGGCTCTTCAAGAATTTTGACATTAGACTGACATTTGGAATCTCATAAACTTCCTACACTCATATCTGGGGATGTTATTGAGTTCAGATACTTCACATGCCTGTATAATGATCAGCAGGGCTAATATAAATTATCTTATTTTACTTTTAGGTTGCAATTTTAGAAAAGGGGTCGTGATTTATTAACAGGATAATTTTAAATACGCTTTAGATATATAATGGTGGGCCGTTATTATCACACACACACACACACACATACACATATATATATATATGTCAAAATTTTGACGCATTTTGGAACTTTTCTGTTTAACTGTTTACTGCTTGTCCAAGCGATACACAGTGGGTTTGGCGCACTGCCAAAATTATAACTCGCGAGGTACGGACCCACGATTTTAGAGTCTGAAATTTTGCTTTCCGGAGGACCGTTATGGAGGAACGTAATCGTACGTTAAAAAGAGACTCGAAGTAGAGCAAAGTCCAAATTTTGGATGGGGTAATCAATGGTCAGAATACACTCTGTCCCTGTAGATTTACACTGTAACTTTCAAAACAATAGTGCCAGCCATCTACCTAACTTTACTACTCACATTGCCTCCTTACAAATTAATTATTCCATCTGTTTTCAAGCTGTCCAGCTGTAGTCCAGTTGTAGTCCGCGTACCACTTGGGGTTCGTGCTGAACTATTTATGGGTTCGCGAAATTTTTTTAGAAATGGCGGAGAAGCTATCTTATTTTAATAATTGGTACCGTATCGGTTATCGCAGTGCTGAATATGAAGATAAATAGTACACCATTGCTAGGAATTTGACTTCTCCTTGTAATAAAGATGCAGTGTTTGGAGAAGAACATATTCGCAAAATTAAAGCTATCTCATTTTCAAACTATATAGTTCCTCGAAGAATTCAGGACATCTCAGAAGACATTGAATCAACAATAATACATAGAATTAAAAAATTGCTTTAAGTGAAATGACTTAAACACACTCCGATTTGCATAATCTCTACGGCTTCAGAGGGAACATCGATCCCTTGACACTGGGGTACAATCAGTGAGCAAATTTTAACAATGGGTACAAAGTTAGAAAAAGGTTCAGATACGCTGAACTGATCTAACAGAGTCTCACTCGTTTTTCCTTCCTCCCGCGAACAGGAATTCGAAAAAGAAACTTACTTGATAAAAAAAAAAAGATGGAGGGGGTAATAAAGCAAAATAGAGCATTGGGGCGTTACTAAGTTATACCTTCACCTTTTTCGAAGTAATCAGATGAAAGCAATCAGGAAAAGTATAGCACGAATATAAGATTATCTATCGTGAGCGTGTCTTAGCATATATAATGTACTGACTAGTTTTCTTCAAATATAATTCAGGTATAATGGAATAGGTTTAATTTGATTTTTCATTTTAAGGGTTGCTGACTTTATATTATGTTTTCCTTCTAGCCAAAGGATGCTGACTTTTTACTAAAATTAAAATACCTGAGTGTATATTAATCGATTTTGCAAAATAATACAAACAGTATTGCATATTTATCAGGACAAATATTAGTCATTTAATGGAAATAAAAACCTTATAGAAGAGAACTGATGAATATTGAAAGTGTTGTCAGTGTTTTCCTTCACGACAGAGAATTATAATGTAGCAATATTAAGAATACAAAACTATATTGTCGAGAAAATATTAAGCTATTATATATGAGCTAATCTCTAGTTGCTTGAACTTTGTAAATTTTTCCCCTACCATATGACATAGAGGTATTTTGAGTTAATACGGAACAAATATTAATAAATTATTCGTTTTTAATGAGAGTTAAATAATATCTTATTTTCGCGGACCACTGTGAAAGGAATATGTTTATTCTTGAAATCCTTAAAAGTGTGATGTATGGGGGTTTACTCCTTGTTGTTCTATGTATATTTGAATAGCTGGAGCTAATTATTTCTTTTAAATTCAGATCAAAAATATATTTTATGTAAATTTTGCAAAAGTTTTGGTCGCGATTTTTCCGGCTGATTTTATCTAAGCTAATTAATTCCCACTCATCATGCGGACTGCGTAAAAAGTTCTTTCGGGATGTAGATTTAGTGCTAATTAACGCGATGCTTGGAAACTGATCCTGCTTAATTTCCTCTCGATTGTGAATCCTCACCACTTCACTTTAAATTTTCACATCCTCGGAATTTGCCTTTAGGCGTATCCTTTTCTCTAAATCATCTGTTTATTAAAATCATGACTGAATTTCAAATTATTTCTTTTGTATATCTTTTTCGTATGTATAAGCTGATATCAGTTAAAGTTAGGATTAAGAACTTTTATGGCAAGAAAATAATTTATATATATATATATATATATTAAATTACATTGGCAATTAAAACTGAGAGAAAACCAGGCTGACTTAAAAAATATTATAAATGATGTGACGTTATTTGTTTTCGAGGGCCTTAATCCTTTCTGGAATGCAATAAATTTAAATTATGGATTAAAATTCACTTTCAAATCAAGGATGAAAAATTCAAAAACTTTTCATTGATAGAAATTTTTTCAATTTTAAATTATTGAGGGTTTACTTCTGTTTTAAGGAAACTTTGCACCTTTGGTTTTTAAAGAATTTTAGGACGAAAACTTTATCTGCACACATTTTGTAAATCTTTTTCGTATTAAACATCGCATTTTGAGTAGAAAACTTTAGATTAATATTGCCAATAAATTAAATTTCACTCACTTTTTGATAGAAATTAGAAAATGAACTATTTAAACTAGAAAAAGGCAAAAGAACGGAGGAGTTAATACTCCGTTGGACCCCCTCTAGCGCGAATGCACGATGCGATACGATCGGGCATTGAGTCATACAAGTTCTGTATGATGTCTTGAGACATTTCGTTCCATATTTGCTGTAACCTTGCCTCTAGTTCGTTCAAACTCGTGGGATGCCCAACTCGTCGTCCCAAATGATCCCAGATATGCTCGATTGGAGACAAATCTGGGGATCGGGCAGGCCAAGGAAGGGTAGTAACAGTGCGGAGACAGTCTTGTGACACCCTTGCCGTATGAGGCCGAGCACTGTCTTGTTGAAAATGGCTCCTGGGAGCCGTTGCATGAGTGGCAACACATGTGGTTGCAGGATTTCATGAACATACCGCTGGGCTGTCATGGTGCCACGGAACAATACTAGGGGTGACCGTGTATTGTAGGCAATGGCACCCCATACCATCACACCAGCTGTGGGAGCAATGTGTCGCTGTACAGCAAAGGCAGGATTGAAGAGTTCACCATGGGCTCTCCACACACGAACACGATTGTTATCACTGCCGAGATTGAATCTGGATTCGTCGCTAAAGACGACCTTGTTCCATTCCGCTGCAGTCCAGTTTCCTCGTGGGCGGCAAAACTCCAAACGGAGGCGTCGATGGGTGGGCGTCAAGGGCAGCACACGTAATGGGCGCCGCGATACCAACTGTCCTTCAGCCAGGCGCCTTCGTATGGTTCGAGAAGACACAGAGGCCCCTAGTGAAGGTGCTACCTGTGCCTGGATGGCGGCCGATGAAGCAGTTGGCTGTATGCGTGCATTTCTTACGATGTAGCGATCTTCTCGACGACTGGTCTGTCGAGGGTGTTCTGAGCCTGGTCTTCGTGTACATGACATCTCTCGGATCCACTGGTTCCAACACCTCCTCACAACACAATCAGAGCGGCCTAATTGACGAGCTACTCGCCTAGCTGACCACCCAGCTTCCATCATCCCGACGATTCTCACCCTCTCAAACTGCGGCAACTGCTTATATTGTCTTCGAACACGGCGTAATGGCATGTCTATCTCAGCTCTTCCTTTGTAAATGATTCAGCACACTCAAACAAGCTTTGGTTACCTGTTTTATACTCCACAGAGTACGATGTTCAACGCCCTCTACCGGCTATACGTAATGCGCAATCACGCTGCATTTCTAATCATTTGCATATTTCCCCGACATGTACCTTCATTGCAAGTTTCGTTACGATCCCGCAATTATTTCTTGGTGCGCTAATTCTTTTGTCCTTGAGTGTATTTCTTTGACATGTAATACATTCAAATTTCAAGATGAGATATATCTTTATATGATCACCTCAAACTTTAATTTATCGCACTAAACAACTCCATTTGGGATTATTTAGTGTCCTAGTATCCAAATTTATCAGAAAAGTTGTTTAATGAGCTACTTATTTACTTTTAAATTTTGCACCAGGTAATTACTATCACTTATTGCCCGGAATAATATTTAAAATAAAGTCATTTTAAGGAAAAAATAACCTCCCAAAATTGATTTCTTTAAAATGAAACTTCATAAAAAGATTTGGGTGCTAGAACTGAAATCTGAAATCAGCCTCAAAAATGTTTTCTAAGAATTGATACGTTATGTATATTAAAGAAAAAAAGATAAATGTCGTCCAGTACTGTTAAGTTTTTCTATAGTTATTAAATTTCCCTTAGTTATGGATTATTTTACACTGGCTGTCTAAATTCTCGAGGGGTTTGAGCTTATGCTGCCAATACTTTGTGTCAGAATCCTTTGAAACATTGTGCATACCAGCTATGAGTTAGAATAGAATCCATCATTCCGGATAAAAGCCTCACAATGCAAAATGAATGATTCATTTTCAAATCTCTTTTATCCAATGCAATTTGGAAAAGTGGTTTGAAATACGCCTCTTTTATTCCCATTCATTGAGATATATAGACTTAACCTTAATAAACTAGAAAATCGAGAAAAATTTATGACCAGCAGATGGCACTGAAAATAGTTCGTTTTAAATACGACAGCTTTTAAACCGTTCGGTTTCGAAGAAGAACGATCCTGGGTAATGGAGTATTCGGTTGCGCAAGAGACTCATTAGCAAACAAATGCATTATGTCAATCATTTTTATTCTTCGCTTAGAAATCCTTAATTCGAAATGTGATTTTTTTTTTACAAAATGATGGGGGATATGATACTTTTCGATATGACACTGAAAGTTTGAAAGGCACATATCTGATACGGTTTATGGGAATGGAAAAAAAATTACAAAAGATTTTGAGGTTTTTTTTCCAACATTTAAATTGAAAAGACTTATTAACTGAGTTATAAAAAGCATAGAAACAAGGCATTAGGAAAAATATAGGGTGAGCCAAAAATTTAAAAATTCATAAAAAAGGAAGAAATTATGATAAAGAAGTGCGGTTTGCAAGAAAGTGCTCACAAGGAAGTCGGATTTTTTTAGCAGCAAAATAAAAATTTGTTAAAAAAGTCACCAGTAGAAGGCGCTGATGACCCGAAACACAATGAACAGGACAATAGTACGTTCCATTCATTTATTCTTGCTATAACAATTGTTCAACAAGACCTCCAGAACATTGTACGACACAACTAAGGCGACTTTTAACAGCTTGACCAACAATGATCGATAGTGTAATGATGACACTCTGTTATCGAATGAAAATCCTCGTGTATCACGGTCATTTATTGCAAGATTCATTTGCGTAATTCTGCTGAATCTCTCGCATGCCAGCGCCATGTATCGGTGACTTTTTTAACTATTTCTTTTTTTGTTGCTGCTAAAAAAATCCGACTTCCTTATGAGCTCTTTCTTGCAAACCGCACTTCCTTTTTTATGAATCTTCCTTTTTTTATGAAGTTTTAAAGTTTTTACGAACTTTTGGCTCACCCGGTACTTTTTTCCAATGTTTATAATTATATGAAACGAAGATGAAGATTTGTGAGGAATTTCAAAGTGGATACAAAAAAAAATTTCGATTAATTAACTCATTAAATTCTCCTTATTACTGAAATTCAGTCATATAAATTGAGAGAAAAGCAAATAAAAATACATAACAAATAGAAATAAACTAACTGGTTTGAAACTCTTTCCATATCCAAAGTCATAGCCTTTTGGAGAGGAGGAAGAAAAATCAATCAAATATTCCCCTCTTTAACTCGGTTAAAATTTTTTTCACATATATCTGTATCATTGGAATTATTACTTAAAATTAAGATATAAACAATAACCGATAAAAAGATAACTTCATTGTTTCTATACCTTTCTTCAAGAAGCCGATTAAAGCAGGATTCAACCAAAAAAGATTTCTTCTGGTTTTCGATTCGCCCCAGGTAGCGTAATTTTAAATTAAATTTAAAATTGTTAAGGGTGTAGTGGGAATAAACTACAAAACATTTAAACAACTTCAATGAAATCGATATAAATAAATAAATCTACAACTTTCAAAAATCAAAATTGCTAGCAAATTTTAATTTTTTATTGTTCGCAAATTGAACTTTTTCCAGGGTAGCTCCTTGCTTGCTGGTGAAATAGAAAACCCGGAACTTCCATGAACCTTTAAATCATCAACCCATTTTATAGGTGGACAAATTTTATTTTTTGTATTATGGTAGGTTTCCTTTAAAAAACTTCACATTTGAAAAAATCTTTTATTATTGTGCCTTTACTTTGCAGAATTCCTTCAAGCACTGATTCTGGAAACCTTAAAATTGTCAACCTGATTTTTATTGAACTGGTTCTTCAGTATATTAGATGACGTATATTAAAAAAGCAGTTGACATCTTTATTTACTCATGTTCTATACAAAAAATTTTCTTATGAATGAAGTGTAAGTAAAAATGACCATATATCGGACACATTCTGGGTGTTTCTTTAGCTTCTTGATTGGGCATGGATACACACGTGAATTGAGCCCCAAGAGACGCTATTAGTTATATCGAGGAGTGCTCGTAGATCACAAAGTGGAGGAGAGGACATGACACAACGCTATAGAGAATGAGGATTCATTCAAGAACGGAATTCCTATTGGAGAAAGGAAAAGGACAGACCATAATCGAACGTAAATTTTCTTGAACTTTTATAACAGAAGAGAAATTCGGGAAAATGGTCTCGTATTGGAAACATCCATGATGCATAATCGAGGGCCCCTCCCAAACTCTGTTTTATTAGCGAGAGTTAAATAAATATTTTTCGATGGTACTTGGTCGGTACCGATAGAAATCGATATACAAAAGAGCGATACCGCTAATCGAGAGACCGTAACACTGAAAGCTAATGTTTTTTAAATATGTTTACCACCTTTTGAACCAATTTTGTTGCTCTTCAGTAAACTTCGTGGTAAGGTTATGGCTGATTTGTGCCACTTATTTCATTTCATACATATTTGTATTATTTTTGATACCGTGTATGGTACTTTTGAGGCTGATTTCAATTGTTTCTTTAAAGGATTTGGAGGAAATGAAACTCGAATCAGATGGATAAAGAGTAGCTTTTTCAATTTTTGACTGGTAGAGCCTGAAATTTCCTAAGAATATCAAAAGCCGAATTCCGACAATTCTTGTTCATTTGTAAACAAATGAATAAAATGAAGAAAAATTAAAGAAAATTAAGAAATAATTTAAAATGCTATATGACGGAAGAAAAATGAAACATACAACAACAACAACAAAATAACAAAAGAACAGTGCTGCACAAGGGAAACAGAACAAGGGTTTTTTAATTAACAGAAGCTGATATTTTAAAGAGAAACTTTTGTTGATACTATTTGTACCATTAGATAACGATTTTATCGTAAGATTACGTTCCTCTATAATGTTCCTCCGGAAAGCAAAATTTCAGATGTCCTGCGTCGCGGGTTATAATTTTGGCAGCACGCCAAACCCAGTCTGTATCGCATGGGCAAGCAGTAAACAGTTAAACAGATAAGTACCAAAATGCGTCAAAATTTTGACTGACACACACACGCACATACACACACACACACACACACGCGCATACATATATATATATATATATAATGTTCCTCCGGAAAGCAAAATTTCAGATGTCCTGCGTCGCGGGTTATAATTTTGGCAGCCCACCAAACCTAGTCTGTATCGCATGGGCAAGCAGTAAACAGTTAAACAGATAAGTACCAAAATGCGTCAAAATTTTGACACACACACACACGCATATATATATATATATATATATATATATATATATATATATATATATATATATATATATATATATATATATATATATACATACGTACATGTGGATACATATATACATAACACAAGCATACATATATACATACAAAAGAGGTAAACAGCGATAAGTAATCCTACGTTAATATCCCGAGGTAGTTTCGTTAGAAGAGACTACCTGAATTATTATTATTATTATTATTATTATTATTATTTTTTTTTTAATATTATATATTAATGTTAGCTGACTCACGCGTGAAAGTAGGGTGTAATGATTTTTAAAACAAGCCTCTCTATTTCGCATTTTGGGTACTACCTTTCCTTTAAACTATCAGAAACAATGCTTTTAGTGACTACCCCACCTAATATGCAGAATTATTCATTCGATTTGTAACTTTGAAAGTTTTTTGATGGTCAGACTCGAAAGCTGATGTGGCAGGAAAAAAGTATTTTTACCTCTGATTTAAAGATTCATTCAAGTATAATACTTTAAAGCGCAAGTGTTTCTTGTTGCCACTTGGCAGTTATAATGTTTTTATCTACGTTATAAAGTTTTCGCCAATGTAGATTTCTCCTAGTTATATTTGTTTAATAAGTTGTCATCGTAAGCATTTAAAAAACCATAATGTGAGGTCTATGTTAGGATTACGTTACGTTAGTCGTATATTACGAAGAAATATTCAGTTTTCAATTTTTCATAATCTTACCTTTATAGAAATGTTGCAGCGAATTTCAGTTTCAAAGCATGATGAAATGCTGATTCTGATATTGCAACAATTGGATAGTAATTTTTACTGAAAATTTGAAAGAAAAATAAAATAAAATAAAATAAAAAAAATATTAATAACTCTGAACGTACTTGTTACATGTGACAGAAATTGTACTGCATATATATTAAAAGGATTAAGTAATTTACCTATGAAAATTAATGTTTATCATTTAGAAGTATGTATATTTTTATTAAAACTTTACGCAAAAACTAATAATGATAAACATTAGTTTTAACGATTTATGTGATGTAAAACGCGTAATGAGCTACTTTAGTGTTATTATTCTTGAAACTCCCCGTAAAGACATAAAATGATTGGTACTAGGGCTTTTATTTGACACGAGCTCTACAATTCCAAAATTACATTTGTTTAATTGGAAGTCCTGTTAGTTTACGGAGCTAGTAATGGCCATTAGGTTATTACTTTGCGGCTGTGACTGAAGGCCTTATTTGAATAGTGGTCCAACTGCATTCTTGTTCATTTTGAGGTACAGTCTTAGAGTCTAATGAGTGCTGAGAAATGAATGTTGAAGTCTGATTTGTAATGCCCTCTGTTGGCAGCAGAAATAAGCTGGAGGTGTACCAGTTTAAAAATAAGATAGAAATGACTTGTATGAACGTGAAAGTGAGGCTAACTCCAATTTTTTAAAAAGTGGAGTTGGACCACTATTCAAATAAGGCCTTCAACTAATGTTCTGATTATCTGACCAACAAGAAGTTGGGGGGGGGGGAGGGGTTGCTTTTCCAGGGTCGAGCCATCTGACTCAGTTTTATCTGACTATACCAGCATGTAGTGTACTGGCGAAATGAGAGCTGATTATCTGATTAAATTTCATTAGCTTTCATGTCAACTGCCCTTTGAAATTATAAGCACATAAAGATAGAAAGGGTCTTTCTTTGTTATAAAGGGTTCAAAAGGATGTTTTGAATATTTTATCAACCTCTACACATTACTCATTAGAATGGGCTTGCGGTAGCCTTGTGGTAGCGCGCTGGCTTTCGGTGTTGAGGGTGCTAGAATAGAACCCCGACGTAGCATTAAATACCTCCGTGTCTAGGCCAGATATGGGCATGTTAAATCCGTAGACTGGAAAGTGCCTTTTTAAGGTCAGACAGGTTGGGAGAGGGAACGATCCCCCCCAGACGTCGACTCTGTGGGTGCTCGGTCAAAACTGAGGTGGCT